>JAECYA010000336.1:0-132706 GCA_018153455.1 Drosophila parabipectinata | reverse complement strand
AACCAAAACGAAAACCAAAGGTAAACTTAATTCAATTTACAAGAATTTACAGAATACGTAGAAGACATTAAATTAGGAATGAAATTTACAAGATTAGGCATATTCAACCCAAAGCTCCTAAAACATGACCCGCTTAAAACATATTAATTCAAAAAAATTGTTAAATATCAAAACATCTACTTGGTTACAAGTTAATACTAACGAAATATTGATAATTACTCATATTCCTCGTACTATTATTAAAACCCCCATTTATAAATTTTACCGTATCCGGATCAGAATCAGAATATAATAACCGAAACATTGCATGATGAATATTACATAAAAAATCAGCAAGTCTTTGAAGTAAAAACAAAAGAAATAGTAAATAATAAATGTATAATAGGTCTCTTAAGACAAACAAATACAGAATGTAGATGTACAAAAATGTACAAGAACTTCGAATTAAATTATATTGAACCCAACATTATAATAAAAATGGAATTTGCCAAAAACTTTTGCCACCCCAAGGGCTAGAACTGAGAAAATTCGTCAGAGTTTCTCAGGGATAATGAGCAATTGTCTGATATGTCCGCCATGGCATCCCTTCAAGTAAAGTCACAGGTTCTAGGGAACAAAACCCCCATTAGAGTCACCCAAAGGGTATTCCACAGACCGGACCACCGGCACCGACTGATGCTGCAGTTCTCGTACCTGCGACACCAAAACCCTTACAGGTGATTCCTCCATCGAAACATATATTTGATTCTCGGCTTGCCCCTGATACTTCGGAGATTGATATCTCGGCTTATATCAAAGCCAAAACAAAAGCCGATATAAAGGTGGAGGACATAACTAAATTTAAATATAATTATACAAAATAATATAAATGGTTTGTGATATAATGTTGTTGTCGGTTATCCCTCGCTGCAGTCGGTGATGCTGCAGACGCTGGAGATATGTTGTAAGATAATTACCCCTGGCGGTTGCCGGGGGGTGTTGCTACTCCTTGTAGGTAGTGGTTGAGATCCCTGGCGGTTGCCGAGGGGAGATCCGTTCTGTGACGGGAGTTATGATGGGAGCACTTGCCCCGTCACGGCAGTGCCGGAGATTGGTTTTATGGTGCTCTTTATTGTATGAGACTCTGACACAAACTGAAACTTAAAGCTAACAAAAAGTATTTCATAGCGGCCACGCAAATGTGCAGTGCTTGCCGCTATGCATGGGCTTCCGGCCAGACGCTGTGTCAGCAGTTTGGCCAGAGCGAACTCTAAATAATCGGACATTGCCGCTGCTCGGTTAACTTCAGTTAACTACTCCCCCTTCAAGCCGATGCCAATTAAAAGCGCAGCATATTGCTCCCGCTATGAACACCAACTGATGTAACTGATGGTGGTTAATCTCCTTCCCTAACTCTTTGATGTGCTCCAGATTACGTTCACTCAGTCGTCGAAGGTAAGGAAGGCTAAGAACGTTACGTTCCATGGTGACGTTCAGAGAAGGTGAGCTGGCCACTCCTGGAGCCCTCTTCTGGGCTGTGTCATGATTGACCAATCGGGTTTCGTTGACAATGGCACTCTTTTCAAAAGTGATAAGATATGTTCCCTTTAAGAGGGTGTGGTGTCTGCTGTGGCATGTGGAGCAGGTGTGGGCGCTCGTGCAGTCTCGCTGCTGGTGCCCTCGGGCAAAACAGTTTAAACATAACTGCTTCCTCCTTATGTAGTCAGAGCGCCCATTTACATCCATTTCTAGGAAACGCGGACATAAGCGAATGGGGTAGTCCTCCCTCGAACAGAGATCGCAGCCCTTTTGACCACTCGAGTCTCGTATGAAGTGAGCCTCCGAGCAGGGGCAGTAGGAAGTCCCGACCTTGGCGGAAATTGCACGGAGCCACTAGGCCTGACGTCGTCGATGGCCTCCAGAGTGCGATGGCGCTCTGTCAGGAAGTTATCTAATTCCTTCCATGTTGGAATCTCGGCCTTATTATGTACGGATTGCTCCCACATAGAAAGTGTGACCTTGGGGAGTTTTGACGAAATCATAAGTACAAGGAGACAGTCCCAAGCCTCAACATTAACGGAGGACATTTCTAGGGCTGTCAAACAACTCTGAATGGTAGCTTGCAGGTCCTTCAGCGCGACCCCGGACTCTTGCGAAATAGCCTGGATGTTGAAAAGGATCTTCAACTGGCTGTTGACCAATAGCCGCCGGTTCTCAAAGCGGTCTGTGAGGCTTTGCCATGCGGCGACAAACCCCCTCATGGGTAAGCGGAGCCTTAGAAACAATGGCGTGGGCGTCACCACTTGTTTTGGACAATAAGTGGAACAACTTCTCTACCGGGGTGAGCCTCGAGTTTTGGATGTAAATGGCCGTAAACAAGTCTCTGAAGGTGGGCCACCGAAGATAATCACCCGCGAAGACCTCGTTATCCACCGGAGGTAACCGGCAGCCTGTAGGCGCGGGCGTGTGCACATTGACGGGAGCCTGAGTGGATTGGGACGCAATTTTCTCCCGAAGCTGGGCAATACATCTCGAATAGACGGAGTAACAGTAGCTGTACTTCGCTTCCAGCACTGTCGAGGCGGCCGCATTGTCGTCGGACACGGCTAGCAAATCGGAGCAGCTCTCATAGCTCTTCTCCACCTTCTCCCATAGTGCCTGAATTTGGTCCCGATGAACTTCGCACATGTATTGGGAGCCTATTTCCGTTTCCGTTTCAACGCCACTTCGACCGCACTTGGAGCCATTTTTGCAACGGAGTGAGTCTGCCTCTGTGATGGACCGGGGGTTGTATCGACGGATTCGTCACTCCTTGCCCTTGGACTGGCACTGGTAGCCTTAGGCTTCAAATGAGGCGTCCGCGGAGATGCGGATTGAGATCTGTCCAAACGGATGGCTGGGATCGAACGCGGCTTTTTGTCGTCTCCCGTGGGCATTCTCAGAGTCCAATTCGCTGGTCAGCGCTTGTCGACTGACTCGCACAACAGGTGCCTTGTACGAAGTGGTGGCCGGTCGCACTAATGTGATGAGAACGGTGAGTTCGCGGATGAAAGGCAATTACAAGGAGCAAGTGCGAACTAGTGGCGCCGATGTGGAAAGGAAAGTCGTGTGCGGCACAATTCGAATGTGGAAAGAAAAACTTCAGGCACCAGAGAAAACCCAAAAGGAGACGAGGTTTGTTCGGATTGTAGGCGGATGTTGCCGGATGCAGAGTAGAAGCAGAGTTGGAGGCACGAAAAAATGGAAAAAGTACCGGAAAATTCGTGCTTGTTCGGAAAAAAATGATGACGGTTTATATATGTATGTATATTTCGACTGGTGTGGTTCGTACTGAATTTAATATATACTGAGATATTAAATTCTTCACTACTTTCGAATTTGCGGAGCCGGAAGGTGGACTTAACTTTGGCTTGAATTAAACACACAAAAATATAAATAATTAATTTTTGGCTAACTTTCGGATTTAAATATGATGGAGCCAGAAGGGTGGAGTTAAAAATCTTAATTTTTAATCAATTGAGGTTAATTATCACGAAGCTGGAACGGTGGAATTGAAACCCTAAATATTTAATTACTTGAATTTAATTAACACGAAGCCGGGAAGATGGAATTAAAAACCGCGGCTCTATTCGGACAGAAGGTGGATAATTAAATTAATTAATTATAATTTTCCGATAATTAAATCTTCGACTTTAATTATTGAGTGGCCGGAAAGGTGAATTAAAAAACCTGGCCCTTTGCTCAAACGGAAAATAAGAATTAAATAAATTTTCGTAGTTATAATTATAAATACATAAATTTATAATTAATTGATTTTTTAATCTATTTTGTTATGCAGCCGATTATGCCGTCGGCACCCTGTACGTACCTCAAAGAAAATAAACAGAACCGAAAAACACAACACGGCTAGGTCGAGAATTTAAGCGACACAATCACGGATTTGTAGTGAAATGGCGGTTTATAATTGTTGGTTTTAGAAAATGCAAATTTTTTTTAATTTTATCGGCTATATATTTTCTGAAATTGGAGGCAGAAAATATTTGGAAATTATATGGACATGCATGCAAGGGCATGTGGGGCATATTATGGTACAGTAGAGCTTCGATAAGTGGACTGTATATGTTAAATTTTATCGGTTATATATTTCCTGGAATTGAAGGCAGAAAATATATGGACATGCATGCAGGTACGGATATATGTAAGGGCATGTGGGCATATGTTGGCACAGTGGAGCTTTGATAAGTGGACTGTATAATTGGGGGAACAGAAAAGTTATGTGGTGTAAAAAATGACACTGATTGAGGAAGATAAAAACAAATATTTCGACAGCGGCGGACTGTTCGGTGAATTTGGAAATTCGGAACTAATTCACACCGGTGGCCAATATTAATTATGCCTTCTTTTTGTCACCACACAATTTCACTGTTCACTTGCAAATTTTTCGCGGATTAATTGCACCAAAAATATGTATGTGCGTATGTATGTATGCGGATGCACATATGCCTCGACCGTTGGCAAGCGAATGAATAACGGACAGGCCGAAAACGGCGAGGAATATGGGCAGCACACAAAACGGAGGCGGATAGAAAAATTTGCCGAATTTTAAGATTATTATATGTACATAGATTATTAGAAAATCTCAGCCTGCCGTTGTATCGGAAAACTCGGACTTGGAGTTGTCACGGAGGGAAAAACAATCTTGCAGCATTGTGAACGAAATTTAATATTCGAATCACTGCTGAAGACCGGCAGAGAGAGATGGGGACGGAAAAATGTACTTATCTTTTGGCGGAACAATGCCGAGAACTGCTGGCAGAAGAAAATCCAGTAATTATCCGGCTCGAAGGACCAATGTTTGTAGGGGGCGTGGTTTCTGCAAAAGATTCCAGAATGGGGTTGAAAATTAGAAGTCGGGGGCGTCTTCAGTGTAATTACAAAAAACGCGTTCAGCTTTATTGGCTGCGTACATCGAATTAACTTAACTTAGAAAAGCAAACAAGGCAAAAGTAATAAAAAAATACGATCGACGACGGCCGACGAAGGAGCGAGAGCGCAAAGGGGGCGAGCGCGGATGCGCTCTTCAGCGCGGGTGCCCTCTTCAGTGCTGGTGCGCTCTGCAGCGCGGGTGCGCTCTTAAAGTTGCGGCACAACGGCCCCTCACGTAAACAAACTTTATTATTAATGTATAGAAAGTCCTTCCTTTAAATATTGCTATGGATTGAAACGTCACATTCAAAAAAAAAAACACAACTTCAGCAATACAAAAGCCTGAAGTGAAAAAGTACCGGCTCCGAAGTGAATTATACACCCATTTCTTAATGGATCATCCAACGATATTAATGGAAATAATTAACCTAACACGAACCCCAAATATTTCTTTTAAATTTTAAAAATTGGTTTGCGTTTAATTTCAGTCAATTATTTAAAAAAAAAATGTATTTCAAAGTATGTATTTTAATTGTAAAAGTAAATCAACAACTAACCTTGATGAAAATAAAGAGTCCAAAAGTAAATTTTTTTTTTTTTTAATAATTATTTATTTTCATGAATTAAAAATAGTTTATTAATAATGAAATATGGTAACATAGTCTTTAATGTATTCATTATTTCTAAGCCAATTAATTAAAATGTTATCGAATTCCTCATCCATTTAACTTTTGATGGATAATGGTAATTTTTTCAATAATGAAAACCACCCCCATTTTCTATATATTTTTTCCGTTAATGAATCGGGAAAACCAATCAGAAGACTCGAAAGAAAAGATAACGCTTAGAGACTAGATCCTACAGTAGAAGGTAAATAGGCAATCAGCTGATTTCTTACGTCATATCCGTGTATGCATGTAAGTAAATATAAATGGGTTTGTGTGTTAATGTTGTGTGTGTTAATATCCCTTGCGGTTGCCGATGGTGGTGTTGCTCTTCCCTGCAGGTGACGAGCGATATTTAGATCCCTGGCGATTGCCGAGGGAAATCCCTTCTATGACGGGAGTTACGATGGGACCACTTGCTCCGTTATCACGGCC
Source organism: Drosophila parabipectinata (assembly GCA_018153455.1). Classification (NCBI taxonomy): domain Eukaryota; kingdom Metazoa; phylum Arthropoda; class Insecta; order Diptera; family Drosophilidae; genus Drosophila; species Drosophila parabipectinata. The sequence goes on along the minus strand of JAECYA010000336.1, from coordinate 126,701 downwards.
CTTAAGGCGCGGTGACCAATTCAACACAAACTGACTCTAACACAAACTGAAACTTAAAGCTCACAAAAAAGTATTTCATAGCGGCCACGCAAATGTGTAGTGCTTGCCGGTATGCATAGGCATCCGGCCAGACGCTGTGTCAGCAGTTTAGCCAGAGCGAACTCTTAAATAACACAGTGCGACAGTGATTTGGAACTTTTGAAGATACCTAGTAGGAATTGTTCATTATGTCGAGTATAGTATAAAAACGTGTTTGAAATTTTTCTATCACCCTCAAAATCTTGATTTATTTAGATAAAACGGTTTTTCGGAACTTTTTTGCTTCTAAAAATTCCTATCCGTCATAAGATTAGAGACGTATCGAATGGCGAACAAATGCTGCCAATATGTAGTCGGTTCAGACATAGGAGGTATATATATATAATATATGTAATGTATAACGCTTTAACAGACATAGTGATTTTAACGCAAATAAATTCTATGTCCACCAAACTCTTGGGATTTCACCTCTTCAGAAGCAAGAGTAGAGTCTACCAAAATGAGGACTCCACCTCCTCTTCGCTGAGATCGATCCCGTCTAAAAGTGGTGTACTTACTTGGAAAAACTTCGGAGACTATTGATCTCCGGATTTAACAAAGTTTCTGTAAATGCTATTATATGGGATGCAAAGAAGAACTATCAGAATATAGCTTGGGAGTTTGCTGTAGCCCCCTAGTATTGTGATAGGTAAGAGTTAGTGAGGAAACTAGTTTTTTTGGGTTAGTGGCCAAAGAAGAGGGTGGAGGGTTGGTCAGTGGTTCCGATATTGGGAAGTCTCACTCCCACTGGTTTTTTAACTTTTTTCTTCACGGAACTAGGCTGATGTTCTTGGACGAAAAGATTCTCTGTCCAAAAACTGGAAGAACAAATCGTCTTGACCATCAGCGCGGGCACACGAATCTTGAAAGAAGATGTGCGCCGTGTATAATTATATTTAAATTTAGTTATGTCCTCCACCTTTATATCGGCTTTTGTTTTGGCTTTGATATAAGCCGAGATATCAATCTCTGAAGTATCAGGGGCAAGCCGAGAAACAAATATATGTTTCGATGGAGGAATCACCTGTAAGGGTTTTGGTGTCGCAGGTACGAGAACTGCAGCATCAGTCGGTGCCGGTGCTCCGGACTGTGGAATACCCTTTTGAGTGACTCTAATGGGAGTTTCGTTCCCTAGGACCTGTGACATCACTTGAAGGGATGCCATGGCGGACATATCAGACAATTGCTCATTATCCCTGAGAAATTCTGACAATTTTTTTCGAGAGAACAGAGAACAGATGCTTATTACTGCTGACCATGCGACGCGGAGGACTATTCCGGAGTACCGAATTCCGGAACGGGTTCGGGACGCCACAGCGCGTGCTGTTCGTCGAGAGGACTCCAGAGGGCAGCGGCAAGAGCAGGTGCAAAATACTGCTGACCATGCGACGCGGAGGACTATTACGGAGTACCGAAATCCGGAACGGGTTCGGGACGCCGCAGCGCGTTCTATTCGTCGAGAGGACTTCGAGGAGCGACAAGATCAAGTGAAAAATACTGCTGACCATGCGGCGCGGAGGACTATTCCGGAGTACCGAATTCTGGAACAGGTTCGGGACGCCACAGCGCGTGCTGTTCGTCGAGAGGACTCCGAGGAGCGGCGACAAGCAGGTGCAAAATACTGCTGACCATGCGACGCGGAGGACTATTCCGGGGTACCGAAATCGAAACGGGTTCGGGACGCCACAGCGCGTCCTATTCTTCGAGAGGACTCCGAGGAGCGGCGCAAGAGCAGGTGCAAAATACTGCTGACCATGCGACGCGGAGGACTATTCCGGAGTACCGAAATCCGGAACGGGTTCGGGACGCCACAGCGCGTGCTATTCGTCGAGAGGACTCCAAGGAGCGGCGACAAGAGCAGGTGCAAAATACTGCTGACCATGCGACGCGGAGGACCAATCCCGAATTTCGTATTCAAGAGCGGATTCGGGACGCCGTAGCGAGAGCTACTCATCCCGAGGACCCAGAAGAACGTGCAAGGGAACAGGAAAGGAACACTGGAGAGCACCGACAGCGACGAAGGGATACGGAAGACAGGCAGCGAGAACGGGAAAGAGACGCCGATTACAGGAGAGCAACCAGGAGAAATCCCATCGCAAGAACACAGGAGCAACGGTTAAACACATCACAACGCCGGGAAACACGACAACAGCGGAGAATTCGGGAAGAACAAATTAGGCAAAAGGCGGAGGAACGATTGTTAAACTTTAGGATGGACAACCATAATCGATTGGATGCCTCCCAAGGCAGTCGCAACGAAATATGGACGCAATAGCTCAACTTTCGGAGGACGAACTGGAACAGGAACGCCAACAACAGCGAAATAGGATTCGAGTATCAGCGAGGGGAAGGGAAAACGAAAACCAAAGGTTAGCAATCCTTATATTCAATTTACAAGAATTTACAGAATACGTAGAAGACATTAAATTAGGAATGAAATTTACAAGATTAGGCATTTTTCCCCCCACCCCCCTAAAACATGACCCGCTTAAACATATTAATTCAAAAAAATTGTTAAATATCAAAACATCTACTTGGTTACAAGTTAATACTAACGAAATATTGATAATTACTCATATTCCTCGTACTATTATTAAAACCCCCATTTATAAATTTTACCGTATCCGGATCAGAATCAGAATATAATAACCGAAACATTGCATGATGAATATAACATAAAAAATCAGCAAGTCTTTGAAGTAAAAACAAAAGAAATAGTAAATAATAAATGTATAATAGGTCTCTTAAGACAAACAAATACAGAATGTAGATATACAAAAATGTACAAGAACTTCGAATTAAATTATATTGAACCCAACATTATAATAAAATGGAATTTGCCAAAAACTTTTGCCACCCCAAGGGCTAGAACTGAGAAAAATTCGTCAGAGTTTCTCAGGGATAATGAGCAATTGTCTGATATGTCCGCCATGGCATCCCTTCAAGTAAAGTCACAGGTTCTAGGGAACAAAACCCCCATTAGAGTCACCCAAAAGGGTATTCCACAGACCGGACCACCGGCACCGACTGATGCTGCAGTTCTCGTACCTGCGACACCAAAACCCTTACAGGTGATTCCTCCATCGAAACATATATTTGATTCTCGGCTTGCCCCTGATACTTCAGAGATTGATATCTCGGCTTATATCAAAGCCAAAACAAAAGCCGATATAAAGGTGGAGGACATAACTAAATTTAAATATAATTATACAAAATAATATAAATGGTTTGTGATATAATGTTGTTGTCGGTTATCCCTCGCTGCAGTCGGTGATGCTGCAGACGCTGGAGATATGTTGTAAGATAATTACCCCTGGCGGTTGCCGGGGGGTGTTGCTACTCCTTGTAGGTAGTGGTTGAGATCCCTGGCGGTTGCCGAGGGGAGATCCGTTCTGTGACGGGAGTTATGATGGGAGCACTTGCCCCGTCACGGCAGTGCCGGAGATTGGTTTTATGGTGCTCTTTATTGTATGAGACTCTGACACAAACTGAAACTTAAAGCTAACAAAAAGTATTTCATAGCGGCCACGCAAATGTGCAGTGCTTGCCGCTATGCATGGGCTTCCGGCCAGACCCTGTGTCAGCAGTTTGGCCAGAGCGAGCTCTTAAATAATCGGACATTGCCGCTGCTCGGTTAACTTCAGTTAACTACTCCCCCTTCAAGCCGATGCCAATTAAAGCGCAGCATATTGCTCCCGCTATGAACACCAACTGATGTAACTGATGGTGGTTAATCTCCTTCCCTAACTCTTTGATGTGCTCCAGATTACGTTCACTCAGTCGTCGAAGGTAAGGAAGGCTAAGAACGTTACGTTCCATGGTGACGTTCAGAGAAGGTGAGCTGGCCACTCCTGGAGCCCTCTTCTGGGCTGTGTCATGATTGACCAATCGGGTTTCGTTGACAATGGCACTCTTTTCAAAAGTGATAAGATATGTTCCCTTTATATGGACATAGGTGCCATTATCCACACACACGTGAGCCGAGCGATCATTTACAATTACTATCCCTTCATAAACGTAAGTGATGGGGTGTAAATCGTTTTGTTGGATCTCGCAATGCGCCGTGCCTCCAGCATGAAGCTCTTGGGCGCATGATCTTCTGCGAGCCAGTCGGCAAAATGTAGCTCCTGAAGTCGGGGAGCACTTTTCTACGGTGTGGATCTCGCTGTCGCATTCGGCAATGACGTTGGCTTCTAGCCTGAGCATGGTGTCATGATGTGACACTGAAGGAAAGAACGGATGATCTGGGAAAACGGTGATCTGCTGCAGGCCGACTTTATCTTCGGAAACTTAAGTGTAATATGTTATGGGACTGTAAGATCTTAACGGACGATACGGTCATCGTCCATTAAACATCTCTAATCGCGGTCTCGGTGGGCTTTTCCATCCACACACCTTCTTGGTCTGCATGATCTAGGATGCTGGGGCTAACAATATTAACTTTGGCAAGTGCCCCTGCAAGCATCAAACCCTGTAGCTCCATTGCTATCATCCTATTTCGAGTTAAAAGCATCTCGAATAGGTGGCCAGTATCAATTTGGGACTTTTTTGCTGACCTCAGAAGAAGCGGAAATTTTATTGATTTGAATTTGTACTTTGTTGTTAATATTAACCTGCCTATTGTTTGCATTCGTTAATTGGAATTCATTAAATTTAATTTTTTCAAAATCTTCTGCGTCCGGCGTTCCTGCCACCACCTTTATCGCAGTCCCTAAGAAGTCTTAACTTCTTGCTACCCTATGATGGATGCTCAAAGAGTCGAGCATGTCGCGTAGGTGGGCGACGTCAACAACTAGGAGTTTCTGCATGTGGGATTGCGGGAACATTACGGTCATCCCATTAGTTTCTTCGATGACGCGCCTATATTCCGAGAGATTTGCTGAGTGCTTTACAAAGGAAAATTCCTCCCATATCAGGATTTGACCATCAATGATGGGAATGTATTCGGCTTTGGAATAGTCCAAGACGCGTGCCGATGAGACGGCCAAAAGGAAAACAGGGTTATGGTTGAAAACCTGTAATTTGGATGTGCTGTGAATTTAATTGAAACTGGGTAGCCCACCATTAAAGCATGATTAAAATAATCATGGAGTAAGAACCAATTTTTATTGTTCTTACATTGGGAATAAGTTTAAAGGTCCCCAACTAGCCAGTTTTACCCCTAAGAAGGGCTCGCAGCGCCACACCGCAGGATCAGATGGATTAATTTAAATTGGTGTGAGAAATGAAATTGGGAAATTATCAAAAAAAAATTTCAAAGGTCCGCCATTTTGTTAATTTTTGAGCGAAGTTAATAATCTTAGTTCATACCAGAGCCAAACATGTACTTTTTCTAATCCCGTTGGAATTTTTGGATTCAGATGTTCCAGTGAGCGGAAATCACATGCGCCGCCGAAAAGAAGGGCTTTTCTTTGATCACAAAAAACAACAACAAAAACAAAAAATAATTCTGTGAAATGGTTTTCTTCCTTTTTGTGTCTTAATACATGTTAGCACAGTTACAACCCTAAAAAATAATTTATGTTCATTTGCCAGCCCATTGAAAATCGTCAAAATTTAAAATCGAGAATGGGGTGGGTCCCCTTAAATATTAAAAATGAATGGTTCGGAAATATTAATCAGTTTGGTGAATATATATATAGTTTATCGAATATGAATATGTGGAAATTTCACACCACGTATCTTATTTCTTTTTCCGGGGTTAAATATATACTTTGAGTTTAACCGCGAGCGATGCGCTTATCTTAGCAGCCACAAGAGAAAATAACTTGGCCGCTGCTTATACTACGCTTACACCGAAACTTAAATGATAAATTCTAGATAGGTAATTGATTATCAATAAATAAGGAACTTTAAGCTTAACCAATCTTTATTTTTTGCTACTTTTTCTATTCCAAGCTTAACTAAATAGGTTTTACTTTTAGGCATTTTGTTTTATTTTTTTTTTTAAATTACAACAAGCGCATTACAGGGTATATCAACTTCGGCTCCGTCCGAAGTTAGCTTTTCTTTCTTGTTTATTATTTTTTTTGTTGGTATCTCATTTTCTACTGATGTCAACTAACTACGCCGTTGATCTTTTTTTTTTTTTTCGCGGTCTTTTAGAATTTGGAAATGGCTTGTGCATCAATAAGAGCGTCAGCTAGCATTCCTGTATTCATCATAAAGCTTAGAGACGCAGACGACCGAAGGGCCCTCGAGAAACGATTTGTTAGTACATATTAAGCTATTTGAAATTTGTTAAGCTAAGAGTAGTTAGTAAGGAAATTTAAAATTCTATATTTTAAATTAGAGGGACAGGAAAGAGATGTAATAGAGTAGAGCCCATTGTAGTTCGAACATAATACCCTAAAAGGGTCGTGCAGTGCATATGTCGAACTACAATGGCTAAAAATCGAGGACTAAAGTTTCGAGTCCTTCTAATAGGAATGTTAAAATTTAAGCGTGTTAGTAAATGCTGGCTATCTACATCCCCGTTAATAAGGTTATGCAGAAAAACTACACCGAGCATTGTCCTTCGATTTGTTAAGCTAGGTAAGTTTATAAGTAAAAGTCTGCTACTGTAGGATGGAAGCTGAAGATTTGCATCCCAGTATAGACCTCTAAGTGCAAATATTAAAAAGTTCTTTTGTACGGATTCTATGCAGTCCTTATGTACTCCCTATTGGGGACTCCAGACACATGAAACGTACTCTAGTATAGGACGGACCAAAGAAATAAATAATGTTTTGGTTATAAAGAGGGGTCACTAAGAATTTTATGAGAAACTTTAAATATTGGATTTCATTCTATTTGCTTACTTGGCCCTCATTTTGTTGTAGGGCCTCAATATTTAATTTCTTTTAAATGATATGCGCAAAAATGCAATCTGATTCTTCGGTCAGATTTGCTCTTAGACACATAATATAAATTGATTCATTTATTGAAACAATTTTATTTTTTAGATGCCTATATGAGTCCAACTTTATTTTTGGAAGCCCAATGAGGCGATTAAGCTGGTCTAAAAATATTTTTCTCCTATTCTCATATCGCTTAATCAGCAATTCACAGGCTGCACCAAAATTTTTGCCTGAGCCAAGCAATAAATGGGGAAGCAAGAATTTTGGTTTCTGTGGTTTTCTTTTAGATTGGGATATTTAAGGTAGCTTAGCTTCAAGGATGGACTTAAATCCGTTCTTGATTGCACAAGCTCCTTTCAATTTCAATATAGGTTTTCTCGAGGTAATCTTTTAATCCTGACATCATGTCTTTTTTATACATGTGTATATAAGGACTTTATAGGTAGGGATATGTTAATTTCATTATGAATGAAAGATATGCCTGTATGGTTATTTCATTTTAAAATATATAGGTAAATTATATACAATAGCACAGATTCATTCTTAAAAATATATAAAAGAAGTTCTAGGTTCGCTATCTATAACTTTGTTTGTAGGGGTCGTGGTTTCCGCAAAAGATTCCAGAATGGGGTTGAAAATTAGAAGTCGGGGGCGTCTTCAGTGTAATTACAAAAAACGCGTTCAGCTTTATTGGCTGCGTACATCGAATTAACTTAACTTAGAAAAGCAAACAAGGCAAAAGTAATAGAAAAAATACGATCGACGACGGCCGACGAAGGAGCGAGAGCGCAAAGGGGGGCGAGCCCGGATGCGCTCTTCAGCGCGGGTGCGCTCTTCAGTGCTGGTGTGCGTCCTGCGGGGGCCCTCGAGGAGAAGGCGGAAAGTTGCCTAGGCGCGGATGACGCGGGCGGAAGAGCGGTGGACGGCACCCGATGAGTGGCGGACGAAAGCAGTGGAGCGCTTGACGACTGCCAGCCAGTGGCGGAAGAATGCCGAGGAGTTATCGAAGAGTGCCGGGAGGTCGGCGGCCGTGGATCGGTTTGGGAATGCCGGAAAATGGCGGACGCAGGGCGAGAAACACCCGAACCGCGCCGGGAGTTGGCGGATGACGGCCGACGAGAGAGCGAGACACCCCGTGTACTGTCTCCCGCGGGTAGTGACCGGTGCTCCTTGTTCACGGGGTGCAGCAGCGTGTGGTGATCCTGACCACACGTCTTACAGCCGTCCCCACGCCGACAGGATCCGTCGGAGTGCTCGTGGGCCAGGCAGCTCGAGCAATAGCGGTTCACGAGAACCGCTCGGAGCCGCTCCTCGGCACTAAGGCGTAGGAAGCGCCGACACCTCTTCAATGGATGGATCCCATTGCAGACTCGGCATCGGTAGGATTGTGTACCTCGAGTACATCTGCTCTCCAGTGACGGATCAGTCGGATCATCAGCTGATTGCCACCGTGCAGCGTGATGCGATGTGTAAATCGAAGAAGGAGTCGAGACAGAGTTGTGCTCGCATCCTGAATCGAAACCCTGAACCAGTGAGTCACCAAGGCTGTGGGCAACTCGTACGGAAAAAACAGACACGCTGCGGAGGTTAGCTGGAGACAATAGGCCTGTCAGCACCCATCCAAAAATGGTCTCCTGACCTAGAAGCGACCCGCAGATGTTAGCCTTGGAATTACAGAGGAGAATGGACGGAAGAATGTCAGCTCCTAATAACACATCGATTTGGGAGCTCTCAAAGAAGTTGGGGGTCCGCCAGGGAATGTCGGGCAGCCCTTGAGAAGATCTCGCGAAAACGGATATGATGGCAGATTTCCTGCCAACTGCGGCAGAACGTAGGCCGCAGTCTCTAATTGTAGCCCGGGTCTAGACGGCGACCGAATGGAGAAATGGCACAATTTTGTAGACTGCGCGGAAATGGTCTGATTAAGGCCGGAAACTTGGGCTTGAATCGTCTTGAAGGGAGGCTTGACGAGGTTGAACAGTCGTTCCGTTATGAACGTCGCTTCAGAGCCTGAGTCCATCAGTGCTCGTGCCTGGACGGTGCACCCCAAATGGCACACGTTGATAAGGGCCGTGCCCAGTAGGACGGCTCCTGACCCGGAAGCGAAACACACCTGCACATTCGACTGATCCTCGGGGCCGTTTGTTGACGTAGGCGGACTTGGAGCGGTAAGCTGCGTAGGCGGACTTGGAGCGGTTGCGAATGGATTGCCGCGGTGCAAGAGGGTGTGGTGTCTGCTGTGGCATGTGGAGCAGGTGTGGGCGCTCGTGCAGTCTCGCTGCTGGTGCCCTCGGGCAAAACAGTTTAAACATAACTGCTTCCTCCTTATGTAGTCAGAGCGCCCATTTACATCCATTTCTAGGAAACGCGGACATAAGCGAATGGGGTAGTCCTCCCTCGAACAGAGATCGCAGCCCTTTTGACCACTCGAGTCTCGTATGAAGTGAGCCTCCGAGCAGGGGCAGTAGGAAGTCCCGACCTTGGCGGAAATTGCACGGAGCCACTAGGCCTGACGTCGTCGATGGCCTCCAGAGTGCGATGGCGCTCTGTCAGGAAGTTATCTAATTCCTTCCATGTTGGAATCTCGGCCTTATTATGTACGGATTGCTCCCACATAGAAAGTGTGACCTTGGGGAGTTTTGACGAAATCATAAATACAAGGAGACAGTCCCAAGCCTCAACATTAACGGAGGACATTTCTAGGGCTGTCAAACAACTCTGAATGGTAGCTTGCAGGTCCTTCAGCGCGACCCCGGACTCTTGCGAAATAGCCTGGATGTTGAAAAGGATCTTCAACTGGCTGTTGACCAATAGCCGCCGGTTCTCAAAGCGGTCTGTGAGGCTTTGCCATGCGGCGACAAACCCCTCATGGGTAAGCGGAGCCTTAGAAACAATGGCGTGGGCGTCACCACTTGTTTTGGACAATAAGTGGAACAACTTCTCTACCGGGGTGAGCCTCGAGTTTTGGATGTAAATGGCCGTAAACAAGTCTCTGAAGGTGGGCCACCGAAGATAATCACCCGCGAAGACCTCGGTATCCACCGGAGGTAACCGGCAGCCTGTAGGCGCGGGCGTGTGGACATTGACGGGAGCCTGAGTGGATTGGGACGCAATTTTCTCCCGAAGCTGGGCAATACATCTCGAATAGACGGAGTAACAGTAGCTGTACTTCGCTTCCAGCACTGTCGAGGCGGCCGCATTGTCGTCGGACACGGCTAGCAAATCGGAGCAGCTCTCATAGCTCTTCTCCACCTTCTCCCATAGTGCCTGAATTTGGTCCCGATGAACTTCGCACATGTATTGGGAGCCTATTTCCGTTTCCGGGGGGGGGATTATTTTTGTTACCCTAAAGGGGAAAATCCAATCTGTTGTGGCGAAGAACTTTTTCAACGCCACTTCGACCGCACTTGGAGCCATTTTTGCAATGGAGTGAGTCTGCCTCTGTGAAGGACCGGGGGTTGTATCGACGGATTCGTCACTCCTTGCCCTTGGACTGGCACTGGTAGCCTTAGGCTTCAAATGAGGCGTCCGCGGAGATGCGGATTGAGATCTGTCCAAACGGATGGCTGGGATCGAACGCGGCTTTTTGTCGTCTCCCGTGGGCATTCTCAGAGTCCAATTCGCTGGTCAGCGCTTGTCGACTGACTCGCACAACAGGTGCCTTGTACGAAGTGGTGGCCGGTCGCACTAATGTGATGAGAACGGTGAGTTCGCGGATGAAAGGCAATTACAAGGAGCAAGTGCGAACTAGTGGCGCCGATGTGGAAAGGAAAGTCGTGTGCGGCACAATTCGAATGTGGAAAGAAAAACTTCAGGCACCAGAGAAAACCCAAAAGGAGACGAGGTTTGTTCGGATTGTAGGCGGATGTTGCCGGATGCGGAGTAGAAGCAGAGTTGGAGGCACGAAAAAATGGAAAAAGTACCGGAAAATTCGTGCTTGTTCGGAAAAAAATGATGACGGTTTATATATGTATGTATATTTCGACTGGTGTGGTTCGTACTGAATTTAATATATACTGAGATATTAAATTCTTCACTACTTTCGAATTTGCGGAGCCGGAAGGTGGACTTAACTTTGGCTTGAATTAAACACACAAAAATATAAATAATTAATTTTTGGCTAACTTTCGGATTTAAATATGATGGAGCCAGAAGGGTGGAGTTAAAAATCTTAATTTTTAATCAATTGAGGTTAATTATCACGAAGCTGGAACGGTGGAATTGAAACCTAAATATTTAATTACTTGAATTTAATTAACACGAAGCCGGGAAGATGGAATTAAAAACCGCGGCTCTATTCGGACAGAAGGTGGATAATTAAATTAATTAATTATAATTTTCCGATAATTAAATCTTCGACTTTAATTATTGAGTGGCCGGAAAGGTGAATTAAAAAACCTGGCCCTTTGCTCAAACGGAAAATAAGAATTAAATAAATTTTCGTAGTTATAATTATAAATACATAAATTTATAATTAATTGATTTTTTAATCTATTTTGTTATGCAGCCGGTTATGCCGTCGGCACCCTGTACGTACCTCAAAAGAAAAATAAACAGAACCGAAAAACACAACACGGCTAGGTCGAGAATTTAAGCGACACAATCACGGATTTGTAGTGAAATGGCGGTTTATAATTGTTGGTTTTAGAAAATGCAAATTATTTTTTTTAAATTTTATCGGCTATATATTTTCTGAAATTGGAGGCAGAAAATATTTGGAAATTATGTGGACATGCATGCAAGGGCATGTGGGGCATATTATGGTACAGTAGAGCTTCGATAAGTGGACTGTATATGTTAAATTTTATCGGTTATATATTTCCTGGAATTGAAGGCAGAAAATATATGGACATGCATGCAGGTACGGATATATGTAAGGGCATGTGGGCATATGTTGGCACAGTGGAGCTTTGATAAGTGGACTGTATAATTGGGGGAACAGAAAAGTTATGTGGTGTAAAAAATGACACTGATTGAGGAAGATAAAAACAAATATTTCGACAGCGGCGGACTGTTCGGTGAATTTGGAAATTCCGGAACTAATTCACACCGGTGGCCAATATTAATTATGCCTTCTTTTTGTCACCACACAATTTCACTGTTCACTTGCAAATTTTTCGCGGATTAATTGCACCAAAAAATATGTATGTGCGTATGTATGTATGCGGATGCACATATGCCTCGACCGTTGGCAAGCGAATGAATAACGGACAGGCCGAAAACGGCGAGGAATATGGGCAGCACACAAAACGGAGGCGGATAGAAAAATTTGCCGAATTTTAAGATTATTATATGTACATAGATTATTAGAAAATCTCAACCTGCCGTTGTGTCGGAAAACTCGGACTTGGAGTTGACACGGAGGGAAAAACAATCTTGCAGCATTGTGAACGAAATTTAATATTCGGATCACTGCTGAAGACCGGCAGAGAGATGGGGACGGAAAAATGTACTTATCTTTTGGCGGAACAATGCCGAGAACTGCTGGCAGAAGAAAATCCAGGAATTATCCGGCTCGAAGGACCAATGTTTGTAGGGGGGCGTGGTTTCCGCAAAAGATTCCAGAATGGGGTTGAAAATTAGAAGTCGGGGGCGTCTTTAGTGTAATTACAAAAAACGCGTTCAGCTTTATTGGCTGCGTACATCGAATTAACTTAACTTAGAAAAGCAAACAAGGCAAAAGTAATAAAAAAAATACGATCGACGACGGCCGACGAAGGAGCGAGAGCGCAAGGGGGCGAGCGCGGATGCGCTCTTCAGCGCGGGTGCGCTCTTCAGTGCTGGTGCGCTCTGAGCCGGTGGTTTAAAGTTGCGGCACAACGGCCCCTCACTAAACAAACTTTATAATTAATGTAAAAAGTCCTTCCTTTAAATATTGCTATGGATTGAAACGTCACATTCAAAAAAAAAAACAACTTCAGCAATACAAAAGCCTGAAGTGAAAAAGTACCGGCTCCGAAGTGAATTATACACCCATTTCTTAATGGATCATCCAACGATATTAATGGAAATAATTAACCTAACACGAACCCCAAATATTTCTTTTAAATTTTAAATATTGGTTTGCGTTTAATTTCAGTCAATTATTTAAAAAAAAAAAATGTATTTCAAAGTATGTATTTTAATTGTAAAGTAAATCAACAACTAACCTTGATGAAAATAAAGAGTCCAAAAGTAAATTTGTTTTTAATAATTATTTATTTTTCATGAATTAAAAATAATTTATTAATAATGAAATATGGTAACATAGTCTTTAATTTATTCATTATTTCTAAGCCAATTAATTAAAATGTTATCGAATTCCTCATCCATTTAACTTTTGATGGATAATGGTGTAATTTGTAATTTCAATAATGAAAACCACCCCCATTTTCTATATATTTTTTCGGTTAATGAATCGGGAAAACCAATCAGAAGACTCGAAAGAAAAGATAACGCTTAGAGACTAGATCCTACAGTAGAAGGTAAATAGGCAATCAGCTGATTTCTTACGTCATATCCGTGTATGCATGTAAGTAAATATAAATGGGTTTGTGTGTTAATGTGTTTTAGTTGATCATCCCTCGCTGCAGTCGTGATGTCCAGACGCTGGAGATATGTTAGGTTGGTTACCCCTGGCGGTTGCCGAGGGGAGTTGCTTCTCTTTGTACGTAGTGGTTTGTATCCCTGGCGGTTGCCGATGGTGGTGTTGCTCTTCCCTGCAGGTGACGAGCGATATTTAGATCCCTGGCGATTGATGAGGGAAATCCCTTCTATGACGGGAGTTACGATGGGACCACCTGCTCCGTTATCACGGCCCTTAAGGCGCGGTGACCAATTCAACAAAATGAATTTACTGTTTAACGGCTGTGCCGGAGATTGGATTTATAAGTGCTGTTTATTCGTTGAGACTCTAACACAAACTGAAACTTAAAGCTCACAAAAAGTATTTCATAGCGGCCACGCAAATGTGAGTGCTTGCCGCTATGCATAGGCATCCGGCCAGACGCTGTGTCAGCAGTTTAGCCAGAGCGAACTCTTAAATAACACAGTGCGACAGTGATTTGGAACTTTTGAAGATACCTAGTAGGAATTGTTCATTATGTCGAGTATAGTATAAAAACGTGTTTGAAATTTTTCTATCACCCTCAAAATCTTGATTTATTTAAATAAAACGGTTTTTCGGAACTTTTTTGCTTCTAAAAATTCCTATCCGTCATAAGGATATATGCCAATATGTAGTCGGTTCAGACATAGGAGGTATATATATATAATATATGTAATGTATAACGCTTTAACGGACATAGTGATTTTAACGCAAATAAATTCTATGTCACCAAACTCTTGGGATTTCACCTCTTCAGAAGCAAGAGTAGAGTCTACCGAAATGAGGACTCCACCTCCTCTTCGCTGAGATCGATCCCGTCTAAAAGTGGTGTACTTACTTGGAAAAACTTCGGAGCTAATGATCTCCGGATTTAACAAAGTTTCTGTAAATGCTATTATATGGGATGCAAAGAAAGAACTATCAGGATATAGCTTGGGGAGTTTGCTACGTAGCCCCCTAGTATTGTGATAGGTAAGAGTTAGTGAGGAAACTAGTTTTTTTGGGTTAGTGGCCAAAGAAGAGGTGAAGGGTTGGTCAGTGGTTCCGATATTGGGAAGTCTCACTCCCACTGATTTTTTAACTTTTTTCTTCACGGAACTAGGCTGATGTTCTTGGACGAAAAGATTCTCTGTCCAAAAACTGGAAGAACAAATCGTCTTGACCATCAGCGCGGGCACACGAATCTTGAAAGAAGATGTGCGCCGTGTATAATTATATTTAAATTTAGTTATGTCCTCCACCTTTATACCGGCTTTTGTTTTGGCTTTGATATAAGCCGAGATATCAATCTCTGAAGTACCAGGGGCAAGCCGAGAAACAAATATATGTTTCGATGGAGGAATCACCTGTAAGGGTTTTGGTGTCGCAGGTACGAGAACTGCAGCATCAGTCGGTGCCGGTGCTCCGGACTGTGGAATACCCTTTTGGGTGACTCTAATGGGGGTTTCGTTCCCTAGGACCTGTGACATCATTTGAAGGGATGCCATGGCGGAAATATCAGACAATTGCTCATTATCCCTGAGGAATTCTGACAAATTTTTTCTCAGTTCTAGCCCTTGGGGTGGCCAGAGATATAAGCGGCTGATTTAATGTCGGCTGAGCAGCCTGAGGCGGATCAGAAACAGGGGATTTCTTACGCTTAGGGGACTCATTTAGCAGCTGAAGACCACTAAACTGAGTGTCAATCGCACAGAGCTGGTCATCGATTTTACGAAAACCAGTGATCAGCTCTTTAAATCCATTTTTGGTCTCTCTTATGAACGACCCCATTTCGCCTTGGACTGTACGACAATTTTCACAACAATAGTGTATACCCGACCTATGGGAAATGGCATCCGAAACTGAGGCAGTGAATCCGGCACACTTGGCGTGCACGACGTTTTCACATAACAAGCAATGGAGGGTATGCTGGGATGTGGAAATGGTCTTGTTACAAGACTTTATAGAGCAGACAAGTTTAAATTCCATATTTTTTTTTAAATTAATAAAACAAAAATTAATATATAAAAAGTTAAAGAACACAATACCTTGAACCACTGTGCCAAATAGAAAGCCGAGGCGGGAGCTTTGAATAGTGCAAAAGAGAAATAGAAATAGAGATAAGCCGGGGAAGAAGCAAAGCTGAGCTATGCTTGGAATTGAAATTATTCAAATTATTAATTCGACTCCAAGTATAACACAGCACTCGCGAAGCGATACGGTTTAAGCTTAAGATTTACAATATATGTATGCAATTGATTAAGTGAGTAAACACCGGTTTACCAATATTTATAATAAAACGCAGTGCGCACAAAAAAAACACGACCATTCGCTTAAGAGAAAGGGATGGTTTTGTGAGAAAGAGAGGGGTTGTTTGGCGTAGTACGGGTTTTTGTCAGCGTTTGTCTGTGCATTTGCCTGCGCAGAAACCTGTCGGTATTCTTGCGCTTTTGGATGCTGTATTTTGTCTTTGACCTCCTGGCTTTTGGTCACTACGAAATGAAGCCGCGAAGGAGTACCTTTCGTGGTTAGATTCCACTTCTTGTGCCAAAGCGAGAGCTGAAGGCATATCTTTCTGCTTTGCCGAAAAAAGGACATCCGTGAGGCAGCGCTTAAGCCCCGAGATTAATACTCGGAGTGCGTCATCCCGGAATTTGGCACGACAAGGTAGCTTTGTTGGTGAGCAAGGTGAGTTTTTTCTCGACCTCGTCGTAGTATTGCAGGAGGTTTAGATTTTCCTACCTGAGAGTACCCATTTCTTGCTCGATAACGTGAATCTGAATCTGATCGCTTATTACTGTACGTAAAGTCGAGTTGATTTATAATCGCGTCGAAATTTAGTACGGTGCCAAACGGAGACAGTACGACATCGGCAGGAGACGTCCGGGAGCGTAAAATAAAGCGTAAAATTCGGGCAGGCACTTAAAGGCATCTAGGGGCTCGTCACATTTGATGTCGTCTCCAATTTCTATAGGTTTATAGGCTTTGATTCGGGAAGCTTCCGCTTGGGTGGGACCGATTTGTGTTGCGTCGACCCGTTCGGTCAGTTTTTGTATAGCTAGACGTAGCTCATTTTGTCTACGCTGGCTTTCTTGAAAAGCCAGGCGCATTTCGTTTTTCCTACGCTGGTGTTCGATATTGGCTTGCCGAAAGGCATGGTTAACGGCTGCCTATATAGTCGACTCAGAGTCGCTGGAGAAATGTCTTATACTCCTTTGGTGGTGAAAAGGGCTGCTCATGTGGAGCTGTACCCATAATATCGCCCAAGAGAATTAATGCATGCTCGAATTGCGTGCCTATAGAGGCAATTGGACTTGTGGAGGGGTCGCGGGGCCTGAACCGCCGCTTTAGGTATGTGTGCGAGCTCGTCGAACTGCGCTGTTGCCTTGCCAAGTAGAGACAAGGTGAGACGTTCGCGGGGACTGAGCGTCCGCTTATTATAAACACAAGTAGCAAGTAGGCTATTAAAGATCATAAAATTTCATTCATTTTCATTGTTTAGTTTTACAACCCTTTCCTTCTTAAATAACACCCGAATTTTAGAATAACCCATGATGACCTACTGTACAGAAATTGGTATAATGGAAGTCCTCCTTCGTTGAATGAACACGTTAAAGGTTTTCAATTGCGTAACGGGTAGTGCGGTTAAGAATGAAATTTATAAATTATAGGTTATTTTTAAAATATCAGGTATTACCTTTTTTCCTATAATTGTCTAATCGGAACACTAATCCCTCAAATGCTGAAAAAAAAGTTAATCAAATCCTGACACTTTATTGCCTTGAGAAAAAGGGTTAAACTGTGAAACCTTAAAGGGTTAAGGTTAATTACGTAAATTATACGTTTTTTTGCCAGTGTTAAAGTTAAAAAGTGCAAGTTTTATTTTTTACCAGTGACAAAAAAGTTTGTTTAAAAAATATATGAATTAATTGTTGATACATATATTTTGGTAAGTCTATTCCCCTAAAAGCGTCCTTTAATATGAGATTTATGAAGAAGGAATTTAATCCTTATTAAATTTCTTATTGTTTACTTTTTAACAATTTAATTTGAATTTTTTAAACAGCACCCAAAAAATGCCACGTATTTCACGCACATCCTAGGAGCAACGCCGCCAAGCTGTTTTAAACCGCAGCAGAGCCCGCTACCAACAAAATGCGGTGGAAATAAGAAACAGGAACTCGCAACACATCGCCAATGTACGAGCCAGCAAGCCAGACTTACCCAGATTCCGCAGCACGGGCTCAGAGGAGACGCAGCGAAAGGATTCGCAATCTAGAGCGCCTTTGGGATACTGCAGCACATGCTGATCGACGACTGGATCTTCAATTCCGTGTTCCAGAGCGGACTCGGGACATGGAAGCACGTGCGAACCGTCGGGAGAACCAGGAGGAACGACGACGAGAACATATGCTTATTACTGCTGACCATGCGACGCGGAGGACTATTCCGGAGTACCGAATTCCGGAACGGGTTCGGGACGCCACAGCGCGTGCTATTCGTCGAGAGGACTCCGAGGAGCGGCGAAAAGAGCAGGTGCAAAATACTGCTGACCATGCGACGCGGAGGACTATTACGGAGTACCGAAATCCGGAACGGGTTCGGGACGCCACAGCGCGTTCTATTCGTCGAGAGGACTTCGAGGAGCGGCGACAAGAGCAAGTGAAAAATACTGCTGACCATGCGGCGCGGAGGACTATTCCGAGTACCGAATTCCGGAACGGGTTCGGGACGCCACAGCGCGTGCTGTTCGTCGAGAGGACTCCGAGGAGCGGCGACAAGAGCAGGTGCAAAATACTGCTGACCATGCGACGCGGAGGACTATTCCGGAGTACCGAAATCCGGAACGGGTTCGGACGCAAACGAAATAGACGCAATACTCATTCGGAGGACGAACTGGAACAGGAACGCCAACAACAGCGAAATAGGATTCGAGCAGGTGCAAAATACTGCTGACCATGCGGCGCGGAGGACTATTCCGGAGTACCGAAATCCGGAACGGGTTCGGGACGCCACAGCGCGTGCTATTCGTCGAGAGGACTCCGAGGAGCGGCGACAAGAGCAGGTGCAAAATACTGCTGACCATGCGACGCGGAGGACTATTCCGGAGTACCGAATTCCGGAACGGGTTCGGGACGCCGTAGCGAGAGCTACTCATCCCGAGGACCCAGAAGAACGTGCAAGGGAACAGGAAAGGAACACTGGAGAGCACCGACAGCGACGAAGGGATACTGAAGACAGGCAGCGAGAACGGGAAAGGGACGCCGATTACAGGATCCCATCGCAAGAACACAGGAGCAACGGTTAAACACATTACAACGCCGGGAAACACAACAGCGGAGGATTCGGGAAGAACAAATTAGGCAAATGGCGGAGGAACGATTGTTAAACTTAAGGATGGACCCCCAAAATCGGCTGGATGCCTCCCAAAGGCAGTCGCAACGAAATATGGACGCAAGAGCTCAACTTTCGGAGGACGAACTGGAACAGGAACGCCAACAACAGCGAAATAGGATTCGAGTATCAGCGAGGGATCTTTATCACAGGAACATAAAGGAAGGACCAACGGAAATTTGTATTTGCTGTGGAGGAACATGGTTCCGTTCGCAGGTAAGTGGATTATACATCCTGGCTATCTCCTCGAAATTTCCCCTCCTAAACGTTGGCAACGCTTTTTATTTGTCACTTCTCGTCGTGCCATCTCTCTTGGCAAACTACCGTCACTCTGCCTTTCCAATGGGTTCGACTTCCCTGCGTGCTGAAATGGACTCACCTGTCTTGAAGAACGCCTTATTTCACCGAGAATTCCTTTTATGAGGATTATTTCCCTCGGCTATGAAAGGCAATGCGGAATAAGAGGGGCAGTAGTGAACGTTCAAATTTCAGTTCCTGATATTGTGACTGTGCTTCCGCGCTCTTTCGACTCTACTCATGTCATCCAAGTCCATTTAAAAAGGAGACTAGAGTACGCTCACAATTTCATGACTGAAACTATTCGACCCGCTCGGGTCCTTGAAGCTGTACGGTACTTAGTGAATACCGAGCTCTACAGAAAGCATAACATTTCACTGAACGAATCATAGCTAGCAGGACTTCAAGGAATTCATGAAATTCCTTTTATTGCGGATGAATCTGATCGTGAAGCAGTAGAGAAACTTCTTCAGCAGCAACATCTATCCCAAAATGCTGCAGAGCTCGAAGAAAATTTAAATCCCGGAGGCCATGAAACATTATTGGAAAATAATGATACTGCTGTTCAGCGCATTGCATTGGCACCGGGTGAAGGCCGTCGCCCAACAAGCTTAACGCTTGACGAAGACGCAGAGGAACTTTCCTTTCCAACTATTTCTTGCGGAGAAATATTTAAAGGAAATACATCCTATGCAAAAAAAGATCTCAAATCCGATTTACGACCGTCGCTGCGCTGTAGTTCCTAAAGTTTTATACATGTATAAATTTTACGAAATGCAGCGCATTCAAAATTCAATTTCAATTGCTTTACGCAAAGAGTCTGGTGCAGTTACCGCTGGTAATCTGCGGGATGTGTCATTTGTTGACAGACTTGCTCAACATGATGATGGCTACCACATCCTTAAAGGCTTACGGTCTGCACCAGCTCATTGGGAGGCTGAAAAAAAAAGTTATTGCTATGATTCGACAATTTGGGTTGCCAACCTTTTCATCACTCTTTTCGCTGCTGAAACAAAGTGGAATGAACTTTTAGTTATCCTTTCCCTTCTATTGGACAATAGGGCTATAAGCGAGGAAGAAGCGGCAGCTCTTTCCAGCTCCGAAAAGGCTCGGTTAATCCGATCCGATCCAGTGACGTGCTCCCGGTACTTCGATTATAGGTTGCGGCAATTAATGAAATTGTTCAAAACCGATATTTTTGGGGAATTCAATCTTTCCCATTTTTATTGGAGAATCGAATTCCAGCACAGAGGATCTCCGCACTCTCATGGCATGTACTGGCTTGCTGGTGCTCCAAAGCTCGAAGACGCCGAAAATACCGAGCAAGTAATAAACTTTATCGATAGGTTTATTACTACAAATGGAGACGATCCTGAGCTACAAGAAGTAATTCAGTATCAACGCCACAAGCATAGTGCTTCCTGCCTGAGAGAGTTACGCGGACAGGAGTTCTGCCGATTCAATATGCCATATCCTCCTATGCCCGAAACGCTTCTTTTGCATCCAATGGAAGAAAACGAAGTAAATTTTGAAGAACATAAAAATTTGTTCAAAACAAGAAAGGAAAGCTAACTTCGGGCGAAGCCGAAGTTGATATACCCTTGCAGTAAATTGTAGAAAAAAAAAGCACTGAAAATATTCTTCTTTATTTAGTATACTTTTTAATTTAGCGTTTTGTATAAGGCAATTATATCCTTTTATATAAGGATATAGCTAGCTTTTTCATCATTTTGAACAATGATATGGAAGTGATTTAAAATATTCATATGTTATAATAGGATTGGCCGTCAGCCAACGGGTACAACAGGGGGACCTACGCGCAAGCAATTGCGTGCCGTAACTGTGTACACCGCTGGTAGTGCGACTATACTCTCCACGTGAGGGCGGCTGGTAACAGGTCCCGGTAAGGTCATGTCTCTGCCGAGGATGCTGGCTAATGGTAGTCGGGCGGGGAGAAGAACACTCCCTTCCTTAAAATCACCCCAATCAAGGTGGAACAGCATATGCCGAAGGATGCGTGTCCGAGGGGGAAAAAGAGGGACGCTAATATGCGAACTCTGGGGGACAAAGGCCGACCCCCAGTTTTAACCAGGCTTATGTGACAAGCGGGCTATGTCATGATGGACGAACCCCTTCCCCGCCTACTCGTGGGACCAAAACATTAAATTCTTTAACTAACAAAAACCAAATTTTTCTATCACCCTCAAAATCTTGATTTATTTAGATAAAACGGTTTTTCGGAACTTTTGCTTCTAAAAATTCCTATCCGTCATAAGATTAGAGACGTATCAAATGGCGAACAAATGCTGCCAATATGTAGTCAGGGTTCAGACATAGGAGGTATATATATATAATATATGTAATGTATAACGCTTTAACAGACATAGTGATTTTAACGCAAATAAATTCTATGTCACCAAACTCTTGGAGTTTCACCTCTTCAGAAGCAGAGTAGAGTCTACCGAAATGGGGACTCCACCTCTCTTCGCTGAGATCGATCCCGTCTAAAAGTGGTGTACTTACTTGGAAAAACTTCGGAGCTAATGATCTCCGGATTTAACAAAGTTTCTGTAAATGCTATTGTATGGGATGCAAAGAAAGAACTATCAGAATATAGCTTGGGGAGTTTGCTACGTAGCCCCCTAGTATTGTGATAGGTAAGAGTTAGTGAGGAAACTAGTTTTTTGGGTTAGTGGCCAAGAGAAGAGGTGGAGGGTTGGTCAGTGGTTCCGATATTGGGAAGTCTCACTCCCACTGGTTTTTAACTTTTTTCTTCACGGAACTAGGCTGATGTTCTTGGACGAAAAGATTCTCTGTCAAAAGCTGGAAGAACAAATCGTCTTGACCATCAGCGCGGGCACACGAATCTTGAAGAAGTGTGCGCCGTGTATAATTATATTTAAATTTAGTTATGTCCTCCACCTTTATATCGGCTTTTGTTTTGGCTTTGATATAAGCCGAGATATCAATCTCTGAAGTATCAGGGGCAAGCCGAGAAACAAATATATGTTTCGATGGAGGAATCACCTGTAAGGGTTTTAGGTGTCTCAGGTACGAGAACTGCAGCATCAGTCGGTGCCAGTGCTCCGGACTGTGGAATACCCTTTCGAGTGACTCTAATGGGAGTTTCGTTCCCTAGGACCTGTGACATCACTTGAAGGGATGCCATGGCGGACATATCAGACAATTGCTCATTATCCCTGAGAAATTCTGACAAATTTTTCTCAGTTCTAGCCCTTGGGGTGGCCAGAGATATAAGCGGCTGATTTAATGTCGGCTGAGCAGCCTGAGGCGGATCAGAAACAGCGGATTTCTTACGCTTAGGGGACTCATTTAGCAGCTGAAGACCACTAAACTGAGTGTCAAGCGCACAGAGCTGGTCATCGATTTTACGAAAACCAGTGATCAGCTCTTTAAATCCATTTTTGGTCTCTCTTATGAACGACCTCATTTCGCCTTGGACTGTACGACAATTTTCACAACAATAGTGTATACCCGACCTATGGGAAATGGCATCGAAACTGAGGCAGTGAATCCGGCACACTTGGCGTGCACGACGTTTTCACATAACAAGCAATGGATGGTATGCTGGGATGTGGAAATGGTCTTGTTACAAGACTTTATTGAGCAGACAAGTTTAAATTCCCATTTTTTTAAAATAATAAAACAAAAATTAATATATAAAAAGTTAAAGAACACAATACCTTGAACCACTGTGCCAAATAGAAAGCCGAAGCGGGAGCTTTGAATAGTGCAAAAGAAATAGAAATAGAGATAAGCGGGGAAGAAGCAAAGCTGAGCTATGCTTGGAATTGAAATTATTCAAATTATTAATTCGACTCCAAGTATAACACAGCACTCATAAAATACGGTTTTAAGCTTAAGATTTACAATATATGTATGCAATTGATTAAGTGAGTAAACACCGGTTTCACCAATATTTATAATAGAACGCAGTGCGCACAAAAAACACGACCATTCGCTAAGAGAAAGGGATGGTTTTGTGAGAAAGAGAGGGTTGTTTGGCGTAGTACGGGTTTTTGTCAGCGTTTTTCTGTGCATTTGCCTGCGCAGAAACCTGTCGGTATTCTTGCGCTTTTGGATGCTGTTTTTGTCTTTGAAAAAATTGTCATTTGTTTCATGCTGAATGCCATATTTGCGGCCTCGGACTCCAGAGTCGCTGGAGAAATGTCTTATACTCCTTTGGTGGTGAAAGGGCTGCTCATGTGGAGCTGCCCATAATATCGCTTTAAAAAAAAATTAGTGTTCCTGCTAGGTTAAAATGCGTGTCTAGAGGGGGTTGGGGGGGTGGGGGGGGGGGGGTTGGGGGGGGCCGCCGTTTTAATAGGGGGGGGGGCGCTGGAACCTGGCCAGGTGGGGGGGAGGAGCGAGGGGGGGGGGTGGGGGGGAGCGGGCGTCCGCTAAAAACAAAAACAAGTAGCACAAGTAGCACAAGTGAAAAGGGCTGCTCATGTGGAGCTGTCCCCATAATATCGCCCAAGAGAATTAATGCATGCTCGAATTGCGTGCCTATAGAGGCAATTGGACTTGTGGAGGGGTCGCGGGGCCTGAGCCGCCGCTTTAGGTATGTGTGCGAGCTCGTCGAACTGCGCTGTTGCCTTGCCAAGTAGAGACAAGGTGAGACGTTCGCGGGGACTGAGCGTCCGCTTATTATAAACACAAGTAGCAAGTAGGCTATTAAAGATCATAAAATTTCATTCATTTTCATTGTTAAGTTTACAACCCTTTCCTTCTTAAATAACACCCGAATTTGTATTACGAGAAAACCAATGAATTATCCCATGATGACCTACTATACAGAAATTGGTATAATGGAAGTCCTCCTTCGTTGAATGAACACGTGCAAGGGTTTTCAATTGCGTAACAGGTAGTGCAGGTATGAATGAAATTTATATGGGGCCTGAGTAACTTTAAAATATCAGGTATTACCTTTTTTCTGATTGGTCAAATCGGAATAACATTATCCCTCAAATTTGGGCTGCAAATATTCGTAACGTCTAAGTTCATTACACACCAGGTAAAACAGGTATATAAAATGATCCTGACACTTTATTGCCTTGAGAAAAACGGTTAAACTGTGAAACCTTAAAGGGTTAAGGTTAAATACGTAAATTATAGGTTATTTTTTAATATTACCTAACTTGCCTATATATTGTAAAAACCACTAATCCGTAGATCAGTCTAAAAAAATTTAATCGAGTGTCGACGTTACTCTGCCGGTTGAACTTCAGATGCCCAAAGTGTGTGAAAAGTATATTTTTGCCAGTGTTAAAGTTAAAAAGTGCAAGTTTTATTTTTTACCAGTGACAAAAAAGTTTGTTTAAAAAATATATGAATTAATTGTTGATACATATGTATATTTTGGTAAGTCTTTTCCCCTAAAAGCGTCCTTTAATATGAGATTTATGAAGAAGGAATTTAATCCTTATTAAATTTCTCATTGTTTAATTTTTAACAATTTAATTTGAATTTTTTAAACAGCACCCAAAAAATGCCACGTATTTCACGCACATCCTAGGAGCAACGCCGCCAAGCTGCTTTAAACCGCAGCAGAGCCCGCTACCAACAAAATGCGGTGGAAATAAGAAACAGGAACTCGCAACACATCGCCAATGTACGAGCCAGCAACCCAGACTTACCCAGATTCCGCAGCACGGGCTCAGAGGAGACGCAGCGAAAGGATTCGCAATCTAGAGCGCCTTTGGGATACTGCAGCACATGCTGATCGACGACTGGATCTTCAATTCCGTGTTCCAGAGCGGACTCGGGACATGGAAGCACGTGCGAACCGTCGGGAGAACCAGGAGGAAAGGCGACGAGAACAGATGCTTATTACTGCTGACCATGCGACGCGGAGGACTATTCCGGAGTACCGAATTCCGGAACGGGTTCGGGACGCCACAGCGCGTGCTATTCGTCGAGAGGACTCCGAGGAGCGGCGACAAGAGCAGGTGCAAAATACTGCTGACCATGCGACGCGGAGGACTATTACGGAGTACCGAAATCCGGAACGGGTTCGGGACGCCACAGCGCGTTCTATTCGTCGAGAGGACTTCGAGGAGCGACAAGATCAAGTGAAAAATACTGCTGACCATGCGGCGCGGAGGACTATTCCGGAGTACCGAATTCTGGAACGGGTTCGGGACGCCACAGCGCGTGCTGTTCGTCGAGAGGACTCCGAGGAGCGGCGACAAGAGCAGGTGCAAAATACTGCTGACCATGCGACGCGGAGGACTATTCCGGGGTACCGAAATCCGGAACGGGTTCGGGACGCCACAGCGCGTGCTATTCGTCGAGAGGACTCCGAGGAGCGGCGACAAGGGCAGGTGCAAAATACTGCTGACCATGCGACGCGGAGGACTATTCCGGAGTACCGAAATCCGGAACGGGTTCGGGACGCCACAGCGCGTGCTATTCGTCGAGAGGACTCCAAGGAGCGGCAACAAAAGCAGGTGCAAAATACTGCTGACCATGCGACGCGGAGGACCAATCCCGAATTTCGAATTCAAGAGCGGATTCGGGACGCCGTAGCGAGAGCTACTCATCCCGAGGACCCAGAAGAACGTGCAAGAGAACAGGAAAGGAACACTGGAGAGCACCGACAGCGACGAAGGGATACGGAAGACAGGCAGCGAGAACGGGAAAGGGACGCCGATTACAGGAGAGCAACCAGGAGAAATCCCATCGCAAGAACACAGGAGCAACGGTTAAACACATCACAACGCCGGGAAACACGAAAACAGCGGAGGATTCGGGAAGAACAAATTAGGCAAAAGGCGGAGGAACGATTGTTAAACTTTAGGATGGACAACCATAATCGACTGGATGCCTCCCAAAGGCAGTCGCAACGAAATATGGACGCAATAGCTCAACTTTCGGAGGACGAACTGGAACAGGAACGCCAACAACAGCGAAATAGGATTCGAGTATCAGCGAGGGATCTTTATCACAGGAACATAAAGGAAGGATCAATGGATATTTGTATTTGCTGTGGAGGAACATGGTTCCGTTCGCAGGTAAGTGGATTATACATCCTGGCTATCTCCTCTAAATTTCCCCTCCTAAACGTTGGCAACGCTTTTTATTTGTCACGAAAATTTCCCAGTCCGTCCGGCAAATATAACTTTTGCAACACTTCTCGTCGTGCCATCTCTCTTGGCAAACTACCGTCACTCTGCCTTTCCAATGGGTTCGACTTCCCAGAAATTCCTGAGTGCTGAAATGGACTCACCTGTCTTGAAGAACGCCTTATTTCACCGAGAATTCCTTTTATGAGGATTATTTCCCTCGGCTATGAAAGGCAATGCAGAATAAGAGGGGCAGTAGTGAACGTTCAAATTTCAGTTCCTGATATTGTGACTGTGCTTCCGCGCTCTTTCGACTCTACTCATGTCATCCAAGTCCATTTAAAAAGGAGACTAGAGTACGCTCACAATTTCATGACTGAAACTATTTGACCCGCTCGGGTCCTTGAAGCTGTACGGTACTTGGTGAATACCGAGCTCTACAGAAAGCATAACATTTCACTGAACGAATCATAGCTAGCAGGACTTCAAGGAATTCATGAAATTCCTTTTATTGCGGATGAATCTGATCGTGAAGCAGTAGAGAAACTTCTTCAGCAGCAACATCTATCCCGGAGGCCATGAAACATTATTGGAAAATAATGATACTGCTGTTCAGCGCATTGCATTGGCACCGGGTGAAGGCCGTCGCCCAACAAGCTAACGCTTGACGAAGACACAGAGGAACTTTCCTTTCCAACTATTTCTTGCGGAGAAATATTTAAAGGAAATACAACCTATGCAAAAAAAGACAGATCTCAAATCCGATTTTACGACCGTCGCTGCGCTGTAGTTCCTAAAGTTTTATACATGTATAAATTTTACGAAATGCAGCGCATTCAAAATTCTATTTCAATTGCTTTAAGCAAAAAGTCTGGTGCAGTTTCCGCTGGTAATCTGCGGGATGTGTCATTTGTTGACAGACTTGTTCAACATGATGATGGCTACCACATCCTTAAAGGCTTGCGGTCTGCACCAGCTCATTGGGAGGCTGAAAAAAAAAGTTATTGCTATGATTCGACAATTTGGGTTGCCAACCTTTTCATCACTCTTTTCGCTGCTGAAACAAAGTGGAATGAACTTTTAGTTATCCTTTCCCTTCTATTGGACAATAGGGCTATAAGCGAGGAAGAAGCGGCAGCTCTTTCCAGCTCCGAAAAGGCTCGGTTAATCCGATCCGATCCAGTGACGTGCTCCCGGTACTTCGATTATAGGTTGCGGCAATTAATGAAATTGTTCAAAACCGATATTTTTGGGGAATTCAATCTTTCCCATTTTTATTGGAGAATCGAATTCCAGCGCAGAGGATCTCCGCACTCTCATGGCATGTACTGGCTTGCTGGTGCTCCAAAGCTCGAAGACGCCGAAAATACCGAGCAAGTAATAAACTTTATCGATAGGTTTATTACTACAAATGGAGACGATCCTGAGCTACAAGAAGTAATTCAGTATCGACGCCACAAGCATAGTGCTTCCTGCCTGAGAGAGTTACGCGGACAGGAGTTCTGCCGATTCAATATGCCATATCCTCCTATGCCCGAAACGCTTCTTTTGCATCCAATGGAAGAAAACGAAGTAAATGTTGAAGAACATAAAAATTTGTTCAAAACAAGAAAGGAAAGCTAACTTCGGGTGAAGCCGATGTTGATATACCCTTGCAGTAAATTGTAGAAAAAAAAAGCACTGAAAATATTCTTCTTTATTTAGTATACTTTTTAATTTAGCGTTTTGTATAAGGCAATAATATCCTTTTATATAAGGATATAGCTAGCTTTTTCATCATTTTGAACAATGATATGGAAGTGATTTAAAATATTCATATGTTATAATAGGATTGGCCGTCAGCCAACGGGTACAACAGGGGGACCTACGCGCAAGCAATTGCGTGCCGTAGCTGTGTGCACCGCTGGTAGTGCGACTATACTGTCCACGTGAGGGCGGCTGGTAACAGGTCCCGGTAAGGTCATGTCTCTGCCGAGGATGCTGGCTAATGGTAGTCGGGCGGGGAGAAGAACACTCCCTTCCTTAAATCACCCCAATCCAAGGTGGAACAGCATATGCCGAGGGATGTCCGAGGGGGGGCTCGGACGCTAATATGCGAACTCTGGGGGACAGGCCGACCCCCCAGTTTTAACCAGGCTTATTGTGACAAGCGGGCTATGTCATGATGGACGAACCCCTCCCCGCCTACTCGTGGGACCAAAACATTAATTCTTTAACTAACAAAAACCAAAGTGGAGAGCGGAACTCCCTAAAAAAGACCGGAAATGGGGTCAATGGCCCGTCAAACTCCAAGGCCCTCAAAAGCCAAGGAGTTGCTCAGATGGAGAAGCCCCCCACAGAGGGGCAACATCTGGAGGCGGGACGCGCCAGTGCGGAGGAGGTTGCCATGGTTGCGCGGTGACCAATTCAACACAAACTGACTCTAACACAAACTGAAACTTAAAGCTCACAAAAAGTATTTCATAGCGGCCACGCAAATGTGTAGTGCTTGCCGCTATGCATAGGCATCCGGCCAACCGCTGTGTCAGCAGTTTAGCCAGAGCGAACTCTTAAATAACACAGTGCGACAGTGATTTGGAACTTTTGAAGATACCTAGTAGGAATTGTTCATTATGTCGAGTATAGTATAAAAACGTGTTTGAAATTTTTCTATCACCCTCAAAATCTTGATTTATTTAGATAAAACGGTTTTTCGGAACTTTTTTGCTTCTAAAAATTCCTATCCGTCATAAGATTAGAGACGTATCGAATGGCGAACAAATGCTGCCAATATGTAGTCGGTTCAGACATAGGAGGTATATATATATAATATATGTAATGTATAACGCTTTAACAGACATAGTGATTTTAACGCAAATAAATTCTATGTCACCAAACTCTTGGGATTTCACCTCTTCAGAAGCAAGAGTAGAGTCTACCGAAATGAGGACTCCACCTCCTCTTCGCTGAGATCGATCCCGTCTAAAAGTGGTGTACTTACTTGGAAAAACTTCGGGCTAATGATCTCCGGATTTAACAAAGTTTCTGTAAATGCTATTGTATGGGATGCAAAGAAAGAACTATCAGAATATAGCTTGGGGGAGTTTGCTACGTAGCCCCCTAGTATTGTGATAGGTAAGAGTTAGTGAGGAAAACTAGTTTTTGGGTTAGTGGCCAAAGAAGAGGTGGAGGGTTGGTCAGTGGTTCCGATATTGGGAAGTCTCACTCCCACTGGTTTTTTAACTTTTTCTTCACGGAACTAGGCTGATGTTCTTGGACGAAAAGATTCTCTGTCCAAAAACTGGAAGAACAAATCGTCTTGACCATCAGCGCGGGCACACGAATCTTGAAAGAAGATGTGCGCCGTGTATAATTATATTTAAATTTAGTTATGTCCTCCACCTTTATATC
This sequence comes from Drosophila parabipectinata, assembly GCA_018153455.1. Lineage (NCBI taxonomy): Eukaryota > Metazoa > Arthropoda > Insecta > Diptera > Drosophilidae > Drosophila > Drosophila parabipectinata. Next base: position 97,050 of record JAECYA010000336.1, on the reverse strand, counting down.
GGCTTTTGTTTTGGCTTTGATATAAGCCGAGATATCAATCTCTGAAGTATCAGGGGCAAGCCGAGAAACAAATATATGTTTCGATGGAGGAATCACCTGTAAGGGTTTTGGTGTCGCAGGTACGAGAACTGCAGCATCAGTCGGTGCCGGTGCTCCGGACTGTGGAATACCCTTTCGAGTGACTCTAATGGGAGTTTCGTTCCCTAGGACCTGTGACATCACTTGAAGGGATGCCATGGCGGACATATCAGACAATTGCTCATTATCCCTGAGAAATTCTGACAAATTTTTTCTCAGTTCTAGCCCTTGGGGTGGCCAGAGATATAAGCGGCTGATTTAATGTCGGCTGAGCAGCCTGAGGCGGATCAGAAACAGCGGATTTCTTACGCTTAGGGGACTCATTTAGCAGCTGAAGACCACTAAACTGAGTGTCAAGCGCACAGAGCTGGTCATCGATTTTACGAAAACCAGTGATCAGCTCTTTAAATCCATTTTTGGTCTCTCTTATGAACGACCTCATTTCGCCTTGGACTGTACGACAATTTTCACAACAATAGTGTATACCCGACCTATGGGAAATGGCATCGAAACTGAGGCAGTGAATCCGGCACACTTGGCGTGCACGACGTTTTCACATAACAAGCAATGGATGGTATGCTGGGATGTGGAAATGGTCTTGTTACAAGACTTTATTGAGCAGACAAGTTTAAATTCCATTTTTTTTTTAAATAATAAAACAAAAATTAATATATAAAAAGTTAAAGAACACAATACCTTGAACCACTGTGCCAAATAGAAAGCCGAAGCGGGAGCTTTGAATAGTGCAAAAGAGAAATAGAAATAGAGATAAGCCGGGGAAGAAGCAAAGCTGAGCTATGCTTGGAATTGAAATTATTCAAATTATTAATTCGACTCCAAGTATAACACAGCACTCGCGAAGCGATACGGTTTAAGCTTAAGATTTACAATATATGTATGCAATTGATTAAGTGAGTAAACACCGGTTTACCAATATTTATAATAGAACGCAGTGCGCAATCAAAAAAACACGACCATTCGCTTAAGAGAAAGGGATGGTTTGTGAGAAGAGGGGGTTGTTTGGCGTAGTACGGGTTTTTGTCAGCGTTTTTCTGTGCATTTGCCTGCGCAGAAACCTGTTGGTATTCTTGCGCTTTTGGATGCTGTTTTTTGTCTTTGAAAAAATTGTCATTTGTTTCATGCTGAATGCCATATTTGCGGCCTCGGACTCAGAGTCGCTGGAGAAATGTCTTATACTCCTTTGGTGGTGAAAAGGGCTGCTCATGTGGAGCTGTACCCATAATATCGCACAAGAGAATTAATGCATGCTCGAATTGCGTGCCTATAGAGGCAATTGGACTTGTGGAGGGGTCGCGGGGCCTGAGCCGCCGCTTTAGGTATGTGTGCGAGCTCGTCGAACTGCGCTGTTGCCTTGCCAAGTAGAGACAAGGTGAGACGTTCGCGGGGACTGAGCGTCCGCTTATTATAAACACAAGTAGCACAAGTAAGTTTACAACCCTTTCCTTCTTAAATAACACCCGAATTTGTATTACGAGAAAACCAATGAATTATCCCATGATGACCTACTATACAGAAATTGGTATAATGGAAGTCCTCCTTCGTTGAATGAACACGTGCAAGGGTTTTCAATTGCGTAACAGGTAGTGCAGGTATGAATGAAATTTATATGGGGACTGAGTAACTTTAAAATATCAGGTATTACCTTTTTTCTGATTGGTCAAATCGGAATAACATTATCCCTCAAATTTGGGCTGCAAATATTCGTAACGTCTAAGTTCATTACACACCAGGTAAAACAGGTATATAAAATGATCCTGACACTTTATTGCCTTGAGAAAAACGGTTAAACTGTGAAACCTTAAAGGGTTAAGGTTAAATACGTAAATTATAGGTTATTTTTTAATATTACCTAACTTGCCCATATATTGAAAAAACCACTAATCCGTAGATCAGTCTAAAAAAAATTTAATCGATTGACGACGTTACTCTGCCGGTTGAACTTCAGAAACTTTAAAGTATGTGAAAAGTATATTTTTTGCCAGTGTTAAAGTTAAAAAGTGCAAGTTTTATTTTTTACCAGTGACAAAAAATTTGTTGAAAAAATATATGAATTAATTGTTGATACATATGTATATTTTGGTAAGTCTATTCCCAAAGCGTCCTTTAATATGAGATTTATGAAGAGGAATTTAATCCTTATTAAATTTCTCATTGTTTAATTTTTTACAATTTAATTTGAATTTTTAAACAGCACCCAAAAAATGCCACGTGTTTCACGCACATCCCAGGAGCAACGCCGCCAAGCTGCTTTAAACCGCAGCAGAGCCCGCTACCAACAAAATGCGGTGGAAATAAGAAACAGGAACTCGCAACACATCGCCAATGTACGAGCCAGCAACCCAGACTTACCCGATTCCGCAGCACGGGCTCAGAGGACGCAAAAGGATTCGCAATCTAGAGCGCCTTTGGGATACTGCAGCACCTGCTGAACGACGACTGGATCTTCAATTCCGTGTTCCAGAGCGGACTCGGGACATGGAAGCACGTAGGAACCGTCGGGAGAACCAGGAGGAACGGCGACGAGAACAGGTGCTTAATACTGCTGACCATTCGACGCGGAGGACTATTCGGACGGAACGGGTTCGGGACGCCACAGCGTGCTATTCGTCGAGAGGACTCCGAGGAGCGGCGACAAGAGCAGGTGCAAAATACTGCTGACCATGCGACGCGGAGGACTATTACGGGTACCGAATTCCGGAACGGGTTCGGGACGCCACAGCGCGATTCGTCGAGAGGACTTCGAGGAGCGACAAGATCAAGTAAAAATACTGCTGACCATGCGGCGCGGAGGACTATTCCGGAGTACCGAATTCTGGAACGGGTTGGGACGCCACAGCGCGTGCTGTTCGTCGAGAGGACTCCGAGGGCGGCGAAAAGCAGGTGCAAAATACTGACCATGCGACGCGGAGGACTATTCCGGGACGAAATCGGAACGGGGCGGCGCAAGCAGGTGCAAAATACGCGACCATGCGACGCGGAGGACTATTCCGGAGCCGAAATCCGGAACGGTTCGGGACGCCACAGCGCGTGCTATTCGTCGAGAGGACCCAAGGAGCGGCGAAACCAAAATACGCGATCATGCGACGCGGAGGACCAATCCAATTTCGTATTCAAGAGCGGATTCGGGACGCCGTGGCGAGACTCATCCGGACCCAGAAGAACGTGCAAGGGAACAGGAAAGGAACACTGGAGAGCACCGACAGCGACGAAGGGATACGGAAGACAGGCAGCGAGAACGGGAAAGGGACGCCGATTACAGGAGAGCAACCAGGAGAAATCCCATCGCAAGAACACAGGAGCAACGGTTAAACACATCACAACGCCGGGAAACACGAAAACAGCGGAGGATTCGGGAAGAACAAATTAGGCAAGAGGCGGAGGAACGATTCTTAAACTTTAGGATGGACAACCAAAATCGACTGGATGCCTCCCAAAGGCAGTCGCAACGAAATATGGACGCAATAGCTCAACTTTCGGAGGACGAACTGGAACAGGAACGCCAACAACAGCGAAATAGGATTCGAGTATCAGCGAGGGATCTTTATCACAGGAACATAAAGGAAGGACCAACGGAAATTTGTATTTGCTGTGGAGGAACATGGTTCCGTTCGCAGGTAAGTGGATTATACATCCTGGCTATCTCCTCTAAATTTCCCCTCCTAAACGTTGGCAACGCTTTTTATTTGTCACGAAAATTTCCCAGTCCGTCCGGCAAATATAACTTTTTGCAACACTTCTCGTCGTGCCATCTCTCTTGGCAAACTACCGTCACTCTGCCTTTCCAATGGGTTCGACTTCCCAGAAATTCCTGAGTGCTGAAATGGACTCACCTGCCTTGAAGAACGCCTTATTTCACCGAGAATTCCTTTTATGAGGATTATTTCCCTCGGCTATGAAAGGCAATGCGGAATAAGAGGGGCAGTAGTGAACGTTCAAATTTCAGTTCCTGATATTGTGACTGTGCTTCCGCGCTCTTTCGACTCTACTCATGTCATCCAAGTCCATTTAAAAGGAGACTAGAGTACGCTCACAATTTCATGACTGAAACTATTCGACCCGCTCGGGTCCTTGAAGCTGTACGGTACTTAGTGAATACCGAGCTCTACAGAAAGCATAACATTTCACTGAACGAATCATAGCTAGCAGGACTTCAAGGAATTCATGAAATTCCTTTTATTGCGGATGAATCTGATCGTGAAGCAGTAGAGAAACTTCTTCAGCAGCAACATCTATCCAAAAGTTCTGCAGAGCTCGAAGAAAATTTAAATCCCGGAGGCCATGAAACATTATTGGAAAATAATGATACTGCTGTTCAGCACATTGCATTGGCACCGGGTGAAGGCCGTCGCCCAACAAGCTTAACGCTTGACGAAGACGCAGAGGAACTTTCCTTTCCAACTATTTCTTGCGGAGAAATATTTAAAAGAAATACAACCTATGCAAAAAAGCCAGATCTCAAATCCGATTTTACGACCGTCGCTGCGCGTAGTTCCTAAAGTTTATACATGTATAAATTTTACGAAATGCAGCGCATTCAAAATTCTATTTCAATTGCTTTACGCAAAAAGTCTGGTGCAGTTTCCGCTGGTAATCTGCGGGATGTGTCATTTGTTGACAGACTTGTTCAACATGATGATGGCTACCACATCCTTAAAGGCTACGGTCTGCACCAGCTCATTGGGAGGCTAAAAAAAAGTTACTGCTATGATTCGACAATTTGGGTTGCCAACCTTTTCATCACTCTTTTCGCTGCTGAAACAAAGTGGAATGAACTTTTAGTTATCCTTTCCCTTCTATTGGACAATAGGGCTATAAGCGAGGAAGAAGCGGCAGCTCTTTCCAGCTCCGAAAAGGCTCGGTTAATCCGATCCGATCCAGTGACGTGCTCCCGGTACTTCGATTATAGGTTGCGGCAATTAATGAAATTGTTCAAAACCGATATTTTTGGGGAATTCAATCTTTCCCATTTTTATTGGAGAATCGAATTCCAGCACAGAGGATCTCCGCACTCTCATGGCATGTACTGGCTTGCTGGTGCTCCAAAGCTCGAAGACGCCGAAAATACCGAGCAAGTAATAAACTTTATCGATAGGTTTATTACTACAAATGGAGACGATCCTGAGCTACAAGAATTAATTCAGTATCAACGCCACAAGCATAGTGCTTCCTGCCTGAGAGAGTTACGCGGACAGGAGTTCTGCCGATTCAATATGCCATATCCTCCTATGCCCGAAACGCTTCTTTTGCATCCAATGGAAGAAAACGAAGTAAATTTTGAAGAACATAAAAATTTGTTCAAAACAAGAAAGGAAAGCTAACTTCGGGCGAAGCCGAAGTTGATATACCCTTGCAGTAAATTGTAAAAAAAAAAAGCACTAAAAATATTCTTCTTTATTTAGTATACTTTTTAATTTAGCGTTTTGTATAAGGCAATTATATCCTTTTATATAAGGATATAGCTAGCTTTTTCATCATTTTGAACAATGCTATGGAAGTGATTAAAAATATTCATATGTTATAATAGGATTGGCCGTCAGCCAACGGGTACAACAGGGGGACCTACGCGCAAGCAATTGCGTGCCGTAACTGTGTACACCGCTGGTAGTGCGACTATACTCTCCACGTGAGGGCGGCTGGTAACAGGTCCCGGTAAGGTCATGTCTCTGCCGAGGATGCTGGCTAATGGTAGTCGGGCGGGGAGAAGAACACTCCTTTCCTTAAATCACCCCAATCCAAGGTGGAACAGCATATGCCGAAGGGGGGGGGCACGCTAATATGCGAACTCGGGGGACAGGCCGACCCCCAGTTTTAACCAGGCTTATTGTGACAAGCGGGCTATGTCATGATGGACGAACCCCTCCCCGCCTACTCGTGGGACCAAAACATTAATTCTTTAACTAACAAAAACCAAAGTGGAGAGCGGAACTCCCTAAAAAGACCGGAAATGGGGTCAATGGCCCGTCAAACTCCAAGGCCCTCAAAAGCCAAGGAGTTGCTCAGATGGAGAAGCCCCCCACAGAGGGGCAACATCTGGAGGCGGGACGCGCCAGTGCGGAGGAGGTTGCCAAGGCAACTTCTTCCAAAGCGGGGCTAGCTATGGGACCACCGAACGGTGTGGAGAGAAAGGCCCCAGGGCCAACCTCTAAACCAACCGGCGGTGCCCCTAAGGCGAACCCTGGCCCGGAAGCGCCTCACTTAAAGCAGCGTAAAGGCTCCTACAAGGATAGAAGAAGAGCAGCCTTCATTCTGATGAGGGCGGACCCATCGGCCGAAGCCAACCCGGACCAGGCCGAGATTATCAAGTGGGCAAGGGAGATCCTACCCGAATTTAATCAGGAAAAGGCGGGAGAAAGGCTGGATCCGAAGAGACGCACTGGGTCAGACCCTGCAAGGAAGCCGCGAAAGCGCAAGCCCCCAAGGCCAAGAAGAGGAAGGCCCAGCCGCAGCCGTCCAACCGCTCGTTCGCCGAGGAACCTTAATTGGAGTCCTGGACAAGGGCTCCAAGGATGAGCTCATCCCCAAGGAACTTTGGCGACGAGTGGTAAACGAGTGGCATGGGCGCTTCGTGGAGGAGATGACGCAGGAGGAGGAAGACGCAGGATGGTATCAGGGTAGCGTCAAGGTGATTGCTTGCCAAGACGCGCGATCGGTGGAGACTTACAAGCGGATGATTGCATCGCTTGGAGAGGTCTACCCTGGAGCTAAGCTGGTGGCGGTTGACTGGGACGAGATCCCCAGCAAACCGAGGGCGCGAGTGTGGCTCACAGAAAAGCCAGCCGACCCGAAAACCATCCTAACAATGCTTAGGATGTGCAACCCGACGCTCCCCACGGCGGACTGGAGAGTCGCCAAGGTCGAGGAGGCGGTGGGACTGCGAAGGCAGGTCGTCCTCACACTAAACGAGGAGACCGTTAAAGCCCTGGAGAGGACGGAGCACCGGCTGAAGTACGGTTTCGGTACGGTACGGTACGAGCATGTTTCGGTCCGTATCTATAAATCTGATGCGAAGGCCAAGCCAGGAGGTATCGGTCTGGAGGCAGACACTCAGAGCCAGACTTGGAGGAGCCGACCGAAGAGGGGCTCCCGGAGGGAATGTCGGATGAGGAGGAGGACATTCTGGAAGGGTACACCTCGGAGGAAAGCGACTTGGCAAGGGCACTTGGTGGAGTCGGAATGGAGGAGGACTCTCTGCTGGGCTCCGAGACGGAGGCAGAAATAACTGTGGGCGAGATTTGTAAGGATGTCCCTGACGATCTTACAAATAAACCTCCACCACAGTAAAGCGGCGTCAGCTGCCCTCCTACTCCACCTCGCCGAGAGTGGAGCTGATGTGGCCCTCATCCAGGAACCCTGGATCCTAGGAGACAGGATTCTTGGGTTGGGGGCGTCGGAGTTCAGGCTCTGCAAAGCCGATACTACAGGTAAAAGGCGAGCCTGCATCCTCGCAAAAAAAGAACCTTAACCTCTTTTTGCTACCCAATTTCAGCAATGAAGACCACGTTGCCGCAGCCGTAGAGAGCCCAAATGGCCCTCTGTTCGGATATGTTCGGCGTATATGGGCCACGACCAGGGGACCCTTCCCCCCGCACCCGCTATTCAAACAGCTGGTGGAAGACAGCAGGAAGCACAAGATTGACCTGATCTTAGGCTGCGATGCTAACGCCCGATTTTATCCTAGGCTCCAATCTTTTGGTGGGCAACAAGGGTACAGAACCCACTTTCATAGTCAAGAACAGAAGGGAAGTACTTGACGTCACTCTTTACTCTGAATCCCTAGCAGACAGGATTGTTAGATGGGGAGTCCTAGAGAAACACTCATTCTCAGACCACCGATACATAGAATTAGTGGTCAATTTCGAGAACTTTAATCGACCAACGGTACGCAACCCGAGGAAAGCGAACTGGGAGTTATATAGAAAGAAGCTAGATAGTTCCTTGGGAAATCCTCCAACTGGGAACGTTGACAGTCGGGAAGCCCTGGATGCCATGGTGAACACGCTCACGACAGCGTGCGCCAGGGCATTCAATAAAGCTTGTCCCAAAAGCAGATTGGGCAATAGCAAGTCAAAGAAACCACCATGGTGGTCGCAAACACTTGCGCAATTTAAGACCAAGGCCCGCAAGGCCTTTAATTTCGCCAAGAAAACAAACTCGGAAATAGCCTGGGAGTCGTATAAAGCGGACCTTAGGCTATATAACAAAGAACTTCGCAAGGCAAAAAGGAATGCCTGGGCCAAGTTCTCTACGAACATTCAGCAAACGTCAGAGGCCTCCCGACTCAGGAAGGTCCTCGCAACTACTGCACCAAATGTAGGATACATTAAAACCTCAGAGGGCAAATGGACATCGTCCAGCAAAGAAACCCTAGAGACTCTCATAGAGACACATTTCCCGGGATGCCCTCGAGAAGACACAACCCTGGAAATGCAGACACAGGGGAATAGGCCCCCCACCACCAACCAACTTGAATACCTATTGAATGATAGATATCTCAGCTGGGCAATAAATAGCTTCAAGCCCTTCAAATCCCCGGGCCCAGATGGCATTGTCCCGGCTCAACTTATTAAAGCCGGGCCCAACTCTGAATATTGGGTCAAGAAAGCTTTCTCAGCAATTTTCAGGATGGGCATCGTACCCCAAATGTGGTTGCGGACGAAAGTCGTATTTATACCCAAGGCGGGAAAACCATCCCACTGCACCCCCAAGAACTTCAGACCAATAAGCCTGTCGTCCTTCCTTCTCAAGACAATGGAGAGACTTATTAGCCTCCATATTAATCTTACTATCAACCCAGATGACATCTCGGGATCACAGCATGCGTTTAGGAAGGTCCGATCCACGGAAACGGCACTTCACGAAATCACTACTTTTTTTGAAAAGGCACTTAGTGATAAGGAATACGCACTCATTGCTTTTCTAGACATAGAAGGTGCGTTCAACAACATCCTACCAAGCTCGATAACCAATGCGCTGACAGGACTAGGAATAGACGATCAATCCATACGCCTTATAGAGCAGATCCTGGTAAACAGGACTGTTGAGGCGTCACTAGGAGGAGAATCTATTCATAGATACGTCAGAAGAGGCACCCCGCAAGGAGGCGTACTCTCACCCCTACTCTGGAACGTGGCGGTTAATAGCCTACTGCGATCCCTAGAAGGGGGTGGTTGCAAAGTTATCGCTTCCGCGGATGATGTCGCAATTGCCTTCTCTGGAAAGTTTCCCCAGACTCTATGTGACCGCATGACGGACAAACTTAGGGTCCTCTCAACGTGGGCAGTTAGAAATGGACTAGGTGTGAACCCATCCAAAACAGAGCTCGTCCTCTTCACCAGGAAGTACAAAATACCAAACTTAAGGCTTCCAAAACTATTACGAGAAACACTATCTCTTAACGATAGCGCCAAGTACCTAGGAATTACGCTAGACAGGAAACTGGACTGGAAGTCAAACACTATGGATAGACCTAACAAGGCTACAATCGCGCTCTATACTTGCAGGAAAGCCATTGGCCTTAAATGGGGAATGTCCCCAAAAATAGTAAGATGGCTTTATACAGCGGTCATAAGACCCATCCTTTTCGACGGAGATGTGGTCTGGTGGCCTGCTCTCACCAACTCCACAATCAGGGAGAAGCTTAGGAAAACGCAAAGGATGGCGGAGGTCTGCATCACAGGCAGCCTACGTACCACACCGGCGGATGCACTAGACTTCATACTCGACCTATTACCGGTAGAGATAATTGGGGTCAAGATAGCCACGCTATCGGCAATTAGGCTACGAGAGACGGGCACATGGAAATTGACTAACTACGGACATACCAAGTTAGATCTACACCACTGCACGCCAACGGGGTCTACAGACTACTGCGTACCTGTCGATAATCCCACCTTAAAATACAAGGTCTACATTCCAACAAGGGAGGAATGGGCCACACAAATCCCGGGAACACCCGGTTCCCTCCATAGCTACACAGACGGTTCAAACTTGATAGCCAGGTGGGAGGCGGTTTCCATTGCGAACAGCTGTGTTTAAATGAGTCCTTCAGACTCTCCGACCACTGTAGTGTTTTCCAAGCAGAAGTAATAGCTATCGGAGAAGCACTCAGATCCCCAGCACTGATTGGAAATCAGGACACAATCTATATCTTCTCAGACAGTCAAGCGGCACTCAAAGCCCTTAAGTGAAAGTGACAGCCCTTCAAAGTGAATGACTGTCGCAGATCTCTTAACGAGATGGCAGAGCAGCATGACATACACCTCATATGGGTGACCGGGCATAGGGACCACGAGGGTAATTGCGCCGCCGACGAACTAGCAAGAGCAGGTACTACCAATCCTCTCCTACCGGAGAAGGAACCAGTAGGTATCCCCTTAGCTACGTGTAGACTAAAATGCAGGGATCACTTTGACCGCGCATCACTGAGGAAATGGAGAAATCTCCAAAACTTCAAGAACTCCCGCATGATATGGCCCATCCGATCTAGGAAGAGGTCAATGATGCTTATCGCCCTAAATAGGCAGGACTGTAGTATGGCGATCAAGGCCATTACGGGACATTGGTTAATAGGAGCACACGCGGCTAGACTAGCGGTGCCACATATCTTACCATCGAACCTCACTCAGCAGCAGAGCGTCTCTGCCTCTGCTGCCGTGCTTTCGCTCAGTATCAACGGGTAAAAGCAGAAACAGGGAATTCCCCGATTCCCACTTGCCAGAATCACACTGCAACACGGCCTTCCTGACCTATCACACGTCCTCGTGTGCTTCATCCACCACCCATGTCCAAGTCACATACCAGACTCTTTTAAATTTAGTATCTCTTAGTTTTAATAACATTATTTTTCTTTTACAATTTACAAACTTACAGAGCCGCTACCACAAACATTAACTGACAATTTTTCTTATCTAGGAAACACAATTTCCTTTTGTTTACTAACATAAAACATTTTCAACTTCATGATCTTATTCATAGCATTTAATTCTAATCAGAATTTTCCAATAATTCAGATTTTACAAAACTTAGATTTGTCTCTTGATTTCTCAATTTAATTTGGTGTACACACTTACACCCAATCACCTTGACCCCCCGCCATAACACTTCTCATCCCTGTGAGACAGCTGTTTTGGTGCGGTCTTCAATTCCCCTCTTGGGACACAGGCGCACGTTTACTAACGCCGTCTATTGGTGCGTTCCCCTCCTGGGAACCGCCATCGCTAGGACCATCGAATTCTTCGTTTAATTCGTTAATTATTTGTCTGTTTGGTAGCGCTCTTAGCCATTCATGCGAATATTTATACGTTCGCTTATTTACTAAAAGATTTTAGTTCATATCGATCGCCGTCTAAGACTTTGATCACCTCAAATGGACCTTTAAATTTGGGGTCGAGCTTTCTTGATGCCGTTCTTCGTTTTTCAACAAAACGTGATCACCTACGTTATGCTTCATAATCTTTGCCTTATTTTTTGTCAAATCTTTGTTTGTCATATCTTGCATTATTTTCCATGTTTTCCTTGGCTTGAATTCTAATCTGTTCTCTATCTACATCATTGTCTTCTTCGTTTATTGACAATAAACCAAAAGGTCTAGCTTCTTTTCCTATTAATAGCTCTAAAGCGCTAAACTTGGTGACTCGATTTGCAGTACAATTCATGGCCAGTTGTACTTCAGCCAATGCCTCCTGCCATGATCTTTGACTCGTTTCAACTGCTGTCAACATTGTCTTAAGGGTGCTCATCACGCGTTCGACCTGTCCGTTTGCCCTACTAGCTCCGGTAGCGATCAAATGCAGCTGAATCTTTTGAGCGGAACAGAAATTGCGAAAGCCTGAGCTAGCAAAACAACGACCTTGATCCGCTATTATTCTAGGTTGGCAATCCCAAATAGCGCCACAACCGATTTCACAGCTTTAATACAGCTTTCGGTGTCTATATTCAGTGTGTGGTAAAAAATAAACAAACTTGGTGAATGCGTCTATTAAAACAATAACGTATTCCTTCAAGTCGTTTTGCCACTCATTTTACCCGTTATATCGATGTGCACTGTGTGCCATGGTATCTCTATCTTAGGAATTGGATGCAATTCTGCCTGGACCTTTCCATTTGGGGGTTTTGCTAGTTTGCACGTGATACAATTTTCCACAAATCTACGTACATACTTGGTCATGTTCTCGAACCAGTAATATCCATATGCCTTATCTAATGTTTTTTCCCATCCCAAATGCATAACAGATTCGTGTACGTGGTTGATCACTGCCCACCTAAACGCCCTTGGAATTACTGGCAAGCACCTTGTTTTACCAATATACCCTTTCTTAATTCAAACGTTTTATTTAAATTTTCCGGTAACTCGTTATTGCGTAACTTGGATGAAATATTGATTATTTCAGGGTCGCGCTGCTGTTCGGACACCAACCAATTGTCGGTCACTTCAGTAAGATTAATACGCTTCTCAATTATTTTATCCAACCACTTATTTCCTTCTGACAGTGGATTTCGGGAAAGGAAATCAACATGCGCCATCCGCTCCCCCTTTCTATATTCAATATCGAACTCAAATGACTGTAAAAACCCCCACCATCTATGCACTCTCGGTGTTAATTCCATTTTTGTGCGACTGGCCTTTAAAGAGTTACAATCAGTGTAAACGACGAATTTACGACCTTGTAAATAATGCCTCGTAGCATTGACAACTGCTAAAGTCTCTAGTTCGTACGAGTGGTATTTTGCTTCTGCCGGAGAAGTACATTTGCTATAATACTCCACTACATAGGATTTTTTTCGATTTTATGTAACAATATCGCCCCGTAACCAATGGAGCTGGCATCTGTATGCAATTCTATTGGATATTGTGGATCAAATATAGTTAATACTGGGGCCTGTGTCAACACCTATTATTTTCAAACGTATTTGTTCATGTTTTGCAACCAGACAAAACTAGCATTGTTCTTTGAAATAAGCGTATACAATGGTTTTAATGTTTCGGAAAATTTTGGAATGAATTGTCGGAAGTAAGAAGCTAAACCAATGAACTGTCGTAATTGAGTAACAGTTTCCGGAGGTGGCAACCCTATCAATGCCTGGATCTTTCGTGCATTTGGCCGAATTTCTCCATTCGTTATTTCATACCCAAGGTACTCGATTTTAGTTTTAAGAAACGAACATTTCGTTATATTAAATGAAAATCCGGCTTTACTTAAGGTGTCCAAAACTATCTCTAGTCGTTCTAACGCTTCATCTTTTGGTGTTAGCTACTACCATAACATCGTCAATGTAAACAATTGCGAATGTGTATGCCAACGGACCCAAGGCTTTTATTATTGCACGCTAAAACACAGAAGGTGCGTTCTTCAGACCAAAGGGCATGGTTAAGAATTCGTACTGTCCATCGGGTGTAACGAAGGCCGTTCGCTCAATTGAGTCTGGGTGTACAGGGGATTTGGTAAAATCCACTTGCCATATCTATACACGAAAAGTACCTTGCACCACGAAGACGAGCTATTTGATCCGAAATAAGAGGCAAAGGATATTTATCGGCAATTGTATTGTCGTTTAAAACGCGGTAATCTACACAAAGACGATCTGTGCCAATTTTCTTCTTAACCAGCATCATGGGACTAGCGAATGGTGAACAGCTGGGACGAATAATTTTTGATCTAAGCAATTCTTCAATTTTGCACCGAACGTGCTTCCTCTCATCTTCGCTAAGCCTATAAGGTCGGCGTTGCACAGTCTTTTGTGGATCTATTAGCCTAATTTCTAATTGACCTGTCGTCACGCGAGTCATTGGAATTCCGTCAATAAACCTATCAGAGTGACATCTTAACATATTGTTTAATATCGTCTTATCAGAATCGTTTAAATTGGTATCAGAATTTATGATTTCTTCATACTTCACTAGACTCAGAACATTTACTCTTTTTGTCTTATAAAATCAAAATTTTTCTGCATCAATTGATACACCAAAGCCCAGGCCTAAAACTTCACGGCCAATCAACACTTCATATATTTGCTTCATGCTTCATATATTTGTCCATAACTACATGTAATAAAACTTCAAAACAATATTGTTCAATATTAATATTACTCAGAACTTGCGATGTGCTACGAATTGAATCGTTACTTATGCCATTTAGAGTTACAATATTGTGAAATCGTTTTCCAGCGAATTTATCCGCAACGCTCTCCTTGACCAGTGAACATTCGGCTCCAGAATCGAAACAATATGGAATAGACTCACCAGATAAGGTAATTGTTCCACTTGGTGGAGCTACTGTACAAAGGTCAACTCGCTATCGTAGCTCTCGCTGTTTCCACCAGTACGATTTTTGGGGCATACAGAAGCCACATGTCCGTTTTCACCCCACTTAAAACATTTAATTTTGATCGATCCTTCAATCCGGCCGTGCTGCTCACGCTATAACTCCTTTCTGTTGGGGCTGATGCTTTCTCCATTCGAGAGCGGCATTCTGCATATTTGTGGCCAGCTTTTCCACAAAATGGCATAACCTGCGACTGCATCCTTGTTTTTCTTCTTATCCGGACCCGTCGAATATCCGTCCTCCTCGTTGTTGCGCTTCTTGAAAGCATAAGCCTGTAGCTGCTGCTGCAGCTCATTACAGTCGTCACATTCGTTGTAAACAGCCAACGCAACAAATTATTATCAATTTGAGCCATGTGAGCCAACGCTACTGATACCGCAATCTCCTCCAAATTCTTTGCCTTCCATTTAGAGAGCAATAGGGTGACAATGCGACTGCCGTACTCAGCAAAACTCTCTCCAGTTTTGGGACGTCCATTCAAAATGTTCATCAGTATGGCAGAAGTTGTCTCGATTCCCACGAAACGTTGGATGAAGAGTTCCTTAAACTGCGGCCATGTGATGCCAGCGAAACATATTTGGGACAGCCATTGCGATGCACTGCCTTCTAATGCTTTGCTTAATGCAATCACAAGCGCACTGCCTTCGAGAGCATTATCCGCAAAAATTAAGTCCACTGTAGTACACCAAGCCGATGCATCTGCTCCAGCGGCGTCAGGGCAAACTTAGGTAGAGTGACGTGGAGTGCTCTTCCGTCTATTGCCGGTGCTCTTGGTGCCTGCATGGATTTTATTATTTCCATTAAATTGCGATTTTGCTCTTCCAAGGCTGCCCCTATATACGCTAGAGCTGTCCTCTTTTGGCGGAGCCGATCCACTTCTGATGTCGGAGCCAAGGGTAAGTTGGTCGGCGGCAAGGGTATGTTATCCATGTTGATGCTTTTGATGTTTGACACAGCTGCACAGTGAGTTCCGATCGGTTCCAATACCCAAGCTAAATTAAATGCTGCGTACGCGCTCACGTCATAAACTCACTCCAGTCGAGCGTATACAGCCATCTCTGTCTTACTCAAGACTCTTGGTATCTTACCATCGAACCTCACTCAGCAGCAGAGCGTCTCTGCCTCTGCTGCCGTGCTTTCGCTCAGTATCAACGGGTAAAGCAGAAACAGGGAATTCCCCGGATTCCCACTTACCAGAATCACACTGCGACATATATGTGTTTAAAATATATTACTTTTTTACAATTTAATTTCAATTTTTTAAACAGCACCCAAAAAATGCCACGTGTTTCACGCACATCCCAGAAGCAACGTCGCCAAGCTGCTTTAAACCGCAGCAGAGCCCGCTACCAACAAACAGGAACTCGCAACACATCGCCAATGTACGAGCCAGCAACGTAGACTTCCGGGAGGAAAGGTCGAAAGGATTCGCAATCTAGAGCGCCTTCGGGATACTGCAGCACATGCTGATCGACGACTGGATCTTCAATTCCGTGTTCCAGAGCGGACTCGGGACATGGAAACACGTGCGAACCGTCGGGAGAACCAGGAGGAACGGCGACGAGAGCAGGTGCTTAATACTGCTGACCATGCGACGCGGAGGACTATTCCGGAGTACCGAATTCCGGAACGGGTTCGGGACGCTCTAGCGCGAGCTACTCATCGCGAGGACCCAGAAGAACGTGCAAGGGAACAGGAAAGGAACACTGGAGAGCACCGACAGCGACGAAGGGATACTGAAGACAGGCAGCGAGAACGGGAAAGGGACGCCGATTACAGGATCCCATCGCAAGAACACAGGAGCAAAGGTTAAACACATCACAACGCCGGGAAACACAACAGCGGAGGATTCGGGAAGAACAAATTAGGCAAATGGCGGAGGAACGATTGTTAAACTTAAGGATGGACCCCCAAAATCGGCTGGATGCCTCCCAAAGGCAGTCGCAACGAAATATGGACGCAAGAGCTCAACTTTCGGAGGACGAACTGGAACAGGAACGCCAACAACAGCGAAATAGGATTCGAGTATCAGCGAGGGATCTTTATCACAGGAACATAAAGGAAGGACCAACGGAAATTTGTATTTGCTGTGGAGGAACATGGTTCCGTTCGCAGGTAAGTGGATTATACATCCTGGCTATCTCCTCTAAATTTCCCTTCTAAACGTTGGCAACGCTTTTTATTTGTCACGAAAATTTCCCAGTCCGTCCGGCAAATATAACTTTTGCAACACTTCTCGTCGTGCCATCACTCTTGGCAAACTACCGTCACTCTGCCTTTCCAATGGGTTCGACTTCCCAGAAATTCCTTAGTGCTTAAATGGACTCACCTGTCTTGGAGAACGCCTTATTTCACCGAGAATTCCTTTTATGAGGATTATTTCCCTCGGCTATGAAAGGCAATGCGGAATAAGAGGGGCAGTAGTGAACGTTCAAATTTCAGTTCCTGATATTGTGACTGTGCTTCCGCGCTCTTTCGACTCTACTCTTGTCATCCAAGTCCATTTAAAAAGGAGACTAGAGTACGCTCACAATTTCATGACTGAAACTATTCGACCCGCTCGGGTCCTTGAAGCTGTACGGTACTTAGTGAATACCGAGCTCTACAGAAAGCATAACATTTCACTGAACGAATCATAGCTAGCAGGACTTCAAGGAATTCATGAAATTCCTTTTATTGCGGATGAATCTGATCGTGAAGCAGTAGAGAAACTTCTTCAGCAGCAACATCTATCCCAAAATGCTGCAGAGCTCGAAGAAAATTTAAATCCCGGAGGCCATGAAACATTATTGGAAAATAATGATACTGCTGTTCAGCACATTGCATTGGCACCGGGTGAAGGCCGTCGCCCAACAAGCTTAACGCTTGACGAAGACGCAGAGAGAACTTTCCTTTCCAACTATTTCTTGCGGAGAAATATTTAAAGGAAATACAACCTATGCAAAAAAAGGCCAGATCTCAAATCCGATTTTACGACCGTCGCTGCGCTGTAGTTCCTAAAGTTTTATACATGTATAAATTTTACGAAATGCAGCGCATTCAAAATCTATTTCAATTGCTTTAAGCAAAAGTCTGGTGCAGTTTCCGCTGGTAATCTGCGGGATGTGTCATTTGTTGACAGACTTGTTGAAAATGATGATGGCTACCACATCCTTAAAGGCTTACGGTCTGCACCAGCTCATTGGGAGGCTGAAAAAAAAGTTATTGCTATGATTCGACAATTTGGGTTGCCAACCTTTTCATCACTCTTTTCGCTGCTGAAACAAAGTGGAATGAACTTTTAGTTATCCTTTCCCTTCTATTGGACAATAGGGCTATAAGCGAGGAAGAAGCGGCAGCTCTTTCCAGCTCCGAAAAGGCTCGGTTAATCTGATCCGATCCAGTGACGTGCTCCCGGTACTTCGATTATAGGGTGCGGCAATTAATGAAATTGTTCAAAACCGATATTTTTGGGGAATTCAATCTTTCCCATTTTTATTGGAGAATCGAATTCAGCACAGAGGATCTCCCGCACTCTCATGGCATGTACTGGCTTGCTGGTGCTCCAAAGCTCGAAGACGCCGAAAATACCGAGCAAGTAATAAACTTTATCGATAGGTTTATTACTACAAATGGAGACGATCCTGAGCTACAAGAAGTAATTGAGTATCAACGCCACAAGCATAGTGCTTCCTGCCTGAGAGAGTTACGCGGACAGGAGTTCTGCCGATTCAATATGCCATATCCTCCTATGCCCGAAACGCTTCTTTTGCATCCAATGGAAGAAAACGAAGTAAATGTTGAAGAACATAAAAATTTGTTCAAAACAAGAAAGGAAAGCTAACTTCGGGCGAAGACGAAGTTGATATACCCTTGCAGTAAATTGTAGAAAAAAAAGCACTGAAAATATTCTTCTTTATTTAGTATACTTTTTAATTTAGCGTTTTGTATAAGGCAATTATATCCTTTTATATAAAGGATATAGCTAGCCTTTCATCATTTTGAACAATGCTATTAATGGAAGCGATTTAAAATATTCATATGTTATAATGGTTAGGCAAGTTCAGGCAAGTAGGTTATTAAAGATCATAAATTTCATTCATTTTCATTGTTAAGTTTACAACCCTATCCTTCTTAAATAACACCCGAATTTGTATTACGAGAAAACCAATGAATTATCCCATGATGACCTACTAGACAGAAAAAAGGTTATACTGTGTGTTTACGTGAGGGGCCGTTGTGCCTTTCGCAACTAAGGCACCCGCGCTGAAGAGCGCACCAGCACTGAAGCGCACCCGCGCTGAAGAGCGCACCCGCGCTGAAGAGCGCATCCGCGCTCGCCCCCCTTTGCGCTCTCGCTCCTTCGTCGGCCGTCGTCGATCGTATTTTTTTTTCTATTACTTTTGCCTTGTTTGCTTTTCTAAGTTAAGTTAATTCGATGTACGCAGCCAATAAAGCTGAACGCGTTTTTTGTAATTACACTGAAGACGCCCCCGACTTCTAATTTTCAACCCCATTCTGGAATCTTTTGCGGAAACCACGCCCCCTACAAACATTGGTCCTTCGAGCCGGATAATTCCTGGAAAGTACATTTTTCCGTTCCCATCTCTCTGCCGGTCTTCAGCAGTGATCCGAACATTAAATTTCGTTCACACTGCTGCAAGATTGTTTTTCCCTCCGTGTCAACTCCAAGTCCGAGTTTTCCGACACAACGGCAGGTTGAGATTTTCTAATAATCTATAATAATCTTAAAATTCGGCAAATTTTTCTATCCGTCTCCGTTTTGTGTGCTGCCCATATTCCTCGCCGTATTCGGCCTCTCCGTTATTCATTCGCTTGCCAACGGTCGAGGCATATGTGCATCCGCATACATACATACGCACATATATTTTTGGTGCAATTAATCCGCGAAAAAATCGCAAGTGAAGGTGAAATTGTGTGGTGACAAAAAGAAGGCATAATTAATATTGGCCACCGGTGTGAATTAGTTCCGGAATTTCCAAATTCACCGAACAGTCCGCCGCTGTCGTAATATTTGTTTTTATCTTCCTCAATCAGTGTCATTTTTTACACCACATAACTTTTCTGTTCCCCCAATTATACAGTCCACTTATCAAAGCTCCACTGTGCCAACATATGCCCACATGCCCTTACATATATCCGTACCTGCATGCATGTTCATATATTTTTGCCTTCAATTCCAGGAAATATATAACCGATAAAATTTAACATATACAGTCCACTTCTCGAAGCTCTACTGTACCATCATATGCCCCATGCCCTTACCCTACTTGCATGCATGTCCATATAATTTCCAAATATTTTCTGCCTCCAATTTCAGAAAATATATAGCCGATAAAATTAAAAAAAATTTGCATTTTCTAAAACCAACAATTATAAACCGCCATTTCACTACAAATCCGTGATTGTGTCGCTTAAATTCTCGACCTAGCCGTGTTGTGTTTTTCGGTTCTGTTTATTTTTCTTTGAGGTACGTACAGGGTGCCGACGGCATAACCGGCTGCATAACAAAATAGATTAAAAAATCAATTAATTATAAATTTATGTATTTATAATTATAACTACGAAAATTTATTTAATTCTTATTTTCCGTTTGAGCAAAGGGCCAGGTTTTTTAATTCACCTTTCCGGCCACTCAATAATTAAAGTCGAAGATTTAACTATCGGAAAATTATAATTAATTAATTTAATTATCCACCTTCTGTCCGAATAGAGCCGCGGTTTTTTTAATTCCATCTTCCCGGCTTCGTGTTAATTAAATTCAATTAATTAAACATTTAGGTTTCAATTCCACCGTTCCAGCTTCGTGATAATAAACCTCAATTGA
This sequence comes from Drosophila parabipectinata, assembly GCA_018153455.1. NCBI lineage: Eukaryota > Metazoa > Arthropoda > Insecta > Diptera > Drosophilidae > Drosophila > Drosophila parabipectinata. Next base: position 76,803 of record JAECYA010000336.1, on the reverse strand, counting down.
TTAAAAATTAAGATTTTCAACTCCACCCTTCTGGCTCCATCATATTTAAATCCGAAAGTTAGCCAAAAATTAATTATTTATATTTTTGTGTGTTTAATTCAAGCCAAAGTTAAGTCCACCTTCCGGCTCCGCAAATTCGAAAATAGTGAAGAATTTAATATCTCAGTATATATTAAATTCAGTACGAACCACACAAGTCGAAATATACATACATATATAAACCGTCATCATTTTTTTCCGAACAAGCACGAATTTTCCGGTAGTTTTTCCATTTTTTCGTGCCTCCAACTCTGCTTCTACTCCGCATCCGGCAACATACGCCTACAATCCGAACAAATCTCGTCTTCTTTTGGGTTTTCTCTGGTGCCTGAAGGTTTTCTTTCCACATTCGAATTGTGCCGCACACGACTTTCCTTTCCACATCGGCGCCACTAGTTCGCACTTGCTCCTTGTAATTGCCTTTCATCCGCGAACTCACCGTTCTCATCACATTAGTGCGACCGGCCACCACTTCGTACAAGGCACCTGTTGTGCGAGTCAGTCGACAAGCGCTGACCAGCGAATTGGACTCTGAGAATGCCCACGGGAGACGACAAAAAGCCGCGTTCGATCCCAGCCATCCGTTTGGACAGATCTCAATCCGCATCTCCGCGGACGCCTCTTTGAAGCCTAAGGCTACCAGTGCCACTCCAAGGGCAAGGAGTGACGAATCCTTCGATACAACCCCCGGTCCTTCACAGAGGCAGACTCACTCCGTTGCAAAAATGGCTCCATGGCGTTGAAAAAGTTCATCGCCACAACAGATCGAATTATCCACTTTGAGGCTAACATAAGTACTCCGGGCGCCCCAGAAACGGAAATAGGCTCCCAACACATGTGCGAAGTTCATCGGGACCAAATTCAGGCACTATGGGAGAAGGTGGAGAAGAGCTATGAGAGCTGCTCCGATTTGCTAGCCGTGTCCGACGACAATGCGGCCGCCTCGACAGTGCTGGAAGCGAAGTACAGCTACTGTTACTCCGTCTATTCGAGATGTATTGCCCAGCTTCGGGAGAAAATTGCGTCCCAATCCACTCAGGCTCCCGTCAATGTCCACACGCCCGCGCCTACAGGCTGCCGGTTACCTCCGGTGGATACCGAGGTCTTCGCGGGTGATTATCTTCGGTGGCCCACCTTCAGAGACTTGTTTACGGCCATTTACATCCAAAACTCCAGGCTCACCCCGGTAGAGAAGTTGTTCCACTTATTGTCCAAAACAAGTGGTGACGCCCACGCCATTGTTTCTAAGGCTCCGCTTACCCATGAGGGGTTTGTCGCCGCATGGCAAAGCCTCACAGACCGCTTTGAGAACCGGCGGCTATTGGTCAACAGCCAGTTGAAGATCCTTTTCAACATCCAGGCTATTTCGCAAGAGTCCGGGGTCGCGCTGAAGGACCTGCAAGCTACCATTCAGAGTTGTTTGACAGCCCTAGAAATGTCCTCCGTTAATGTTGAGGCTTGGGACTGTCTCCTTATATTTATGATTTCGTCAAAACTCCCCAAGGTCACACTTTCTATGTGGGAGCAATCCGTACATAATAAGGCCGAGATTCCAACATGGAAGGAATTAGATAACTTCCTGACAGAGCGCCATCGCACTCTGGAGGCCATCGACGACGTCAGGCCTAGTGGCTCCGTGCAATTTCCGCCAAGGTCGGGACTTCCTACTGCCCCTGCTCGGAGGCTCACTTCATACGAGACTCGAGTGGTTCCGGGCCAAAAGGGCTGCGATCTCTGTTCGAGGGAGGACCACCCCATTCGCTTATGTCCGCGTTTCCTAGAAATGGATGTAAATGGGCGCTCTGACTACATAAGGAGGAAGCAGTTATGTTTAAACTGTTTTGCCCGGAGGGCACCAGAGCGAGACTGCACGAGCGCCCATACCTGCACCACATGCCACAGCAGACACCACACCCTCTTGCACCGCGGCAATCCATTCGCAACCGCTCCAAGTCCGCCTACGTCAACAAACGGCTCAGAGGATCAGTCGAATGTGCAGGTGTGTTTCGCTTCCGGGTCAGGAGCCGTCCTACTGGGCACGGCCCTTATCAACGTGTGCCATTTGGGGTGCACCGTCCAGGCACGAGCACTGATAGACTCAGGCTCCGAAGCGACGTTCATAACGGAACGACTGTTCAACCTCGTCAAGCCTCCCTAAAAGACGATTCAAGCCCAAGTTTCCGGTCTTAATCAGACCATTTCCGCGCAGTCTACAAAATTGTGCCATTTCTCCATTCGGTCGCCGTCTACACCCGGGCTACAATTAGAGACTGCGGCCTACGTTCTGCCGCAGTTGGCAGGAAATCTGCCATCATATCCGTTTTCGCGAGATCTTCTCAAGGGGCGGCCCGACATTCCCCTGGCGGACCCCAACTTCTTTGATAGCTCCCAAATCGATGTGTTATTAGGAGCTGACATTCTTCCGTCCATTCTCCTCTGTAATTCCAAGGCTAACATCTGCGGGTCGCTTCTAGGTCAGGAGACCATTTTTGGATGGGTGCTGACAGGCCCATTGTCTCCAGCTAACCTCCGCAGCGTGTCTGTTTTTTCCGCACGAGTTCCCCGCAGCCTTGGTGACTCACTGGTTCATGGTTTCGATTCAGGATGCGAGCACAACTCTGTCTCGACTCCTTCTTCGATTTACACATCGCATCACGCTGCACGGTGGATCCGACTGATCCGTCACTGGAGAGCAGATGTACTCGAGGTACACAATCCTACCGATGCCGAGTCTGCAATGGGATCCATCCATTGAAGAGGTGTCGGCGCTTCCTACGCCTTAGTGCCGAGGAGCGGCTCCGAGCGGTTCTCGTGAACCGCTATTGCTCGAGCTGCCTGGCCCACGAGCACTCCGACGGATCCTGTCGGCGTGGGGACGGCTGTAAGACGTGTGGTCAGGATCACCACACGCTGCTGCACCCCGTGAACAAGGAGCACCGGTCACTACCCGCGGGAGACAGTACACGGGGTGTCTCGCTCTCTCGTCGGCCGTCATCCGCCAACTCCCGGCGCGGTTCGGGTGTTTCTCGCCCTGCGTCCGCCATTTTCCGGCATTCCCAAACCGATCCACGGCCGCCGACCTCCCGGCACTCTTCGATAACTCCTCGGCATTCTTTCGCCACTGGCTGGCAGTCGTCAAGCGCTCCACTGCTTTCGTCCGCCACTCATCGGGTGCCGTCCACCGCTCTTCCGCCCGCGTCATCCGCGCCTAGGCAACTTTCCGCCTCTCCTCGAGGGCCCCCGCAGGACGCGGTCGCTGCGCCCACCCTATCGTCGCTGCTGACCCGGAACAGCGACAACACCGGGACCCGGATCTTCGACACGGGGGCCTTCATCGACCCGTGTACGCCCTCTAGCTGCAGTGACGCATAGCTAGCGACGAGGGATCTATTGCAACCTGAGCGATTGCAAGGGGGAGGATGTTTACGTGAGGGGCCGTTGTGCCGAAACTTTAAGAGCGCACCCGCGCTGAAGAGCGCACCAGCACTGAAGAGCGCACCCGCGCTGAAAGAGCGCATCCGCGCTCGCCCCCTTTGCGCTCTCGCTCCTTCGTCGGCCGTCGTCGATCGTATTTTTTCTATTACTTTTGCCTTGTTTGCTTTTCTAAGTTAAGTTAATTCGATGTACGCAGCCAATAAAGCTGAACGCGTTTTTTGTAATTACACTGAAGACGCCCCCGACTTCTAATTTTCAACCCCATTCTGGAATCTTTTGCGGAAACCACGCCCCCCCTACAAACACTGTGAAACCTTGAAGGGTTAAGGTTAATTAAGTCAATTATACGTTTTTTTTTCAATATTACCTAACTTGCCCATATATTGAAAAAACCACTAATCCGTAGATCAGTCTGTAAAAAATTTAATCGATTGACGACGTTACTCTGCCGGTTGAACTTCAGTAAATTTAAAGTATGTGAAAAGTATTTTTTTGCCTGTGTTAAAGTTAAAATGTGCAATTTTAGTTTTTACCAGTGACAAAAAATGTGTTGACAAAAAAAACTGTGATAAGATAATTCCAGGGGATTGGTTTTAGTTGGATTTTTATTCAGAAGGAGCAGCTGAGGTGCCGCTCCAACGTTCAAAGTGTCTCTGTTCTTTTACAATATTTCTTAAGTCTAAGTAAGGCTAAGTCTCGTAGCAGCGCTGCTCGCAGGCGGCGGCAGAGAGACGGCTATGTACTTATATATAAAGGAATATAATAATATATGTTGTTATGCGCTCTCAAGTGGAGGCGCGAGGGGTATGCATATGCTGACCGTTTGTTACGATTATGCTGACACTAGCACTTTCTGTGTGCGGGCTAAGGCATAACGATCGGTTCATATTTCGGCCACTTAGGGTTTATGACCGGGACTTTGGATTATGTAAACACTGCAACAAAGTGTTACAGTATGCACCCTTTAAGTACTCTCGGTACAGTGGGTATTCAATATATGTGCATACTACATCTCCCTCCTTTTGAAAAATAACGTAATATAATGAAGTTATTTTTATAAAAAAAAATTTTTAATTAATACATTTTTTTTTAATTTATTTGTTTTATTTTATGTGGTTAGAATCATAGAAAATGAAATTATTAAAAGAATATGTGTATTTATTTATCTATGTATGTGTGTCTTTGTATGGCCATACTAAGTGCAATCTATGAAATAAAGATTTTTAATCTATCCTTATGAACTGTTTGTTTTTTATGTTTATTATTTGCTATTACTATGTTATCTCTATCTCCTATTTCCGTTACTGTATACGGACCTGTATATTTAGGATCTAACTTATGACCTGTCTCGTTTTTTAATAAAACTTTGTCACCTTCTGATATATCTATATCCCTTACTTTATGATCGTATAGTAGTTTATTTCTATTCTTATTTGCTTCTAACATAACTCTAGCTCTTTTATAGGCTACTTCTAATCTATATTTACTCCCCTTAGCATAGTCATCTATATTATATAGTGCTTCTACACTATCTATGCTATTAAAATGTTTTGGCAAATTACTTGTTTTACCGAATACTAGCTCATATGGACAATAAGTATGTGCCATAGAGGGGGTCGTGTTGAAACAGAAGACAAAAATTGAAGCCATACGTCCCAATCAGTTTTATCAGCCGATATGTAAGATCGTATGTATTCATTGAAAGTTCTATGACTTCTTTCTATTGTTCCAACTGTCTGGTGGTGGTGTGCTGTGGATGTAATATTTTCAATATTTAAATATTTGCACAAATCGTCTATAATTGAATTCTTATATTCTGTTCCCATGTCCGTAATGAACGTCTTTATTGGACCGTACTTCAGGATAAAAGATTCAAATATTGCTTTAGCGACAGTATTGGCGTTTTTATTCGGAACAGGTATGGCAACTAAATACTTAGTTAAATCACATATTAAAGTGACTGCATACTCATTGCCATTTTCTGATTTTGGCAGTGGACCAATAGTGTCCACTATCACTCTGTCGAAAGCAGTTATTGGTGTGTCTGTAATTGTTAAAGGGGTCTTTGTGTGCTTAGTTATTTTTGATTTCTGGCATTTTTGACATTTTCTTACGTACTCAGTTATATCTTTAGACATGCTTTTCCAGTAATAGTGTCTTTTTACTTTGGCCAAAGTTTTTGATATGCCAGTATGACCTCTTGAATTGGATCATCATGAAATTGCTTCTTTTTCTTTTAAATTTGTTATTTGGGTCACCGGGTTGAGTAGCGCTACTCTTAATGTTTTCAATATTTTATTGCCCATTAATTTAAATTTATCTATTGAAGTATATTCAAAGATATTTTCCCACGGTGCCACTTTGAGTTGGCTGATTTTATGTATACCGGCTTGCATTTCAAGCCTTTGGAAAAAATGATCTAAATCAATAACTCCATTAGTATATAAATCGCTAACATCATATCTTGCAGTAATTTTTCTGCCTTGTTTAAATAAACATAACATATTTTTTTATCTGCAAGGTCACTACTTTACGTACTTCATCATTGTTTATGACGTCGTATACGTTGGGCTTAGAAGCTTTTATTTAAAGATTGCCTTGGCAATTCTTGTTCTTGATTTTCCGCGCGGAATTTTTGTCTACTTTGATATCTAGTAGTGACTTTTAATACATTTCTAGTTATATTTTGTAAATCTTTGATGGTTATTCTTGATAACGCATCAGCTACGTGATTATCTTTTCCCTTTAAATATTCGACTGTAAAGTCGTATTCTTCTAGTTCGAGCCTCATGCGTGTCAGTTTAGAACTGGGGTTGGTCATTGAGAAAAGGTATATTAAAGGTCTATGGTCTGTTCTTATTAAGAAATGTGTTCCATATATATATGGTCTAAAATATAATATCGCCCAGTGAATTGCAGCTAATTCCTGCTCAGTAGTACATTTGTTACTTTCACCTTTTGTAAATGCTCTTGATGCGTATGCAATGGGAAGTTGGAGACCATTATGATTTTGAGTTAAAACCGCTCCACATGCTTGCTTACTTGCATCTGTTATTATGCAGAATTCTTTAGTGAAATCTGGGTATTGTAGCAAGGTAGGTTCCATAAGTTTTGTTTTTAAGTATTGGAATGCATTTTCACACTCATCCGTCCATTTAAAAGGAACATTCTTTTTACATAATCTTGTTATGTGCCGTGAATAATCGGCGAAATTTTTTATAAAGCGTCTATAATAGTTACAGAATGCTACAAAACGTCTAGCACTGTCCGCGTCGTGCGGAACTGGGTAGTTCATAATGACATCGTATTTCTTGTCATCTGGAAGTATACCTTTATCAGTGCATTTATGACCTAGAAAAGTCACTTCATGCATAAAAAATGAACATTTTTCTTTATTGTAGCTTTAGCTTTATGTAGCTTTAGGTTGAATTTCCTACATTTCTCAAAAACATCTGTTAAGTTTTTAAGCATATGTTTTTCGGAACAACCGATTACTATTAAGTCCTCCATATAAAGGAATGCTTGAGAAGGTTCTAGACCAGAGAACGCAATAGTCATCATTCTCTGAAACGAATTAGGAGCTATTTTTAATCCGAAGGGTAATCGCGTGAAGCGATATGAGCCGTTGCTCGTTGAAAAGACGTTATATCTCTTGAACCTTTTTCTAGTTCAATTTGATGGAATCCTGACATTAAGTCAAGACATGAAAAGTATTTTGCTCGGCCTAGTTGATCTAAAATATCATCAATTCTAGGTAATGGGAATTTATCAGATAGTAATTTTTTATTAATCTGGCGATAGTCAATTACTAATCGCCATTTCTTTGCATTTGATCCGGGGGATGATTTCTTAGGAACAAGTAACAATGGGCTATTATATTCGTATACTGTTGGTTCGACAATCCCGTCTGAGATTAATTTTTCTACTTGCTTTTGTATTTCATTCACCTGACTATGTGGGCTTCGATAGTTTTTTATATAAACTGGTTCATCATCTTTTAAACTCAGTTTTTGTTTATAAAAATTATTTGTGGTTATTGATTCGGTTTCCAATCCGAATATATCGCTATACTGGGTGCATAGGCTAGTAAGCTGAGACTTGAACTGTGGAGGGAAGTTTTTTGACAGTTGTGATAGTATTTTTTTTCTATTTTTTTCTATTCGGATTTTTTTCTATTGTCTGGATTTGTGTTGACTACATCGTAGTTCGAAAGTGATTCATATATTAGACTATCTGTACTCACTACTTGGTCGTTATTTGTTGTGTTTAATAATCTTATGAAGGCATTATTGGATGTTGCTATGGTATTTGCAACGTAAATACATTGTTGAATTTCCTGATTTGGAATTAATACACTGTCTGCTGTTGAATTAAGTTCAATTTTCCGAATAACTTGGGATCTTGCTGGCAGAAGTATTGAATTATTGCCAGAACTATGAGCTATTGGTACTTTTATTGGGAATTTTAAATTATTGGGTCTAATTATAAGCCAATCTTCAGATGGCTTGAAGTCTAATTGACAGTTGTATTTTTGATAAAGTCGATGCCTATTATTCCATCGCATGGAATTGGGAAATGTGAATTTAAGATATGAAAATCGTGTGGAATTATGTAATTGGTGGTCTGTATCTCTATAAAAACTAAACCTTGGGATTTTATTATTTCTTGACTTATGCCTTTTATGTCTATGTCTACGTAATCTGTTTACGTAAGGGGCCGGTGTGCCGCAACTGTAAGAGCGCACCCGCGCTGAAGAGCGCACCAGCACTGAAGAGCGCACCCGCGCTGAAGAGCGCATCCGCGGTCGCCCCTCTTTGCGCTCTCGCTCCTTCGCCGGCCGTCGTCGATCGTAGTTTTTCTATTACTTTTTGCACTAGTTTTTAAGCAATTAATTCGATGTACGCAGCCAATAAAGCTGAACGCGTTTTTTGTAATTACACTAAAGACGCCCCGACTTCTAATTTTCAACCCCATTCTGGAATCTTTTGCGGAAACCACGCCCCCTACAAACATTGGTCCTTCGAGCCGGATAATTACTGGATTTTCTTCTGCCAGCAGTTCTCGGCATTGTTCCGCCAAAAGATAAGTACATTTTTCCGTCCCCATCTCTCTGCCGGTCTTCAGCAGTGATCCGAACATTTAATTTCGTTCACACTGCTGCAAGATTGTTTTTCCCTCCGTGTCAACTCCAAGTCCGAGTTTTCCGACACAACGGCAGGTTGAGATTTTCTAATAATTTATAATAATCTTAAAATTCGGCAACTTTTTCTATCCGTCTCCGTTTTGTGTGCTGCCCATATTCCTCGCCGTTTTCGGCCTCTCCGTTATCCATTCGCTTGCCAACGGTCGAGGCATATGTGCATCCGCATACATACATACGCACATACATATTTTTTGGTGCAATTAATCCGCGAAAAATTCGCAAGTGAACAGTGAAATTGTGTGGTGACAAAAAGAAGGCATAATTAATATTGGCCACCGGTGTGAATTAGTTCCGGAATTTCCAAATTCACCGAACAGTCCGCCGCTGTCGTAATATTTGTTTTTATCTTCCTCAATCAGTGTCATTTTTTACACCACATAACTTTTCTGTTCCCCCAATTATACAGTCCACTTATCAAAGCTCCACTGTGCCAACATATGCCCACATGCCCTTACATATATCCGTACCTGCATGCATGTTCATATATTTTTTGCCTTCAATTCCAGGAAATATATAACCGATAAAATTTAACATATACAGTCCACTTCTCGAAGCTCTACTGTACCATCATATGCCCCACATGCCCTTACCCTACTTGCATGCATGTCCATATAATTTCCAAATATTTTCTGCCTCCAATTTCAGAAAATATATAGCCGATAAAATTAAAAAAAATTTGCATTTTCTAAAACCAACAATTATAAACCGCCATTTCACTACAAATCCGTGATTGTGTCGCTTAAATTCTCGACCTAGCCGTGTTGTGTTTTTCGGTTCTGTTTATTTTTCTTTGAGGTACGTACAGGGTGCCGACGGCATAACCGGCTGCATAACAAAATAGATTAAAAAATCAATTAATTATAAATTTATGTATTTATAATTATAACTACGAAAATTTATTTAATTCTTATTTTCCGTTTGAGCAAAGGGCCAGGTTTTTTTAATTCACCTTTCCGGCCACTCAATAATTAAAGTCGAAGATTTAATTATCGGAAAATTATAATTAAATTTAATTATCCACCTTCTGTCCGAATAGAGCCGCGGTTTTTAATTCCATCTTCCCGGCTTCGTGTTAATTAAATTCAATTAATTAAATATTTAGGTTTCAATTCCACCGTTCCAGCTTCGTGATAATTAACCTCAATTGATTAAAAATTAAGATTTTCAACTCCACCCTTCTGGCTCCATCATATTTAAATCCGAAAGTTAGCCAAAAATTAATTATTTATATTTTTGTGTGTTTAATTCAAGCCAAAGTTAAGTCCACCTTCCGGCTCCGCAAATTCGAAAATAGTGAAGAGTTTAATATCTTAGTATATATTAAATTCAGTACGAACCACACAAGTCGAAATATACATACATATATAGACCGTCATCATTTTTTTCCGAACAAGCACAAATTTTCCGGTACTTCTCCATTTTTCGTGCCTCTAACTCTGATTTACTCCGCATCAGGCAACAAACCTCGTCTCCTTTTGGGTTTTTCTGGTGCCTGAAGTTTTTCTTTCCACATTTGAATTGTGCCGCACACGACTTTCCTTTCCACATCGGCGCCACTAGTTCGCACTTGCTCCTTGTAATTGCCGCTCATCCGCGATCTCACCGTTCTCATCACATTAGTGCGACCGGCCACCACTTCGTACGGGGCACCTGTTGCGCGAGTCAGTCGACAAGCGCTGATCAGCGAATTGGACTCTGAGAATGCCCACGGGAGACGACAAAAATCCGCGTTCGATCCCAGCCATCCGTTTGGACAGATCTCAATCCGCATCTCCGCGGACGCCTCTTTTGAAGCCTAAGGCTACCACTGCCAGTCCAAGGGCAGGTGAGCGAATCCGTCAATACAACCCCCGGTCCTTCACAGAGGCAGACTCACTCCGTCGCAAAAATGGCTCCAAGTGCGGTCGAAGTGGCGTTGAAAAAGTTCATCGCCACAACAGATCGAATTATCCAATTTGAGGCTAACATAAGTACTCCGGGCGCCCCAGAAACGGAAATAGGCTCCCAATACATGTGCGAAGTTCATCGGGACCAAATTCAGGCACTATGGGAGAAGGTGGAGAAGAGCTATGAGAGCTGCTCCGATTTGCTAGCCGTGTCCGACGACAATGCGGCCGCCTCGACAGTGCTGGAAGCGAAGTACAGCTACTGTTACTCCGTCTATTCGAGATGTATTGCACAGCTTCGGGAGAAAATTGCTTCCCAATCCACTCAGGCTCCCGTCAATGTCCACACGCCCGCGCCTACAGGCTGCCGGTTACCTCCGGTGGATACCGAGGTCTTCGCGGGTGATTATCTTCGGTGGCCCACCTTCAGAGACTTGTTTACGGCCATTTACATCCAAAACTCGCGGCTCACCCCGGTAGAGAAGTTGTTCCACTTATTGTCCAAGACAAGTGGTGACGCCCACGCCATTGTTTCTAAGGCTCCGCTTACCCATGAGGGGTTTGTCGCCGCATGGCGAAGCCTCACAGACCGCTTTGAGAACCGGCGGCTATTGGTCAACAGCCAGTTGAAGATCCTTTTCAACATCCAGGCTATTTCGCAAGAGTCCGGGGTCGCGCTGAAGGACCTGCAAGCTACCATTCAGAGTTGTTTGACAGCCCTAGAAATGTCCTCCGTTAATGTTGAGGCTTGGGACTGTCTCCTTGTATTTATGATTTCGTCAAAGCTCCCCAAGGTCACACTTTCTATGTGGGAGCAATCCGTACATAATAAGGCCGAGATTCCAACATGGAAGGAATTAGATAACTTCCTGACAGAGCGCCATCGCACTCTCGAGGCCATCGACGACGTCAGGCCTAGTGGCTCCGTGCAATTTCCGCCAAGGTCGGGACTTCCTACTGCCCCTGCTCGGAGGCTCACTTCATACGAGACTCGAGTGGTTCCGGGCCAAAAGGGCTGCGATCTATGTTCGAGGGAGGACCACCCCATTCGCTTATGTCCGCGTTTCCTAGAAATGGATGTAAATGGGCGCTCTGACTACATAAGGAGGAAGCAGTTATGTTTAAACTGTTTTGCCCGAGGGCACCAGCAGCGAGACTGCACGAGCGCCCATACCTGCTCCACATGCCACAGCAGACACCACACCCTCTTGCACCGCGGCAATCCATTCGCAACCGCTCCAAGTCCGCCTACGCAGCTTACCGCTCCAAGTCCGCCTACGTCAACAAACGGCCCCGAGGATCAGTCGAATGTGCAGGTGTGTTTCGCTTCCGGGTCAGAAGCCGTCCTACTTGGCACGGCCCTTATCAACGTGTGCCATTTGGGGTGCACCGTCCAAGCACGAGCACTGATAGACTCAGGCTCCGAAGCGACGTTCATAACGGAACGACTGTTCAACCTCGTCAAGCCTCCCTTTAAGACGATGCAAGCCCAAGTTTCCGGCCTTAATCAAACCATTTCCGCGCAGTCTACTAAATTGTGCCATTTCTCTATTCGGTCGCCGTCAAGACCCGGGCTACAATTAGAGACTGCGGCTTACGTTCTTCCGCAGTTGGCAGGAAATCTGCCATCATATCCGATTTCGCGAGATCGTCTCAAGGGGCTGCCCAATATTACCCTGGCGGACCCCAACTTCTTTGAGAGCTCCCAAGTCGATGTGTTATTAGGAGCTGACATTCTTCCGTCCATTCTCCTCGGTAATTCCAAGGCTAATATCTGCGGGTCGCTTCTCGGTCAGGAGACCATTTTCGGATGGGTGCTGACAGGCCCATTATCTCCAGCCAACCCCCGCAGCGTGTCTGTTTTTTCCGCACGAGTTCCCCGCAGCCTCGGTGACTCACTGGTTCAGGGTTTCGATTCCGGATGCGAGCATAATTCTGTTACGACTCCTTCTTCGATTTACACATCGCATCACGCTGCACGGTGGCAATCAGCTGATGATCCGACTGATCCGGGTCTAATTCTAGATTCCAAGGTCATATTCAGCACGATGTCGCCACGCCCACGCAACGCCCCGTCACTGGAAAGCAGATGTACTCGAGGTACACTATCCTACCGATGCCGAGTCTGCAATGGGAGTCATCCGTTGAAGAAGTGTCGGCGCTTCCTACGCCTTAGTGCCGAGGAGCGGCTCCGAGTGGTTCTCGTGAACCGCTATTGCTCGAGCTGCCTGGCCCACGAGCACTCCGACGGATCCTGTCGGCGTGGGGACGGCTGTAAGAAGTGTGGTCAGGATCACCACACGCTGCTGCACCCCGGGACCAAGGAGCACCGTCATCGGCCGTCATCCGCCAACTCCCGGCGCGGTTCGGGTGCTTCTCGCCCTGCGTCCGCCATTTTCCGGCACTCTACAAGCCGATCCACGGCCATCGACTTCCCGGCGCTCGTCGACAACTCCTCGGCCTTATTCCGCCACTGGCTGGCAGTCGTCAAGCGCTCCACTGCTTTCGTCCGCCACTCATCGGGTGCCGTCCACCGCTCTTCCGTCCGCGTCATCCGCGCCTAGGCAACTTTCCGCCTCTCCTCGAGGGCCCCCGCAGGACGCGCTCGCTGCGCCCACCCTACCGTCGCTGCTGAGACGGAACAGCGTCAACATCGGGACCCGGATTTTCGACACGGGGGCCTTCATCGACCGTGTACGCCCTCTAGCTGCAGTGACGCATAGCTAGCGACGAGGGATATGTTGCAACCCGAGCGATTGCAATGGGGGAGGATGTTTACGTAAGGGCCGGTGTGCCGCAACTGTAAGAGCGCACCCGCGCTGAAGAGCGCACCAGCACTGAAGAGCGCACCCGCGCTGAAGAGCGCATCCGCGCTCGCCCCTCTTTGCGCTCTCGCTCCTTCGCCGGCCGTCGTCGATCGTAGTTTTTCTATTACTTTTTGCACTAGTTTTTAAGCAATTAATTCGATGTACGCAGCCAATAAAGCTGAACGCGTTTTTTGTAATTACACTAAAGACGCCCCCGACTTCTAATTTTCAACCCCATTCTGGAATCTTTTGCGGAATTAATACACTGTCTGCTGTTGAATTAAGTTCAATTTTCCGAATAACTTGGGATCTTGCTGGCAGAAGTATTGAATTATTGCCAGAACTATGAGCTATTGGTACTTTTATTGGGAATTTTAAATTATTGGGTCTAATTATAAGCCAATCTTCAGATGGCTTGAAGTCTAATTGACAGTTGTATTTTTTGATAAAGTCGATGCCTATTATTCCATCGCATGGAATTGGGAAATGTGAATTTAAGATATGAAAATCGTGTGGAATTATGTAATTGGTGGTCTGTATCTCTATAGAAACTAAACCTTGGGATTTTATTATTTCTTGACTTATGCCTTTTATGTCTATGATGTAATCATTTTGGATGTTTTGGAAATTATCCGAAGTTTCTTTTAGAATGGAAATGTCTGCACCTGTGTCTATTAAAAATATAAGTTCTTTCCCAGTAGCTACATTAAAAAATGAAACGAATATATTTTGGCTGAGATTAATAGTGTGAACTCTTACTTCATTTATTGTTGAATATTTAAAGGGTTTTGGGAGTTTTCCGATGTGTTTTGGTTATTATTTTGTGTCAATCTTACATTGCCTTGGTTATTGCTATTGTGGCCTCGGTTTGAGTTACCACTGCCTCTATAATTTCCTCTATATGGGCCTCGCCCTCTATTGTTATTCTGATAATTATTGTTATTCTGATAATTGTTGTTATAATTACCGTTGTTGTAGTTATTGTGATTGTAGTTATTGTGATTACCACGAAAACTACCTCTATAACTGCCACGTCCGCGATTTGAGCCGCGCTGTGGATAATTCTTATAATATAGGACAGTGTTTGACTGCCCAGTTGCTTCAGTGCAACTATTAACAAATTTGGAAACGGCTTCGTTCATCGTACTGAATGTTCCAGCTTGCATGATAAGTTTTACCTTATCGATTGTGCAGTTTTTAGTCATTGCTTTGACTGCATGCTGCATGGAATAATTCCTGGCTAGCTCTAAAGATAAACCATCTGATATATATGCACCTTCTAAGGCTTTCGTCATCTGCTCAATTTCTTGTGTGTATTGGTTAGCAGTTTTATTGCGCTGCTGTAGATTCATCAGCTTCGCTGATAATACCTCAACAGTTTCGCCTTTGACGTTGCTTCTTAGTCTAGCAATCACCTCAGTAATTGTTGTTTCATTACCGATTAGATTCCTGGCGACACCTTTTAGCTTTGTTTTAATGATGGAAATAGCTAATTCTTCGTGCTCGCCTTTTATTGATTGTATTATTTGTAAAGCATCAATGAAACTTGTTAAATTTTCAGCCTTACCATCAAAAACTGGTATAAGCTTAGATGCTGTATTAATAAAATCAACATTTGATTGTGCCATTGTGATGGATTTATCTATCTTGTATTCTATGACACTCGAAGTATCTGAATCTGTAGAGTTATCCAGATCAGTGTATACCGCCGGAATAGTAAGATTATTTAAATCTGTATCTTCTATTTTGGGGTTTACTTTGGGAAGCTCTTCTGACTCAGATTCTTTTGTTTGATTCCGAGTCAGGTGCAGTGTCAACTGCTATTGGAGTATTTAGAACGGTTGGTAACGATATTTCTAAACTGAACTTTTGTTTAATAAATATTAAATTAGATCGTAGTCGTATCAAAAGTTTCGATACCTGTGACCAATGATCTTGATTTAATCTTTCCCTATGATCATGTATTAGCATACGCGCTTCATTAAAGCACTCTACCAATATTTCAACGTGCTTCCTAACCGTATTCTTTTGAATGGGTCTATTCTGAGTTAGGGACTTGTACGATTTGTCAAAATTTGTTTTAATTATTGATAACTCCTCGTACAATTTGTTCCAATCTATGCCTTTAGTTTAGCCATACTTTTGTAAATATAATTACGTAATATATTTTAATATTTATTTTCTGTTATTTCATTTTCTTAGATTGTAGGTGTTTACATTTGTGTATAATAATTTTGTTTTTTTTTTCTGGGTTTTTATTTAGATTTTGTCCAGGTCATTTGCTTGACTCTGGAATTTTTTCTTTAAACATTTGTTGTGTAATTTATATAATTTTAGCAAAACGCTTGCTAACATTATAATGATTATCATTAACAATATTGTAATTGTTTGAAGATCGATTTTTCCTGGTTCAATTTTATTAACGACATTTGCCGTGGAATCTACAACTTTCGTGTCTACTAAACCCATTTTAGATATTGTATATGTTTTTGTTTTTCCAATTTCAATTATATTTTTCTCTGAGTCATATTTTGTAATGTAACTTAATTTTTCTGGGAAGTAATAGTCAGAATCATTTATTTGATCTGTTTTACTTATGCTATTACTTCTCATTAAAAGGGTATTAAAATGTTTCATAAATTTTAGGAATTTATGCTATTTTTGAATTAATTTTTTTTTTCTTTCATTAAAATTTTACATAAATTTTAGGAATTTATCGTATTTTTATTGTAAAAATTTTTTTTCTAAATTTTGTCTTTTTTCTTATCTAACATTTTTTCCTACCTATTATTTGTACAGCTATACGGGCCATACTTTCAAATTGGGCAAAAGAGGTTCCGCTCAATTTTTCAAAAAATATTATAGTATAAAAAAAATATGCATCGCAGTGCAATCAAAAAAATTATGCAACGCAGTGCATGGGTAAAAAAAAAGTTTCTCCTCAGTTGATTTTTTTTTTTTTTCACGTCAGCTGGTCGTCGCCGGTTTGGCTACGCTGACGTTCCCTCGGTGGCGCAGGAGGTGGCGTATTCCCGCACTCTATTTGCTGCTGCTGCTGTCCGGGGCCTTTTGGACTCAGGCGTTACCGGTGCCGGTCCTCGCACAGGTTTGGTTGCAGTGGGGGCTGTCCAGTGGTCCAGGGCAATCCTTCGGGCACGTCTTTTTTAGTTTTGGTAATGGCTTTGGTGGTGGAGGTTTTGCTATTATTTTTTCATTAATTTTCTTAATCGATACTGAGTGAGTGGTGGCAATTTTTGGGCTTTTTTTTCTTGTTGCTTATTAATTCTTCTTTCAGAAAATCAAGTTCTGTTTTAAGTTTTTGGGCCGTAGCCCACGCGGGGAGGTGGAGTGCTTACGTAGAGTAGTCACTTTAGTTGTGCTACTCTTTTTTTTATTTTTTCGCGACTCCTCCGCGATTGCCCATTGCCTCACTCTACTCACTCAGATTTTTGTAGATTTATTTTGCATTCTCCAGTTTATCCAGTTTTTTGACTATATGTATCCTCCTGGGTATATCCTTTTAATCCTTAGAGGTCCTTCGATGTCCTTCCATCGCTGTCACGGTCACCATGTGATAAGATAATTCCAGGGGCTCCAACGTTCAAAGTGTCTCTGTTCTTTTACAATATTTCTTAAGTCTAAGTAAGGCTAAGTCTCGTAGCAGCGCTGCTCGCAGGCGGCGGCAGAGAGACGGCTATGTACTTATATATAAAGGAATATAATAATATATGTTGTTATGCGCTCTCAAGTGGAGGCGCGAGGGGTATGCATATGCTGACCGTTTGTTACGATTATGCTGACACTAGCACTTTCTGTGTGCGGGCTAAGGCATAACGATCGGTTCATATTTCGGCCACTTAGGGTTTATGACCGGGACTTTGGATTATGTAAACACTGCAACAAAGTGTTACAGTATGCACCCTTTAAGTACTCTCGGTACAGTGGGTATTCAATATATGTGCATACTACAAAACATATATATATGTGTTTAAAATATATTACTTTTTTACAATTTAATTTGAATTTTTTAAACAGCACCCAAAAAATGCCACGTGTTTCACGCACATCCCAGGAGCAACGTCGCCAAGCTGCTTTAAACCGCAGCAGAGCCCGCTACCAACAAAATGCGGTGGAAATAAGAAACAGGAACTCGCAACACATCGCCAATGTACGAGCCAGCAACGCAGACTTGCGGGAGGAAAGGTCGAAAGGATTCGCAATCTAGAGCGCCTTCGGGATACTGCAGCACATGCTGATCGACGACTGGATCTTCAATTCCGTGTTCCAGAGCGGACTCGGGACATGGAAACACGTGCGAACCGTCGGGAGAACCAGGAGGAACGGCGACGAGAGCAGGTGCTTAATACTGCTGACCATGCGACGCGGAGGACTATTCCGGAGTACCGAATTCCGGAACGGGTTCGGGACGCTGTAGCGCGAGCTACTCATCGCGAGGACCCAGAAGAACGTGCAAGGGAACCGGAAAGGAACACTGGAGAGCACCGACAGCGTCGAAGGGATACTGAAGACAGGCAGCGAGAACGGGAAAGGGACGCCGATTACAGGATCCCATCGCAAGAACACAGGAGCAACGGTTAAACACATCACAACGCCGGGAAACACAACAGCGGAGGATTCGGGAAGAACAAATTAGGCAAATGGCGGAGGAACGATTGTTAAACTTAAGGATGGACCCCCAAAAATCGGCTGGATGCCTCCCAAAGGCAGTCGCAACGAAATATGGACGCAAGAGCTCAACTTTCGGAGGACGAACTGGAACAGGAACGCCAACAACAGCAAAATAGGATTCGAGTATCAGCGAGGGATCTTTATCACAGGAACATAAAGGAAGGACCAACGGAAATTTGTATTTGCTGTGGAGGAACATGGTTCCGTTCGCAGGTAAGTGGATTATACATCCTGGCTATCTCCTCTAAATTTCCCCTCCTAAACGTTGGCAACGCTTTTTATTTGTCACGAAAATGTTCCTGTTCCTGTTCCCAGTCCGTCCGGCAAATATAACTTTTGCAACACTTCTCGTCGTGCCATCTCTCTTGGCAAACTACCGTCACTCTGCCTTTCCAATGGGTTCGACTTCCCAGAAATTCATGAGTGCTTAAATGGACTCACCTGCCTTGAAGTACGCCTTATTTCACCGAGAATTCCTTTTATGAGGATTATTTCCCTCGGCTATGAAAGGCAATGCGGAATAAGAGGGGCAGTAGTGAACGTTCAAATTTCAGTTCCTGATATTGTGACTGTGCTTCCGCGCTCTTTCGACTCTACTCATGTCATCCAAGTCCATTTAAAAGGAGACTAGAGTACGCTCACAATTTCATGACTGAAACTATTCGACCCGCTCGGGTCCTTGAAGCTGTACGGTACTTAGTGAATACCGAGCTCTACAGAAAGCATAACATTTCACTGAACGAATCATAGCTAGCAGGACTTCAAGGAATTCATGAAATTCCTTTTATTGCGGATGATTCTGATCGTGAAGCAGTAGAGAAACTTCTTCAGCAGCAACATCTATCCCAAAATGCTGCAGAGCTCGAAGAAAATTTAAATCCCGGAGGCCATGAAACATTATTGGAAAATGATGATACTGCTGTTCAGCACATTGCATTGGCACCGGGTGAAGGCCGTCGCCCAACAAGCTTAACTCTTGACGAAGACGCAGAGGAACTTTCCTTTCCAACTATTTCTTGCGGAGAAATATTTAAAGGAAATACAACCTATGCAAAAAAAAGCCAGATCTCAAATCCGATTTTACGACCGTCGCTGCGCTGTAGTTCCTAAAGTTTTATATATGTATAAATTTTACGAAATGCAGCGCATTCAAAATTCTATTTCAATTGCTTTAAGCAAAAAATTTGTCATTTGTTGACAGACTTGTTCAACATGATGATGGCTACCACATCCTTAAAGGCTTACGGTCTGCACCAGCTCATTGGGAGGCTGAAAAAAAAAAGTTATTGCTATGATTCGACAATTTGGGTTGCCAACCCAAGAGAACCCAAGTTGCCAGAGTTTTCATCACTCTTTTCGCTGCTGAAACAAAGTGGAATGAACTTTTAGTTATCCTTTCCCTTTTATTGGACAATAGGGCTATAAGCGAGGAAGAAGCGGCAGCTCTTTCCAGCTCCGAAAAGGCTCGGTTAATCCGATCCGATCCAGTGACGTGCTCCCGGTACTTCGAATATAGGTTGGCAATTAATGAAATTGTTCAAAACCGATATTTTTGGGGAATTCAATCTTTACCATTTTTATTGGAGAATCGAATTCCAGCACAGAGGATCCCCGCACTCTCATGGCATGTACTGGCTTGCTGGTGCTCCAAAGCTCGAAGACGCCGAAAATACCGAGCAAGTAATAAACTTTATCGATAGGTTTATTACTACAAATGGAGACGATCCTGAGCTACAAGAAGTAATTCAGTATCAACGCCACAAGCATAGTGCTTCCTGCCTGAGAGAGTTACGCGGACAGGAGTTCTGCCGATTCAATATGCCATATCCTCCTATGCCCGAAACGCTTCTTTTGCATCCAATGGAAGAAAACGAAGTAAATGTTGAAGAACATAAAAATTTGTTCAAAACAAGAAAGGAAAGCTAACTTCGGGCGAAGCCGAAGTTGATATACCCTTGCAGTAAATTGTAGAAAAAAAAAAGCACTGAAAATATTCTTCTTTATTTAGTATACTTTTTAATTTAGCGTTTTGTATAAGGCAATTATATCCTTTTATATAAGGATATAGCTAGCCTTTTCATCATTTTGAAACATGCTATGGAAGCGATTTAAAATATTCATATGTTATAATAGGATTCAGGCAAGTAGGTTATTAAAGATCATAAAATTTCATTCATTTTCATTGTTAAGTTTACAACCCTTTCCTTCTTAAATAACACCCGAATTTGTATTACGAGAAAACCAATGAATTATCCCATGATGAATTATCTGGCTTCCGGCCAGACGCTGTGTCAGCAGTTTGGCCAGAGCGAGCTCTTAAATAATCGGACATTGCCGCTGCTCGGTTAACTTCAGTTAACTACTCCCCCTTAGCCGATGCCAATTAAAGCGCAGCATATTGCTCCCGCTATGAACACCAACTGATGTAACTGATGGTGGTTAATCTCCTTCCCTAACTCTTTGATGTGCTCCAGATTACGTTCACTCAGTCGTCGAAGGTAAGGAAGGCTAAGAACGTTACGTTCCATGGTGACGTTCAGAGAAGGTGAGCTGGCCACTCCTGGATCCCTCTTCTGGGCTGTGTCATGATTGACCAATCGGGTTTCGTTGACAATGGCACTCTTTTCAAAAGTGATAAGATATGTTCCCTTTATATGGACACAGGTGCCATTATCCTCACACACGTGAGCCGAGCGATCATTTACAATTACTATCCCTTCATAAACGTAAGTGATGGGGTGTAAATCGTTTTGTTGGATCTCGCAATGCGCCGTGCCTCCAGCATGAAGCTCTTGGGCGCATGATCTTCTGCGAGCCAGTCGGCAAAATGTAGCTCCTGAAGTCGGGGAGCACTTTTCCACGGTGTGGATCTCGCTGTCGCATTCGGCAATGACGTTGGCTTCTAGCCTGAGCATGGTGTCATGATGTGACACTGGGAAAACGGTGATCTTGCTGCAGGCCGACTTTATCTTCGGAAACTTAAGTGTAATATGTTGTGGGACTGTAAGATCTTAACGGACGATACGGTCATCGTCCATTAAACATCTCTAATCGCTCTTCCATCCACACACCTTCCAGGTCTGCATGATCTAGGATGCTGGGGCTAACAATATTAACTTTGGCAAGTGCCCCTGCTAGCATCAAACCCTGTAGCTCCATTGCTATCATCCTATTTCGAGTTAAAAGCATCTCGAATAGGTGCCCAGTATCAATTTGGGACTTTTTGCTGACCTCAGAAGAAGCGGAAATTTTATTGATTTGAATTTGTACTTTGTTGTTAATATTAACCTGCCTATTGTTTGCATTCGTTAATTGGAATTCATTAAATTTAATTTTTTCAAAAACTTCTGCGTCCGGCGTTCCTGCCACCACCTTTAGCGCAGTCCCTAAGAAGTCTTAACTTCTTGCTACCCTATGATGGATGCTCAAAGAGTCGAGCATGTCGCGTAGGTGGGCGACGTCAACAACTAGGAGTTTCTGCATGTGGGATTGCGGGAAAATTACGGTCATCCCATTAGTTTCTTCGATGACGCGCCTATATTCCGAGAGATTTGCTGAGTGCTTTACAAAGGAAAATTCCTCCCATATCAGGATTTGACCATCAATGATGGGAATGTATTCGGCTTTGGAATAGTCCAAGACGCGTGCCGATGAGACGGCCAAAAGGAAAACAGGGTTATGGTTGAAAACCTGTAATTTGGATGTGCTGTGAATTCAATTGAAACTGGGTAGCCCACCATTAAAGCATGATTAAAATAATAATGGAGTAAGAACCAATTTTTATTGTTCTTACATTGGGAATAAGTTTAAAGGTCCCCAACTAGCCAGTTTTACCCCTAAGAAGGGCTCGCAGCGCCACACCGCAGGATCAGATGGATTAATTTAAATTGGTGTGAGAAATGAAATTTGGAAATTTAAAAAAAAAAATTTCAAAGGTCCGCCATTTTGTTAATTTTGAGCGAAGTTAATAATCTTAGTTCATACCAGAGCCAAACATGTACTTTTTCTAATCCCGTTGGAATTTTTGGATTCAGATGTTCCAGTGAGCGGAAATTACATGCGCCGCCGAAAAGAAGGGCTTTTCTTTGATCACAAAAAACAACAACAAAAACAAAAAATAATTCTGTGAAATGGTTTTCTTCCTTTTTGTGTCTTAATACATGTTAGCACAGTTACAACCCTAAAAAATAATTTATGTTCATTTGCCAGCCCATTGAAAATCGTCAAAATTTAAAATCGAGAATGGGGTGGGTCCCCTTAAATATTAAAAATGAATGGTTCGGAAATATTAATCAGTTTGGTGAATATATATATAGTTTATCGAATATGAATATGTGGAAATTTCACACCACGTATCTTATTTCTTTTTTCCGGGGTTAAATATATACTTTGAGTTTAACCGCGAGCGATGCGCTTATCTTAGCAGCCACAAGAGAAAATAACTTGGCCGCTGCTTATACTACGCTTAGACCGAAACTTAAATGATAAATTCTAGATAGGTAATTGATTATCAATAAATAAGGAACTTTAAGCTTAACCAAGCTTTATTTTTTGCTACTTTTTCTATTCGAAGCTTAACTAAATAGGTTTTACTTTTAGGCATTTTGTTTTATTTTTTTTTTTTTAAATTACAACAAGCGCATTACAGGGTATATCAACTTCGGCTCCGTCCGAAGTTAGCTTTCCTTTCTTGTTTATTATTTTTTTTTTTGGTAACTCATTTTCTACTGATGTCAACTAACTACGCCGTTGATCTTTTTTTTTTTTTTTCGCGGTCTTTTAGAATTTGGAAATGGCTTGTGCATCAATAAGAGCGTCAGCTAGCATTCCTGTATTCATCATAAAGCTTAGAGACCCAGACGACCGAAGGGCGCTCGAGAAACGATTTGTTAGTACATATTAAGCTATTTGAAATTTGTTAAGCTAAGAGTAGTTAGTAAGGATATTTAAAATTCTATATTTTAAATTAGAGGGACAGGAAAGACATGTAATAGAGTAGAGCCCATTGTAGTTCGAACATAATACCCTAAAAGGGCCGATCCAGTGACGCGCTCCCGGTACTTCGATTATAGGTTGCGGCAATTAATGAAATTGTTCAAAACCGATTTTTTTGGGGAATTCAATCTTTCCCATTTTTATTGGAGAATCGAATTCCAGCACAGAGGATCTCCGCACTCTCATGGCATGTACTGGCTTGCTGGTGCTCCAAAGCTCGAAGACGCCGAAAATACCGAGCAAGTAATAAACTTTATCGATAGGTTTATTACTACAAATGGAGACGATCCTGAGCTACAAGAAGTAATTGAGTATCAACGCCACAAGCATAGTGCTTCCTGCCTGAAGAGTTACGCGGACAGGAGTTCTGCCGATTCAATATGCCATATCCTCCTATGCCCGAAACGCTTCTTTTGCATCCATTGGAAGAAAACGAAGTAAATGTTGAAGAACATAAAAATTTGTTCAAAACAAGAAAGGAAAGCTAACTTCGGGCGAAGCCGAAGTTGATATACCCTTGCAGTAAATTGTAGAAAAAAAAGCACTGAAAATATTCTTCTTTATTTAGTATACTTTTTAATTTAGCGTTTTGTATAAGGCAATTATATCCTTTTATATAAGGATATAGCTAGCCTTTTCATCATTTTGAACAATGCTATGGAAGCGATTTAAAATATTCATATGTTATAATGGTTAGGCAAGTTCAGGCAAGTAGGTTATTAAAGATCATAAATTTCATTCATTTTCATTGTTAAGTTTACAACCCTATCCTTCTTAAATAACACCCGAATTTGTATTACGAGAAAACCAATGAATTATCCCATGATGACCTACTAGACAGAAAAAAGGTTATACTGTGAAACCTTGAAAGGTTAAGGTTAATTAAGTCAATTATACGTTTTTTTTTTTCAATATTACCTAACTTGCCCATATATTGAAAAAACCACTAATCCGTAGATCAGTCTAAAAAAAATTTAATCGATTGACGACGTTACTCTGCCGGTTGAACTTCAGTAAATTTAAAGTATGTGAAAAGTATTTTTTTGCCTGTGTTAAAGTTAAAATGTGCAAGTTTTAGTTTTTACCAGTGACAAAAAATGTGTTGACAAAAAAAAATATATATAGTGACATATCCATAGCATTATACATAAACTATGTAAATGTCCACACACCCACACACTCAAACATACACATTAAGTATTTGTCAGAACTTACCCTTGAGACTTAGATTCAAATAGGCAAATGCACCGAACATGATCCTAGCCCAAATCAGACCTAAACATAATTGAGGATGGAAAAGTACTTATAAACAAAAATCCTCAGACTAAACAGACCGAGGGAAACATGCATTCAGCACGTTCCCATAATTCAGATCCCCAAACCCAATCGTAAAACTCCAAATTTCGGGACCAAAGACAAAAACAAATTCAAAAGCAAGAATCCAAAGTCCAATCGGGAAAGTTCTCAGCCTAAACAATAAAACACACTCAATTAGAATAAACACACTCAAGTAAAGCTCGAAAGCTCCAAAACCGAGGTATGATCGTAAAAGAAGTCAGAGTTAGGAAGCGAGTTCAGTTTAAGATCTACAAGTAGTAGGTTGGTGTTCTTCAAATAAAAATATTTGTAAACCAGTTGGACATAAAAAAAATAAAGATAATTTTTTTTTTATTGAAAACTTATGATGCAAACATTTAATTGGCGCAGTCGGTAGGATTTCTAAAAAGGTCCTTACACCAAGTTATCGGTACTGATCAACAAAGAAGGATAATACTATACGACTAGGTTATCCTGATCAGCGAAAGTGACTAAAAGAAATCCGCAAAAGAATTTATGTGCAGTGCGACTGTATATAAAGACAATTAATTAAAAATCCAATTCGGTCAATAACTCCACGAATTTTCGTGCGACAATATTGTAATACAAAAACTTCAAAAGCGACAAAATGGCGACACCACAGTTATCCGAGATCCATCTCAATCAATTGATTGGACAAATCAAGGAACTGCCTTATTTCGACGGCAACCCAATAGAGCTCAGCCGATTCATTACACGGGTCGAGTATCTGTTGCAGTTATACCCAACACAGGATGTGAGGCAAAACCATATCATCTACGGGGCCATCGAGAGGACCATTGTCGACTCAGCACAAGCAGTCATCGTAGAAGAAAAAACCACAACATGGATGCAGACGAAACTGGCCCTGATCAAAGCATTCAAGGACCATAGGCCATACCAAGATGTCATCCGCCACGTACATCAAACACCTTACCCGGGGAGCATCAGTAAGTTCATAAACGAACTTAAAATCAGGTCATCCGTAGTTTTAAATAAGTTAGATTTAGAAATGGATCAGACAGATAAAACAATTTATACAAGTTCATTGAACAAAACAATCAGGGATTGCATTGAAAAGAAACTTCCGGACAGATTGTATAATTCACTATCGAAAAGAGATATTACAACTATTACTAACTTAAAAGAGGCAGCCATGACTCTAGGCCATTGGGATTCAGATCCATACGATAATTATAAAACCAGGTATTATGATCAACGTAGGAACTTGGGAAATTCAAGACGGAATCAAAATTACTCGAGAAATAATTCAAATCATTATCCCCGACATAACTCAAATAATTATTTGAATTATAATCCAGGATCAAACAATCCAGCAAATATTCCGAATTCACCTGTCAGAAACCAAAACCAAGGCAACTATCATGAATTTAGAAGGAATTTAAATCAAGGTAGAGCTCAGAACCCCATGAATTATCAGGCATCAACTTCTAATAATTCTCCAAATGCACCTGTTAAGAGACAGAGAAAAGTGAAAGCGCCCAAAGTGAATGGACGTAAATTTTCAGCAAATAGCCTCGGAAAACAAAAACAGTATCCTTATATCAGAGTAGTAATCAAAGGTAAAACTCTCAAAGCAATGATCGATACAGGATCTTCCATTAACATCATGAGAGAAAACTCAGGAAATTTTGCAGAAACTAACGAAAATCAGAAAGTGTATACAATAAATGGACCAATTAACTTACTTAAAAGCATTACATTAAATCCCAGTAAAATTTGCCCAGTAAAACAAAAATTTTTCTTACACAAATTCTCAGAGAATTATGACATACTTATAGGCAGAGATTTTTTGAAAGAAAGTAAAGCTAAGATAGATTATGAAGATGAATCAATTACATTAGGAGACAAAAAACTTTTCATTGAATATAGTGAAGATGATAAAGAGGGCAAGACCGCACTAAATTGCCTTAGCTCAAAATCATCCGAACAAGAAATTAAAAGGGCAAGACCGCACAAGATTGCCTTAATCCACCTCTATCAGAAGATGACTCGTTTAATTTTTCCATAAACAACGAACTTAGAGAATGCAACAAATTTCGTCTCGAACATTTAAATGAAGAGGAAAAGAAAAATTTAAAAAGGGTTTTGTTTGAATTCAAAGATATTCAGTACAAGGAAGGTGAAAATTTGACTTTTATTAGTACAATAAAACATTCAATACAAACTAAACACGAAGACCCGATATATAAAAAGCCATACAAATATGCGCAAGCTTTTGACGAAGAAGTTAATACACAAATTACTGAGATGATTAAACAAGGAATAATTCGAAAGTCGAAATCTCCTTATTGTTCACCAATCTGGATAGTCCCAAAGAAAAGCGATGCTTCAGGAAAGAAAAAATTCAGATTAGTAATAGATTATAGGAGTTTAAATGAAATCACAATAAACGATAAATTTCCGATCCCTAGAATGGATGAAATTCTAGACAAATTAGGAAAATGCCAATATTTTACAACACTCGATTTAGCCAAAGGCTTCCACCAAATTCAAATAGATGAAAATTCCATAGCAAAACTGCATTTTCAACTAAACATGGGCATTATGAATATACCCGTATGCCATTTGGTCTTAAAAACGCCCCTGCAACTTTCCAAAGATGTATGAACAATCTCTTAGAAGATTTAATCTACAAAGATTGTTTAGTATACTGGATGACATCATTATTTTCTCCACCTCATTGGAAGAACATATTTTGTCTCTTAAGAAAGTTTTTGAAAAATTAAGGAATGCCAATTTGAAATTACAATTGGATAAATGTGAATTCATGAAAAAGGAAACAGAATTTTTAGGTCATATCGTAACTACAAGTGGTATCAAACCTAATCCTAATAAAACCAATGCTATAACTAACTTTCCAATACCTAAGACCCCAAAACAAATAAAATCATTTTTAGGACTATGCGGCTTCTATCGCAAATTCATTCCTAATTTCGCTAATATTGTAAAACCAATGACAGTTAAATTAAAAAAAGGAGCAGTAATTGATATAAAGTGTAAAAATTACATAGAAGCATTCGAAAAATTAAAAGTACTTATTACTTCAGATCCAATACTTATTTATCCTGATTTCAGTAAAACATTTTCTCTAACAACTGATGCAAGTAATATAGCAATCGGTGCAGTGTTATCACAAAACCATAAACCTGTATGTTATGCAAGCAGAACTTTAAACGAACATGAAATTAATTATGCCACGATAGAAAAAGAATTGTTAGCGATCGTTTGGGCAACGAAATATTTCAGATCTTACTTATTCGGAAGACGTTTTGAAATACTCAGTGATCATAAACCTCTTGTCTGGCTGAATAATATCAAAGAACCAAACATGAAGTTACAGAGATGGAAAATAAAATTAAATGAATTTGATTACGAAATTAAATATTTACCCGGAAAAGAAAATTATGTAGCTGACGCTTTATCCCGAACCAAAATAGAAGAAAACATGTTAGGAGAAGTAGCCGAAAGTGTAGGCGCAACCGTACATAGTGCACAGGAAGACAACCAAAATTACATACCAATAACGGAACGACCATTCAATTATTTCCCTAGAAAAAATCGAATTAACAAAAGGAAATGAAGACCAAACGAACGTACAGCATTATTTTCATAAAATCAAAATCAAAATAACTTATAAAGAAATGACTGAAGACCTGGCAAAAGAAATAATTAAAGAATATTTATGTACAAAGAAAAGCGCTATTTACATGCACAATGACTCAGATTTCCCAACATTCCAGAAAGTTTTCGTAGAAATAATCAATTCCAATCATTTAACAAAATTAGTAAGATGCACAACTAAATTAGAAGATATCTTGACATAAGCAGAATTCAAGGAGAAAATATTGGAAAGACATAAAGAACTATTACATCCAGGAATAGAAAAAACAATTAATTGGTTCAAAGAAAAATACTATTTCCCTGACCATCAAAACTTAATCCAGAACATTATTAACGAGTGTGAAATTTGTAACATATCTAAAACAGAACATAGAAACACAAAACTTTCTTTCGAAACCACCCCAGAAATACAAAACATCCGTGAAAAATACGTAATGGATTTTTATATAGTAGGTAATCAACAGTTTTTATCTTGTATTGACGTGTATTCAAAATTTGCTTCATTAGTAGAAATAACAAGTAAAGATTGGCTAGAAGCGAAAAGAGCAATAATGAAAGTATTTAATGAAATGGGAAAACCACAAGAAATTAAAGCAGATAAGGATTCAGCATTTATGTGTGTAGCTTTACACAACTGGTTAGATTCGGAAGGAGTAAAAATTCAGGTAACAACAAGTAAGAATGGTATATCAGACGTAGAAAGATTCCATAAGACAGTTAATGAAAAACTACGAATCATTGGAAGTGAGACAAATATTGAAAATAGGTATACTAAATTCGAGTTAATACTTTACATTTATAATCACAAAACAAAACATAATGCTACAAACAGAGTACCAGCCGATATTTTCATGTATGCAGGAACACCCGATTATGATACACAGGATAAGAAAATCAATAAGATTAATCAGCTAAATAAAGACAGACATGATTATGAAATAGATACCAAATATAAGCAATCTCCATTAGTAAAATCAAAAACAACTAACCCGTTTAAAAAAGACAGGAAATATCAGACAAGTTGATGAGAAACATTTTGAAGAAACCAATAGAGGCAGGAAAATTACTCATTATAAATCTAAATTTAAAAAGAAAAAAATAATTAATAAAAAGTAAATATAACAATTCCAGACAAACAGAAGAAACCTTATGGATTCAACAACCTCTATAAAATTATTATGTTTATGATTATATTAACTACTTCAATTCAAATGACGAATGGACAAAACATCGAAATAAATCCGATAAAAGCCCAAAATGGATACTTATTGTTTAAAACAGGCACGATAGACATTCCAACTAATTATGAGAATCACTTTATAAGCGTAAATATCACGAAAACAGAACAAATCTTTGAGAAATTAGTAGAAGAAGCATGTGAATTCAAAGGAACATTGCAGATAGAATATTTAGTGGGAAAACTTCAACGAGAAATTAATGGTATTAAAATCGCAAAACGTAGCAAAAGAGGGTTGCTAAACATTGTAGGAACAACTTACAAGTACTTATTTGGAACACTGGATCAGGATGATAAAGAAGAGTTAGAACAGAAAATCGATACACTAACTGAGAATAGTATTCAAAGTAATGATTTAAATAAGATTATTGATGTCGTAAACAATGGATTAGATTTAATCAACAAATTTAGAGACGAGGAAGAGAAAGAGCAACAGGCTTACGTCCTAATATTTAATTTACAACACTTCACAGAATACATAGAAGACATTGAGTTAGGAATGCAACTAACTAGACTTGGAATTTTTAACCCCAAACTTTTAAAACATGATAATTTAAAACAGGTGAATTCCGAGAAATTGCTTAAAATCAAAACTTCCACTTGGCTCAAAACTAATACAAATGAAATTCTGATTATGTCTCACATTCCTACCGAAATATTTAAAGCCCCTGTTTTCGAAATTATTCCCTACCCAGATGAAGACAATAACATACTAACAGAGAACACGATCAATAAGTATTTCCTACATGATGAAAAAGTATTTGATAAAGAAACAGGAAAGATTGTATTTGACGAATGTATAAATGGAATAATTAAACAAGAAAATACAGGTTGTAAATACACTCAAAACTCATAAAAATTTCCAAATTGATTATATTGAACCAAATATTTTATTGACATGGAACATCCCTAAAACATTTTTAAATCAAAATTGCATTAATAAAGAAATTTCTATAAGCGGAAGTAACCTTATCAAAATCCTTAATTGTTCGGTTCAATTGAATGAATTTATCCTTTCAAATACAATGGCAGATTACACCCAAACAGTTTATGTCAGTAATAATGTAACAAAACTAGAACCGCTAGCATATATCCAAACAAAAGAAATTATAAAAACACACACAAAATATTATAATGTATTCCAAATAATAACTACAACTACTTTTATAATTACAATTACAAGTTTATCTTTGTATCTATTCTATAAGTTTAAAAGTTTACCGAAGAAACTAATTGTAAAATATGTAAAACCGAAGGAAGAAACACCAAAGATTCCAGAAATTGTAAACGATCAACCTAATATGAACATAGGAGAGCATCTTATGTTATACCCAAATCTATCGACCTGAGGACAGGCCAAATTCAAAGGTTGGGGGAGTGACATATCCATAGCATTATACATAAACTATGTAAATGTCCACACACCCACACACTCACACATACACATTAAGTATTTGTCAGAACTTACCCTTGAGACTTAGATTCAAATAGGCAAATGCACCGAACATGATCCTAGCCCAAATCAGACCTAAACATAATTGAGGATGGAAAAGTACTTATAAACAAAAATCCTCAGACTAAACAGACCGAGGGAAACATGCATTCAGCACGTTCCCATAATTCAGATCCCCAAACCCAATCGTAAAACTCAAATTTCGGGACCAAAGACAAAAACAAATTCAAAAGCAAGAATCCAAAGTCCAATCGGGAAAGTTCTCAGCCTAAACAATAAAACACACTCAATTAGAATAAACACACTCAAGTAAAGCTCGAAAGCTCCAAAACCGAGATATGATCGTAAAAGAAGTCAGAGTTAGGAAGTGAGTTCAGTTTAAGATCTACAAGTAGTAGGTTGGTGTTCTTCAAATAAAAATATTTGTAAACCAGTTGGACATAAAAAAAATAAAGATAATTTTTTTTTTATTGAAAACTTATGGTGCAAACATTTAATTATATATGTGTTTAAAATATATTACTTTTTTACAATTTAATTTGAATTTTTTAAACAGCACCCAAAAAATGCCACGTGTTTCACGCACATCCCAGGAGAACGTCGCCAAGCTGCTTTAAACCGCAGCAGAGCCCGCTACCAACAAAATGCGGTGGAAATAAGAAACAGGGGCCCACACACAAAACCACAATGGAAAGCAAACAGGCAGAGAAGTTGGGGGGGGGGGGGGGAAGGGGATAAGCTATATAGAGCGCGCCGGGGAGATCCAGCACATGCTGATCGACGACTGGATCTTCAATTCCGTGTTCCAGAGCGGACTCGGGACATGGAAACACGTGCGAACCGTCGGGAGAACCAGGAGGAACGGCGACGAGAGCAGGTGCTTAATACTGCTGACCATGCGATGCGGAGGACTATTCCGGAGTACCGAATTCCGGAACGGGTTCGGGACGCTGTAGCGCGAGCTACTCATCGCGAGGACCCAGAAGAACGTGCAAGGGAACCGGAAAGGAACACTGGAGAGCACCGACAGCGTCGAAGGGATACTGAAGACAGGCAGCGAGAACGGGAAAGGGACGCCGATTATAGGATCCCATCGCAAGAACACAGGAGCAACGGTTAAACACATCACAACGCCGGGAAACACAACAGCGGAGGATTCGGGAAGAACAAATTAGGCAAATGGCGGAGGAACGATTGTTAAACTTAAGGATGGACCCCCAAAATCGGCTGGATGCCTCCCAAAGGCAGTCGCAACGAAATATGGACGCAAGAGCTCAACTTTCGGAGGACGAACTGGAACAGGAACGCCAACAACAGCGAAATAGGATTCGAGTATCAGCGAGGGATCTTTATCACAGGAACATAAAGGAAGGACCAACGGAAATTTGTATTTGCTGTGGAGGAACATGGTTCCGTTCGCAGGTAAGTGGATTATACATCCTGGCTATCTTATCTAAATTTCCCTCCTAAACGTTGGCAACGCTTTTTATTTGTCACGAAAATGTTCCTGTTCCTGTTCCCAGTCCGTCCGGCAAATATAACTTTTGCAACACTTCTCGTCGTGCCATCTCTCTTGGCAAACTACCGTCACTCTGCCTTTCCAATGGGTTCGACTTCCCAGAAATTCCTTAGTGCTTAAATGGACTCACCTGCCTTGAAGAACGCCTTATTTCACCGAGAATTCCTTTTATGAGGATTATTTCCCTCGGCTATGAAAGGCAATGCGGAATAAGAGGGGCAGTAGTGAACGTTCAAATTTCCGTTCCTGATATTGTGACTGTGCTTCCGCGCTCTTTCGACTCTACTCATGTCATCCAAGTCCATTTAAAAAGGAGACTAGAGTACGCTCACAATTTCATGACTGAAACTATTCGACCCGCTCGGGTCCTTGAAGCTGTACGGTACTTAGTGAATACCGAGCTCTACAGAAAGCATAACATTTCACTGAACGAATCATAGCTAGCAGGACTTCAAGGATTTCATGAAATTCCTTTTATTGCGGATGAATCTGATCGTGAAGCAGTAGAGAAACTTCTTCAGCAGCAACATCTATCCCAAAATGCTGCAGAGCTCGAAGAAAATTTAAATCCCGGAGGCCATGAAACATTATTGGAAAATAATGATACTGGTGTTCAGCACATTGCATTGGCACCGGGTGAAGGCCGTCGCCCAACAAGCTTAACTCTTGACGAAGACGCAGAGGAACTTTCCTTTCCAACTATTTCTTGCGGAGAAATATTTAAAGGAAATACAACCTATGCAAAAAAGCCAGATCTCAAATCCGATTTTACGACCGTCGCTGCGCTGTAGTTCCTAAAGTTTTATACATGTATAAATTTTACGAAATGCAGCGCATTCAAAATTCTATTTCAATTGCTTTAAGCAAAAAGTCTGGTGCAGTTTCCGCTGGTAATCTGCGGGATGTGTCATTTGTTGACAGACTTGTTTAACATGATGATGGCTACCACATCCTTAAAGGCTTACGGTCTGCACCAGCTCATTGGGAGGCTGAAAAAAAAAAGTTATTGCTATGATTCGACAATTTGGGTTGCCAACCTTTTCATCACTCTTTTCGCTGCTGAAACAAAGTGGAATGAACTTTTAGTTATCCTTTCCCTTCTATTGGACAATAGGGCTATAAGCGAGGAAGAAGCGGCAGCTCTTTCCAGCTCCGAAAAGGCTCGGTTAATCCGATCCGATCCAGTGACGTGCTCCCGGTACTTCGATTATAGGTTGGCAATTAATGAAATTGTTCAAAACCGATATTTTGGGGAATTCAATCTTTCCCATTTTTATTGGAGAATCGAATTCTAGCACAGAGGATCTCCGCACTGTATGTACTGGCTTGCTGGTGCTCCAAAGCTCGAAGACGCCGAAAATACCGAGCAAGTAATAAACTTTATCGATAGGTTTATTACTACAAATGGAGACGATCCTGAGCTACAAGAAGTAATTCAGTATCAACGCCACAAGCATAGTGCTTCCTGCCTGAGAGAGTTACGCGGACAGGAGTTCTGCCGATTCAATATGCCATATCCTCCTATGCCCGAAACGCTTCTTTTGCATCCAATGGAAGAAAACGAAGTAAATGTTGAAGAACATAAAAATTTGTTCAAAACAAGAAAGGAAAGCTAACTTCGGGCGAAGCCGAAGTTGATATACCTTTGCAGTAAATTGTAGAAAAAAAAAGCACTGAAAATATTCTTCTTTATTTAGTATACTTTTTAATTTAGCGTTTTGTATAAGGCAATTATATCCTTTTATATAAGGATATAGCTAGCCTTTTCATCATTTTGAACAATGCTATGAAAGCGATTTAAAATATTCATATGTTATAATAGGATTCAGGCAAGTAGGTTATTAAAGATCATAAAATTTCATTCATTTTCATTGTTAAGTTTACAACCCTTTCCTTCTTAAATAACACCCGAATTTGTATTACGAGAAAACCAATGAATTATCCCATGATGACCTACTAGACAGAAAAAAGGTTGTACTGTGAAACCTTGAAAGGTTAAGGTTAATTAAGTCAATTATACGTATTTTTTTCAATATTACCTAACTTGCCCATATATTGAAAAAACCACTAATCCGTAGATCAGTCTAAAAAAAATTTAATCGATTGACGACGTTACTCTGCCGGTTGAACTTCAGTAAATTTAAAGTATGTGAAAAGTATTTTTTTGCCTGTGTTAAAGTTAAAATGTGCAAGTTTTAGTTTTTACCAGTGACAAAAATGTGTTGACAAAAAAAAATATATATATGTGTTTAAAATATATTACTTTTTTACAATTTAATTTTAATTTTTTAAACAGCACCCAAAAAATGCCACGTGTTTCACGCACATCCCAGGAGCAACGTCGCCAAGCTGCTTTAAACCGCAGCAGAGCCCGCTACCAACAAAATGCGGTGGAAATAAGAAACAGGAACTCGCAACACATCGCCAATGTACGAGCCAGCAACGCAGACTTGCGGGAGGAAAGGTCGAAAGGATTCGCAATCTAGAGCGCCTTCGGGATACTGCAGCACATGCTGATCGACGACTGGATCTTCAATTCCGTGTTCCAGAGCGGACTCGGGACATGGAAACACGTGCGAACCGTCGGGAGAACCAGGAGGAACGGCGACGAGAGCAGGTGCTTAATACTGCTGACCATGCGACGCGGAGGACTATTCCGGAGTACCGAATTCCGGAACGGGTTCGGGACGCTGTAGCGCGAGCTACTCATGGCGAGGACCCAGAAGAACGTGCAAGGGAACCGGAAAGGAACACTGGAGAGCACCGACAGCGTCGAAGGGATACTGAAGACAGGCAGCGAGAACGGGAAAGGGACGCCGATTACAGGATCCCATCGCAAGAACACAGGAGCAACGGTTAAACACATCACAACGCCGGGAAACACAACAGCGGAGGATTCGGGAAGAACAAATTAGGCAAATGGCGGAGGAACGATTGTTAAACTTAAGGATGGACCCCAAAATCGGCTGGATGCCTCCCAAAGGCAGTCGCAACGAAATATGGACGCAAGAGCTCAACTTTCGGAGGACGAACTGGAACAGGAACGCCAACAACAGCGAAATAGGATTCGAGTATCAGCGAGGGATCTTTATCACAGGAACATAAAGGAAGGACCAACGGAAATTTGTATTTGCTGTGGAGGAACATGGTTCCGTTCGCAGGTAAGTGGATTATACATCCTGGCTATCTCCTCTAAATTTCCCTTCTAAACGTTGGCAACGCTTTTTATTTGTCACGAAAATTTCCCAGTCCGTCCGGCAAATATAACTTTTGCAACACTTCTCGTCGTGCCATCTCTCTTGGCAAACTACCGTCACTCTGCCTTTCCAATGGGTTCGACTTCCCAGAAATTCATGAGTGCTTAAATGGACTCACCTGCCTTGAAGTACGCCTTATTTCACCGAGAATTCCTTTTATGAGGATTATTTCCCTCGGCTATGAAAGGCAATGCGGAATAAGAGGGGCAGTAGTGAACGTTCAAATTTCAGTTCCTGATATTGTGACTGTGCTTCCGCGCTCTTTCGACTCTACTCATGTCATCCAAGTCCATTTAAAAAGGAGACTAGAGTACGCTCACAATTTCATGACTGAAACTATTCGACCCGCTCGGGTCCTTGAAGCTGTACGGTACTTAGTGAATACCGAGCTCTACAGAAAGCATAACATTTCACTGAACGAATCATAGCTAGCAGGACTTCAAGGAATTCATGAAATTCCTTTTATTGCGGATGATTCTGATCGTGAAGCAGTAGAGAAACTTCTTCAGCAGCAACATCTATCCCAAAATGCTGCAGAGCTCGAAGAAAATTTAAATCCCGAGGCCATGAAACATTATTGGAAAATAATGATACTGCTGTTCAGCACATTGCATTGGCACCGGGTGAAGGCCGTCGCCCAACAAGCTTAACTCTTGACGAAGACGCAGAGGAACTTTCCTTTCCAACTATTTCTTGCGGAGAAATATTTAAAGGAAATACAACCTATGCAAAAAAAGCCAGATCTCAAATCCGATTTTACGACCGTCGCTGCGCTGTAGTTCCTAAAGTTTTATACATGTATAAATTTTACGAAATGCAGCGCATTCAAAATTCTATTTCAATTGCTTTAAGCAAAAAGTCTGGTGCAGTTTCCGCAGGTAATCTGCGGGATGTGTCATTTGTTGACAGACTTGTTCAACATGATGATGGCTACCACATCCTTAAAGGCTTACGGTCTGCACCAGCTCATTGGGAGGCTGAAAAAAAGTTATTGCTATGATTCGACAATTTGGGTTGCCAACCTTTTCATCACTCTTTTCGCTGCTGAAACAAAGTGGAATGAACTTTAGTTATCCTTTCCCTTCTATTGGACAATAGGGCTATAAGCGAGGAAGAAGCGGCAGCTCTTTCCAGCTCCGAAAAGGCTCGGTTAATCCGATCCGATCCAGTGACGTGCTCCCGGTACTTCGATTATAGGTTGCGGCAATTAATGAAATTGTTCAAAACCGATATTTTTGGGGAATTCAATCTTTCCCATTTTTATTGGAGAATCGAATTCCAGCACAGAGGATCTCCGCACTCTCATGGCATGTACTGGCTTGCTGGTGCTCCTAAGCTCGAAGACGCCGAAAATACCGAGCAAGTAATAAACTTTATCGATAGGTTTATTACTACAAATGGAGACGATCCTGAGCTACAAGAAGTAATTCAGTATCAACGCCACAAGCATAGTGCTTCCTACCTGAGAGAGTTACGCGGACAGGAGTTCTGCCGATTCAATATGCCATATCCTCCTATGCCCGAAACGCTTCTTTTGCATCCAATGGAAGAAAACGAAGTAAATGTTGAAGAACATAAAAATTTGTTCAAAACAAGAAAGGAAAGCTAACTTCGGGCGAAGCCGAAGTTGATATACCCTTTGCAGTAAATTGTAGAAAAAAAAGCACTGAAAATATTCTTCTTTATTTAGTATACTTTTTAATTTAGCGTTTTGTATAAGGCAATTATATCCTTTTATATAAGGATATAGCTAGCCTTTTCATCATTTTGAACAATGCTATGGAAGCGATTTAAAATATTCATATGTTATAATAGGATTCAGGCAAGTAGGTTATTAAAGATCATAAAATTTCATTCATTTTCATTGTTAAGTTTACAACCCTTTCCTTCTTAAATAACACCCGAATTTGTATTACGAGAAAACCAATGAATTATCCCATGATGACCTACTAGACAGAAAAAAGGTTGTACTGTGAAACCTTGAAAGGTTAAGGTTAATTAAGTCAATTATACGTATTTTTTCAATATTACCTAACTTGCCCATATATTGAAAAAACCACTAATCCGTAGATCAGTCTAAAAAAAATTTAATCGATTGACGACGTTACTCTGCCGGTTGAACTTCAGTAAATTTAAAGTATGTGAAAAGTATTTTTTGCCTGTGTTAAAGTTAAAATGTGCAAGTTTTAGTTTTTACCAGTGACAAAAATGTGTTGACAAAAAAAACATATATATATGTGTTTAAAATATATTACTTTTTTACAATTTAATTTTAATTTTTTAAACAGCACCCAAAAAATGCCACGTGTTTCACGCACATCCCAGGAGCAACGTCGCCAAGCTGCTTTAAACCGCAGCAGAGCCCGCTACCAACAAAATGCGGTGGAAATAAGAAACAGGAACTCGCAACACATCGCCAATGTACGAGCCAGCAACGCAGACTTGCGGGAGGGAAGGTCGAAAGGATTCGCAATCTAGAGCGCCTTCGGGATACTGCAGCACATGCTGATCGACGACTGGATCTTCAATTCCGTGTTCCAGAGCGGACTCGGGACATGGAAACACGTGCGAACCGTCGGGAGAACCAGGAGGAACGGCGACGAGAGCAGGTGCTTAATACTGCTGACCATGCGACGCGGAGGACTATTCCGGAGTACCGAATTCCGGAACGGGTTTGGGACGCTGTAGCGCGAGCTACTCATGGCGAGGACCCAGAAGAACGTGCAAGGGAACCGGAAAGGAACACTGGAGAGCACCGACAGCGTCGAAGGGATACTGAAGACAGGCAGCGAGAACGGGAAAGGGACGCCGATTACAGGATCCCATCGCAAGAACACAGGAGCAACGGTTAAACACATCACAACGCCGGGAAACACAACAGCGGAGGATTCGGGAAGAACAAATTAGGCAAATGGCGGAGGAACGATTGTTAAACTTAAGGATGGACCCCCAAAATCGGCTGGATGCCTCCCAAAGGCAGTCGCAACGAAATATGGACGCAAGAGCTCAACTTTCGGAGGACGAACTGGAACAGGAACGCCAACAACAGCGAAATAGGATTCGAGTATCAGCGAGGGATCTTTATCACAGGAACATAAAGGAAGGACCAACGGAAATTTGTATTTGCTGTGGAGGAACATGGTTCCGTTCGCAGGTAAGTGGATTATACATCCTGGCTATCTCCTCTAAATTTCCCTTCTAAACGTTGGCAACGCTTTTTATTTGTCACGAAAATTTCCCAGTCCGTCCGGCAAATATAACTTTTGCAACACTTCTCGTCGTGCCATCTCTCTTGGCAAACTACCGTCACTCTGCCTTTCCAATGGGTTCGACTTCCCAGAAATTCCTGAGTGCTTAAATGGACTCACCTGCCTTGAAGTACGCCTTATTTCACCGAGAATTCCTTTTATGAGGATTATTTCCCTCGGCTATGAAAGGCAATGCGGAATAAGAGGGGCAGTAGTGAACGTTCAAATTTCAGTTCCTGATATTGTGACTGTGCTTCCGCGCTCTTTCGACTCTACTCATGTCATCCAAGTCCATTTAAAAAGGAGACTAGAGTACGCTCACAATTTCATGACTGAAACTATTCGACCCGCTCGGGTCCTTGAAGCTGTAAGGTACTTAGTGAATACCGAGCTCTACAGAAAGCATAACATTTCACTGAACGAATCATAGCTAGCAGGACTTCAAGGAATTCATGAAATTCCTTTTATTGCGGATGATTCTGATCGTGAAGCAGTAGAGAAACTTCTTCAGCAGCAACATCTATCCCAAAATGCTGCAGAGCTCGAAGAAAATTTAAATCCCGGAGGCCATGAAACATTATTGGAAAATAATGATACTGCTGTTCAGCACATTGCATTGGCACCGGGTGAA
Organism: Drosophila parabipectinata; assembly: GCA_018153455.1. Taxonomy (NCBI): domain Eukaryota; kingdom Metazoa; phylum Arthropoda; class Insecta; order Diptera; family Drosophilidae; genus Drosophila; species Drosophila parabipectinata. Next base: position 37,424 of record JAECYA010000336.1, on the reverse strand, counting down.
GGCCGTCGCCCAACAAGCTTAACTCTTGACGAAGACGCAGAGGAACTTCCCTTTCCAACTATTTCTTGCGGAGAAATATTTAAAGGAAATACAACCTATGCAAAAAAAGCCAGATCTCAAATCCGATTTTACGACCGTCGCTGCGCTGTAGTTCCTAAAGTTTTATACATGTATAAATTTTACGAAATGCAGCGCATTCAAAATTCTATTTCAATTGCTTTAAGCAAAAAGTCTGGTGCAGTTTCCGCTGGTAATCTGCGGGATGTGTCATTTGTTGACAGACTTGTTCAACATGATGATGGCTACCACATCCTTAAAGGCTTACGGTCTGCACCAGCTCATTGGGAGGCTGAAAAAAAAGTTATTGCTATGATTCGACAATTTGGGTTGCCAACCTTTTCATCACTCTTTTCGCTGCTGAAACAAAGTGGAATGAACTTTTAGTTATCCTTTCCCTTCTATTGGACAATAGGGCTATAAGCGAGGAAGAAGCGGCAGCTCTTTCCAGCTCCGAAAAGGCTCCGGTTAATCCGATCCGATCCAGTGACGTGCTCCCGGTACTTCGATTATAGGGTGCGGCAATTAATGAAATTGTTCAAAACCGATATTTTTGGGGAATTCAATCTTTCCCATTTTTATTGGAGAATCGAATTCCAGCACAGAGGATCTCCGCACTCTCATGGCATGTACTGGCTTGCTGGTGCTCCTAAGCTCGAAGACGCCGAAAATACCGAGCAAGTAATAAACTTTATCGATAGGTTTATTACTACAAATGGAGACGATCCTGAGCTACAAGAAGTAATTCAGTATCAAAGCCACAAGCATAGTGCTTCCTGCCTGAGAGAGTTACGCGGACAGGAGTTCTGCCGATTCAATATGCCATATCCTCCTATGCCCGAAACGCTTCTTTTGCATCCAATGGAAGAAAACGAAGTAAATGTTGAAGAACATAAAAATTTGTTCAAAACAAGAAAGGAAAGCTAACTTCGGGCGAAGCCGAAGTTGATATACCCTTGCAGTAAATTGTAGAAAAAAAGCACTGAAAATATTCTTCTTTATTTAGTATACTTTTTAATTTAGCGTTTTGTATAAGGCAATTATATCCTTTTATATAAGGATATAGCTAGCCTTTTCATCATTTTGAACAATGCTATGGAAGCGATTTAAAATATTCATATGTTATAATAGGATTCAGGCAAGTAGGTTATTAAAGATCATAAAATTTCATTCATTTTCATTGTTAAGTTTACAACCCTTTCCTTCTTAAATAACACCCGAATTTGTATTACGAGAAAACCAATGAATTATCCCATGATGACCTACTAGACAGAAAAAGGTTGTACAAAAGGTTAGTATAATACACTATGTGAAACCTTGAAAGGTTAAGGTTAATTAAGTCAATTATACGTATTTTTTCAATATTACCTAACTTGCCCATATATTGAAAAAAACCACTAATCCGTAGATCAGTCTAAAAAAATTTAATCGATTGACGACGTTACTCTGCCGGTTGAACTTCAGTAAATTTAAAGTATGTGAAAAGTATTTTTTGCCTGTGTTAAAGTTAAAATGTGCAAGTTTTAGTTTTTACCAGTGACAAAAAATGTGTTGACAAAAACATATATATATGTGTTTAAAATATATTACTTTTTTACAATTTAATTTTAATTTTTAAACAGCACCCAAAAAATGGCACGTGTTTCACGCACATCCCAGGAGCAACGTCGCCAAGCTGCTTTAAACCGCAGCAGAGCCCGCTACCAACAAAATGCGGTGGAAATAAGAAACAGGAACTCGCAACACATCGCCAATGTACGAGCCAGCAACGCAGACTTGCGGGAGAAAAGGTCGAAAGGATTCGCAATCTAGAGCGCCTTCGGGATACTGCAGCACATGCTGATCGACGACTGGATCTTCAATTCCGTGTTCCAGAGCGGACTCGGGACATGGAAACACGTGCGAACCGTCGGGAGAACCAGGAGGAACGGCGACGAGAGCAGGTGCTTAATACTGCTGACCATGCGACGCGGAGGACTATTCCGGAGTACCGAATTCGGAACGGGTTCGGGACGCTGTAGCGCGAGCTACTCATCGCGAGGACCCAGAAGAACGTGCAAGGGAACAGGAAAGGAACACTGGAGAGCACCGACAGCGTCGAAGGGATACTGAAGACAGGCAGCGAGAACGGGAAAGGGACGCCGATTACAGGATCCCATCGCAAGAACACAGGAGCAACGGTTAAACACATCACAACGCCGGGAAACACAACAGCGGAGGATTCGGGAAGAACAAATTAGGCAAATGGCGGAGGAACGATTGTTAAACTTAAGGATGGACCCCAAAATCGGCTGGATGCCTCCCAAAGGCAGTCGCAACGAAATATGGACGCAAGAGCTCAACTTTCGGAGGACGAACTGGAACAGGAACGCCAACAACAGCGAAATAGGATTCGAGTATCAGCGAGGGATCTTTATCACAGGAACATAAAGGAAGGACCAACGGAAATTTGTATTTGCTGTGGAGGAACATGGTTCCGTTCGCAGGTAAGTGGATTATACATCCTGGCTATCTCCTCCTAAATTTCCCTTCTAAACGTTGGCAACGCTTTTTATTTGTCACGAAAATTTCCCAGTCCGTCCGGCAAATATAACTTTTGCAACACTTCTCGTCGTGCCATCTCTCTTGGCAAACTACCGTCACTCTGCCTTTCCAATGGGTTCGACTTCCCAGAAATTCCTGAGTGCTTAAATGGACTCACCTGCCTTGAAGTACGCCTTATTTCACCGAGAATTCCTTTTATGAGGATTATTTCCCTCGGCTATGAAAGGCAATGCGGAATAAGAGGGGCAGTAGTGAACGTTCAAATTTCAGTTCCTGATATTGTGACTGTGCTTCCGCGCTCTTTCGACTCTACTCATGTCATCCAAGTCCATTTAAAAAGGAGACTAGAGTACGCTCACAATTTCATGACTGAAACTATTCGACCCGCTCGGGTCCTTGAAGCTGTACGGTACTTAGTGAATACCGAGCTCTACAGAAAGCATAACATTTCACTGAACGAATCATAGCTAGCAGGACTTCAAGGAATTCATGAAATTCCTTTTATTGCGGATGATTCTGATCGTGAAGCAGTAGAGAAACTTCTTCAGCAGCAACATCTATCCCAAAATGCTGCAGAGCTCGAAGAAAATTTAAATCCCGGAGGCCATGAAACATTATTGGAAAATAATGATACTGCTGTTCAGCACATTGCATTGGCACCGGGTGAAGGCCGTCGCCCAACAAGCTTAACTCTTGACGAAGACGCAGAGGAACTTTCCTTTCCAACTATTTCTTGCGGAGAAATATTTAAAGGAAATACAACCTATGCAAAAAAGCCAGATCTCAAATCCGATTTTACGACCGTCGCTGCGCTGTAGTTCCTAAAGTTTTATACATGTATAAATTTTACGAAATGCAGCGCATTCAAAATTCTATTTCAATTGCTTTAAGCAAAAGTCTGGTGCAGTTTCCGCTGGTAATCTGCGGGATGTGTCATTTGTTGACAGACTTGTTCAACATGATGATGGCTACCACATCCTTAAAGGCTTACGGTCTGCACCAGCTCATTGGGAGGCTGAAAAAAAAAAGTTATTGCTATGATTCGACAATTTGGGTTGCCAACCTTTTCATCACTCTTTTCTGCTGGAAACAAAGTGGAATGAACTTTTAGTTATCCTTTCCCTTCTATTGGACAATAGGGCTATAAGCGAGGAAGAAGCGGCAGCTCTTTCCAGCTCCGAAAAGGCTCGGTTAATCCGATCCGATCCAGTGACGTGCTCCCGGTACTTCGATTATAGGTTGGCAATTAATGAAATTGTTCAAAACCGATATTTTTGGGGAATTCAATCTTTCCCATTTTTATTGGAGAATCGAATTCTAGCACAGAGGATCTCCGCACTCTCATGGCATGTACTGGCTTGCTGGTGCTCCAAAGCTCGAAGACGCCGAAAATACCGAGCAAGTAATAAACTTTATCGATAGGTTTATTACTACAAATGGAGACGATCCTGAGCTACAAGAAGTAATTGAGTATCAACGCCACAAGCATAGTGCTTCCTGCCTGAGAGAGTTACGCGGACAGGAGTTCTGCCGATTCAATATGCCATATCCTCCTATGCCCGAAACGCTTCTTTTGCATCCAATGGAAGAAAACGAAGTAAATGTTGAAGAACATAAAAATTTGTTCAAAACAAGAAAGGAAAGCTAACTTCGGGCGAAGCCGAAGTTGATATACCCTTGCAGTAAATTGTAGAAAAAAAAAGCACTGAAAATATTCTTCTTTATTTAGTATACTTTTTAATTTAGCGTTTTGTATAAGGCAATTATATCCTTTTATATAAGGATATAGCTAGCCTTTTCATCATTTTGAACAATGCTATGGAAGCGATTTAAAATATTCATATGTTATAATAGGATTCAGGCAAGTAGGTTATTAAAGATCATAAAATTTCATTCATTTTCATTGTTAAGTTTACAACCCTTTCCTTCTTAAATAACACCCGAATTTGTATTACGAGAAACCAATGAATTATCCCATGATGACCTACTAGACAGAAAAAAGGTTGTACTGTGAAACCTTGAAAGGTTAAGGTTAATTAAGTCAATTATACGTATTTTTTCAATATTACCTAACTTGCCCATATATTGAAAAAACCACTAATCCGTAGATCAGTCTAAAAAAATTTAATCGATTGACGACGTTACTCTGCCGGTTGAACTTCAGTAAATTTAAAGTATGTGAAAAGTATTTTTTTGCCTGTGTTAAAGTTAAAATGTGCAAGTTTTAGTTTTTACCAGTGACAAAAAATGTGTTGACAAAAAAACATATATATATGTGTTTAAAATATATTACTTTTTTACAATTTAATTTTAATTTTTAAACAGCACCCAAAAAATGGCACGTGTTTCACGCACATCCCAGGAGCAACGTCGCCAAGCTGCTTTAAACCGCAGCAGAGCCCGCTACCAACAAAATGCGGTGGAAATAAGAAACAGGAACTCGCAACACATCGCCAATGTACGAGCCAGCAACGCAGACTTGCGGGAGAAAAGGTCGAAAGGATTCGCAATCTAGAGCGCCTTCGGGATACTGCAGCACATGCTGATCGACGACTGGATCTTCAATTCCGTGTTCCAGAGCGGACTCGGGACATGGAAACACGTGCGAACCGTCCGGGAGAACCAGGAGGAACGGCGACGAGAGCAGGTGCTTAATACTGCTGACCATGCGACGCGGAGGACTATTCCGGAGTACCGAATTCCAGAACGGGTTCGGGACGCTGTAGCGCGAGCTACTCATGGCGAGGACCCAGAAGAACGTGCAAGGGAACCGGAAAGGAACACTGGAGACACCGACAGCGTCGAAGGGATACTGAAGACAGGCAGCGAGAACGGGAAAGGGACGCCGATTACAGGATCCCATCGCAAGAACACAGGAGCAACGGTTAAACACATCACAACGCCGGGAAACACAACAGCGGAGGATTCGGGAAGAACAAATTAGGCAAATGGCGGAGGAACGATTGTTAAACTTAAGGATGGACCCCCAAAATCGGCTGGATGCCTCCCAAAGGCAGTGGCAACGAAATATGGACGCAAGAGCTCAACTTTCGGAGGACGAACTGGAACAGGAACGCCAACAACAGCGAAATAGGATTCGAGTATCAGCGAGGGATCTTTATCACAGGAACATAAAGGAAGGACCAACGGAAATTTGTATTTGCTGTGGAGGAACATGGTTCCGTTCGCAGGTAAGTGGATTATACATCCTGGCTATCTCCTCTAAATTTCCCTTCTAAACGTTGGCAACGCTTTTTATTTGTCACGAAAATTTCCCAGTCCGTCCGGCAAATATAACTTTTGCAACACTTCTCGTCGTGCCATCTCTCTTGGCAAACTACCGTCACTCTGCCTTTCCAATGGGTTCGACTTCCCAGAAATTCCTGAGTGCTTAAATGGACTCACCTGCCTTGAAGTACGCCTTATTTCACCGAGAATTCCTTTTATGAGGATTATTTCCCTCGGCTATGAAAGGCAATGCGAATAAGAGGGGCAGTAGTGAACGTTCAAATTTCAGTTCCTGATATTGTGACTGTGCTTCCGCGCTCTTTCGACTCTACTCATGTCATCCAAGTCCATTTAAAAAAGGAGACTAGAGTACGCTCACAATTTCATGACTGAAACTATTCGACCCGCTCGGGTCCTTGAAGCTGTACGGTACTTAGTGAATACCGAGCTCTACAGAAAGCATAACATTTCACTGAACGAATCATAGCTAGCAGGACTTCAAGGAATTCATGAAATTCCTTTTATTGCGGATGAATCTGATCGTGAAGCAGTAGAGAACTTCTTCAGCAGCAACATCTATCCCAAAATGCTGCAGAGCTCGAAGAAAATTTAAATCCCGGAGGCCATGAAACATTATTGGAAAATAATGATACTGCTGTTCAGCACATTGCATTGGCACCGGGTGAAGGCCGTCGCCCAACAAGCTTACTCTTGACGAAGACGCAGAGGAACTTTCCTTTCCAACTATTTCTTGCGGAGAAATATTTAAAGGAAATACAACCTATGCAAAAAAGCCAGATCTCAAATCCGATTTTGACCGTCGCTGCGCTGTAGTTCCTAAAGTTTTATACATGTATAAATTTTACGAAATGCAGCGCATTCAAAATTCTATTTCAATTGCTTTAAGCAAAAAGTCTGGTGCAGTTTCCGCTGGTAATCTGCGGGATGTGTCATTTGTTGACAGACTTGTTCAACATGATGATGGCTACCACATCCTTAAAGGCTTACGGTCTGCACCAGCTCATTGGGAGGCTGAAAAAAAAAAGTTATTGCTATGATTCGACAATTTGGGTTGCCAACCTTTTCATCACTCTTTTTGCTGCTGAAACAAAGTGGAATGAACTTTTAGTTATCCTTTCCCTTCTATTGGACAATAGGGCTATAAGCGAGGAAGAAGCGGCAGCTCTTTCCAGCTCCGAAAAGGCTCGGTTAATCCGATCCGATCCAGTGACGTGCTCCCGGTACTTCGATTATAGGTTGCGGCAATTAATGAAATTGTTCAAAACCGATATTTTTGGGGAATTCAATCTTTCCCATTTTTATTGGAGAATCGAATTCCAGCACAGAGGATCTCCGCACTCTCATGGCATGTACTGGCTTGCTGGTGCTCCTAAGCTCGAAGACGCCGAAAATACCGAGCAAGTAATAAACTTTATCGATAGGTTTATTACTACAAATGGAGACGATCCTGAGCTACAAGAAGTAATTCAGTATCAACGCCACAAGCATAGTGCTTCCTGCCTGAGAGAGTTACGCGGACAGGAGTTCTGCCGATTCAATATGCCATATCCTCCTATGCCCGAAACGCTTCTTTTGCATCCAATGGAAGAAAACGAAGTAAATGTTGAAGAACATAAAAATTTGTTCAAAACAAGAAAGGAAAGCTAACTTCGGGCGAAGCCGAAGTTGATATACCCTTGCAGTAAATTGTAGAAAAAAATGCACTGAAAATATTCTTCTTTATTTAGTATACTTTTTAATTTAGCGTTTTGTATAAGGCAATTATATCCTTTTATATAAGGATATAGCTAGCCTTTTCATCATTTTGAACAATGCTATGGAAGCGATTTAAAATATTCATATGTTATAATAGGATTCAGGCAAGTAGGTTATTAAAGATCATAAAATTTCATTCATTTTCATTGTTAAGTTTACAACCCTTTCCTTCTTAAATAACACCCGAATTTGTGGGCTAAGAAGAAAACCAATGAATTATCCCATGATGAATTATCTGGCTTCCGGCCAGACGCTGTGTCAGCAGTTTGGCCAGAGCAGCTCTTAAATAATCGGACATTGCCGCTGCTCGGTTAACTTCAGTTAACTACTCCCCTTCAAGCCGATGCCACTTAAAAGCGCAGCATATTGCTCCCGCTATGAACACCAACTGATGTAACTGATGGTGGTTAATCTCCTTCCTAACTCTTTGATGTGCTTCAGATTACGTTCACTCAGTCGTCGAAGGTAAGGAAGGCTAAGAACGTTACGTTCCATGGTGACGTTCAGAGAAGGTGAGCTGGCCACTCCTGGAGCCCTCTTCTGGGCTGTGTCATGATTGACCAATCAGGTTTCGTTGACAATGGCACTCTTTTCAAAAGTGATAAGATATGTTCCCTTTATATGGACACAGGTGCCATTATCCTCACACACGTGAGCCGAGCGATCATTTACAATTACTATCCCTCCATAAACGTAAGTGATGGGGTGTATATCGTTTTGTTGGATCTCGCAATGCGCCGTGCCTCCAGCATGAAGCTCTTGGGCGCATGATCTTCTGCGAGCCAGTCGGCAAAATGTAGCTCCTGAAGTCGGGGAGCACTTTTCCACGGTGTGGATCTCGCTGTCGCATTCGGCAATGACGTTGGCTTCTAGCCTGAGCATGGTGTCATGATGTGACACTGGGAAAACGGTGATCTGGCTGCAGTCCGACTTTATCTTCGGAAACTTAAGTGTAATATGTTGTGGGACTTTAAGATCTTAACGGACGATACGGTCATCGTCCATTAAACATCTCTAATCGCGGTCTCGGTGTGCTCTTCCATCCACACACCTTCCAGGTCTGCATGATCTAGGATGCTGGGGCTAACAATATTAACTTTGGCAAGTGCCCTGCTAGCATCAAACCCTGTAGCTCCATTGCTATCATCCAATTTCGAGTTAAAAGCATCTCGAATAGGTGCCGAGTATCAATTTGGGACTTTTTGCTGACCTCAGAAGAAGCGGAAATTTTATTGATTTGAATTTGTACTTTGTTGTTAATATTTACCTGCCTATTGTTTGCATTCGTTAATTGGAATTCATTAAATTTAATTTTTTCAAAATCTTCTGCGTCCGGCGTTCCTGCCACCACCTTTAGCGCAGTCCCTAAGAAGTCTTAACTTCTTGCTACCCTATGATGGATGCTCAAAGAGTCGAGCATGTCGGGTAGGTGGGCGACGTCAACAACTAGGAGTTTCTGCATGTGGGATTGCGGGAACATTACGGTCGTCCCATTAGTTTCTTCGATGACGCGCCTATATTCCGAGAGATTTGCTGAGTGCTTTACAAAGGAAAATTCCTCCCATATCAGGATTTGACCATCAATGATGGGAATGTATTCGGCTTTGGAATAGTCCAAGACGCGTGCCGATGAGACGGCCAAAATTAAAACAGGGGTTTGGTTGAAAACCTGTAATTTGGATGTGCTGTGAATTCAATTGAAACTGGGTAGCCCACCATTAAAGCATGATTAAAATAATAATGGAGTAAGAACCAATTTTTATTGTTCTTACATTGGGAATAAGTTTATAAGTCCCCAACTAGCCAGTTTTACCCCTAAGAAGGGCTCGCAGCGCCACACCGCAGGTGCAGATGGATTAATTTAAATTGGTGTGAGAAATGAAATTTGGAAATTTTCAAAAAAAAATTTCAAAGGTCCGCCATTTTGTTAATTTTTGAGCGAAGTTAACAATCCTAGTTCATACCAGAGCCAAACATGTACTTTTTCTAATCCCGTTGGAATTTTTGGATTCAGATGTTCCAGTGAGCGGAAATCACATGCGCCGCCGAAAAGAAGGGCTTTTCTTTGATCACAAAAAACAACAACAAAAACAAAAAATAATTCTGTGAAATGGTTTTCTTCCTTTTTGTGTCTTAATACATGTTAGCACAGTTACAACCCTAAAAAATAATTTATGTTCATTTGCCAGCCCATTGAAAATCGTCAAAATTTAAAATCGAGAATGGGGTGGGTTAATATTAAAAATTAAATATTAAAAATGAATGGTTCGGAAATATTAATCAGTTTGGTGAATATATATATAGTTTATCGAATATGAATATGTGGAAATTTCACACCACGTATCTTATTTCTTTTTCCGGGGTTAAATATATACTTTGAGTTTAACCGCGAGCGATGCGCTTATCTTAGCAGCCACAAGAGAAAATAACTTGGCCGCTGCTTATACTACGCTTAGACCGAAACTTAAATGATAAATTCTAGATAGGTAATTGATTATCAATAAATGAGGAACTTTAAGCTTAACCAAGCTTTATTTTTTGCTACTTTTTCTATTCCAAGCTTAACTAAATAGGTTTTACTTTTAGGCATTTTGTTTTATTTTTTTTTTTTTTAATTACAACAAGCGCATTACAGGGTATATCAACTTCGGCTCCGTCCGAAGTTAGCTTTCCTTTCTTGTTTATTATTTTTTTTGTTGGTAACTCATTTTCTACTGATGTCAACTAACTACGCCGTTGATCTTTTTTTTTTTTTTTTCGCGGTCTTTTAGAATTTGGAAATGGCTTGTGCATCAATAAGAGCGTCAGCTAGCATTCCTGTATTCATCATAAAGCTTAGAGACGCAGACGACCGAAGGGCCCTCGAGAAACGATTTGTTAGTACATATTAAGCTATTTGAAATTTGTTAAGCTAAGAGTAGTTAGTAAGGAAATTTAAAATTCTATATTTTAAATTAGAGGGACAGGAAAGAGATGTAATAGAGTAGAGCCCATTGTAGTTCGAACATAATACCCTAAAAGGGTCGTGCAGTGCATATGTCGAACTACAATGGCTAAGGAATCGAGGACTAAAGTTTCGAGTCCTTCTAATAGGAATGTTAAAATTTAAGCGTGTTAGTAAATGCTGGCTATCTACATCCCCGTTAATAAGGTTCCTTCGATTTGTTAAGCTAGGTAAGTTTATAAGTAAAAGTCTGCTACTGTAGGATGGAAGCTGAAGATTTGCATCCCAGTATAGACCTCTAAGTGCAAATATTAAAAAGTTCTTTTGTACGGATTCTATGCAGTCCTTATGTACTCCCTATTGGGGACTCCAGACACATGAAACGTACTCTAGTATAGGACGGACCAAAGAAATAAATAAGGTTTTGGTTATATAGTTTTGGTTATAAAGAGGGGTCACTAAGAATTTTATGAGAAACTTTAAATATTGGATTTCATTCTATTTGCTTACTTGGCCCTCATTTTTTTGTAGGGCCTCAATATTTAATTTCTTTTAAATGATATGCGCAAAAAAGCAATCTGATTCTTCGGTCAGATTTGCTCTTAGACACATAATATAAATTGATTCATTTATTGAATCAATTTTATTTTTTAGATGCCTATATGAGTCCAACTTTATTTTTGGAAGCCCAATGAGGCGATTAAGCTGGTCTAAAAATATTTTTCTCCTATTCTCATATCGCTTAATCAGCAATTCACAGGCTGCACCAAAATTTTTGCCTGAGCCAAGCAATAAATGGGGAAGCACGAATTTTGGTTTCTGTGGTTTTCTTTTAGATTGGGATATTTAAGGTAGCTTAGCTTCAAGGATGGACTTAAATCCGTTCTTGATTGCACAAGCTCCTTTCAATTTCAATATAGGTTTTCTCGAGGTAATCTTTTAATCCTGACATCATGTCTTTTTTATACATGTGTATATAAGGACTTTATATGTAGGGATATGTTAATTTCATTATGAATGAAAGATATGCCTGTATGGTTATTTCATTTTAAAATATATAGGTAAATTATATACAATAGCACAGATTCATTCTTAAAAATATATAAAAGAAGTTCTAGGTTCGCTATCTATAACTTTATTATTAATGTATAGAAAGTCCTTCCTTTAAATATTGCTATGGATTGAAACGTCACATTCAAAAAAAAAAAACACAACTTCAGCAATACAAAAAAGCCTGAAGTGAAAAAGTACCGGCTCCGAAGTGAATTATACACCCATTTCTTAATGGATCATCCAACGATATTAATGGAAATAATTAACCTAACACGAACCCCAAGTATTTCTTTTAAATTTTAAATATTGGTTTGCGTTTAATTTCAGTCAATTATTTAAAAAAAAAAATGTATTTCAAAGTATGTATTTTAATTGTAAAGTAAATCAACAACTAACCTTGATGAAAATAAAGAGTCCAAAAGTAAATTTGTTTTTAATAATTATTTATTTTTCATAAATTAAAAATAATTTATTAATAATGAAATATGGTAACATAGTCTTTAATTTATTCATTATTTCTAAGCCAATTAATTAAAATGTTATCGAATTCCTCATCCATTTAACTTTTGATGGATAATGGTTTTGGGTAATGGGTAATTTTTTCAATAATGAAAACCACCCCCATTTTCTATATATTTTTTCGGTTAATGAATCGGGAAAACCAATCAGAAGACTCGAAAGAAAAGATAACGCTTAGAGACTAGATCCTACAGTAGAAGGTAAATAGGCAATCAGCTGATTTCTTACGTCATATCCGTGTATGCATGTAAGTAAATATAAATGGGTTTGTGTGTTAATGTGTTTTAGTTGATCATCCCTCGCTGCAGTCAGTGATGTCGCAGACGCTGGAGATATGTTAGGTTGGTTACCCCTGGCGGTTGCCGAGGGGAGTTGCTTCTCTTTGTACGTAGTGGTTTGTATCCCTGGCGGTTGCCGATGGTGGTGTTGCTCTTCCCTGCAGGTGACGAGCGATATTTAGATCCCTGGCGATTGCCGAGGGAAATCCCTTCTATGACGGGAGTTACGATGGGACCACCTGCTCCGTTATCACGGCCCTTAAGGCGCGGTGACCAATTCAACAAAATGAATTTACTGTTTAACGGCTGTGCCGGAGATTGGATTTATAAGTGCTGTTTATTCGTTGAGACTCTAACACAAACTGAAACTTAAAGCTCACAAAAAGTATTTCATAGCGGCCACGCAAATGTGTAGTGCTTGCCGCTATGCATAGGCATCCGGCCAGACGCTGTGTCAGCAGTTTAGCCAGAGCGAACTCTTAAATAACACAGTGCGACAGTGATTTGGAACTTTTGAAGATACCTAGTAGGAATTGTTCATTATGTCGAGTATAGTATAAAAACGTGTTTGAAATTTTTCTATCACCCTCAAAATCTTGATTTATTTAAATAAAACGGTTTTTCGGAACTTTTTTGCTTCTAAAAATTCCTATCCGTCATAAGATTAGAGACGTATCGAATGAAAAACCAATATGTAGTCGGTTCAGACATAGGAGGTATATATATATAATATATGTAATGTATAACGCTTTAACAGACATAGTGATTTTAACGCAAATAAATTCTATGTCACCAAACTCTTGGGATTTCACCTCTTCAGAAGCAAGAGTAGAGTCTACCGAAATGAGGACTCCACCTCCTCTTCGCTGAGATCGATCCCGTCTAAAAGTGGTGTACTTACTTGGAAAAACTTCGGAGCTAATGATCTCCGGATTTAACAAAGTTTCTGTAAATGCTATTATATGGGATGCAAAGAAAGAACTATCAGAATATAGCTTGGGGAGTTTGCTACGTAGCCCCCTAGTATTGTGATAGGTAAGAGTTAGTGAGGAAACTAGTTTTTTGGGTTAGTGGCCAAAGAAGAGGTGGAGGGTTGGTCAGTGGTTCCGATATTGGGAAGTCTCACTCCCACTGGTTTTTTAACTTTTTTCTTCACGGAACTAGGCTGATGTTCTTGGACGAAAAGATTCTCTGTCCAAAAACTGGAAGAACAAATCGTCTTGACCATCAGCGCGGGCACACGAATCTTGAAAGAAGATGTGCGCCGTGTATAATTATATTTAAATTTAGTTATGTCCTCCACCTTTATATCGGCTTTTGTTTTGGCTTTGATATAAGCCGAGATATCAATCTCTGAAGTATCAGGGGCAAGCCGAGAAACAAATATATGTTTCGATGGAGGAATCACCTGTAAGGGTTTTGGTGTCGCAGGTACGAGAACTGCAGCATCAGTCGGTGCCGGTGCTCCGGACTGTGGAATACCCGTCTGCGAATCAATTGAGTGAACTCTAATGGGAGTTTCGTTCCGTAGGACCTGTGACATCACTTGAAGGGATGCCATGGCGGACATATCAGACAATTGCTCATTATCCCTGAGAAATTCTGACAAATTTTTTCTCAGTTCTAGCCCTTGGGGTGGCCAGAGATATAAGCGGCTGATTTAATGTCGGCTGAGCAGCCTGAGGCGGATCAGAAACAGCGGATTTCTTACGCTTAGGGGACTCATTTAGCAGCTGAAGACCACTAAACTGAGTGTCAAGCGCACAGAGCTGGTCATCGATTTTACGAAAACCAGTGATCAGCTCTTTAAATCCATTTTTGGTCTCTCTTATGAACGACCTCATTTCGCCTTGGACTGTACGACAATTTTCACAACAATAGTGTATACCCGACCTATGGGAAATGGCATCCGAAACTGAGGCAGTGAATCCGGCACACTTGGCGTGCACGACGTTTTCACATAACAAGCAATGGATGGTATGCTGGGATGTGGAAATGGTCTTGTTACAAGACTTTATAGAGCAGACAAGTTTAAATTCCATTTTTTTTTTTTTTAATTAATAAAACGAAAATTAATATATATAAAGTTAAAGAACACAGTACCTTGAACCACTGTGCCAAATAAAAAGCCGAAGCGGGAGCTTTGAATAGTGCAAAAGAGAAATAGAAATAGAGATAAGCCGGGGAAGAAGCAGAGCTGAGTTCTGCTTGGAATTGAAATTATTCAAATTATTAATTCGACTCCAAGTATAACACAGCACTCCGAATACGGTTTAAGCTTAAGATTTACAATATATGTAAGCAATTGATTAAGTGAGTAAACACCGGTTTACCAATATTTATAATAAAACGCAGTGCGCACAAAAAAAACACGACCATTCGCTTAAGAGAAAGGGATGGTTTTGTGAGAAAGAGTGGGGTTGTTTGGCGTAGTACGGGTTTTTGTCAGCGTTTTTCTGTGCATTTGCCTGCGCAGAAACCTGTCGGTATTCTTGCGCTTTTGGATGCTGTTTTTTGTCTTTGACCTCCTGGCTTTTGGTCACTACGAAATGAAGCCGCGAAGGAGTACCTTTCGTGGTTAGATTCCACTTCTTGTGCCAAAGCGAGAGCTGAAGGCATATCTTTCTGCTTTGCCGAAAAAAGGACATCCGTGAGCCAGCGCTTAAGCCCCGAGATTAAATCTCGGAGTGCGTCATCCCGGAATTTGGCACGACATGGTAGCTTTGTTGGTGAGCAAGGTGAGTTTTTTCTTGACCTCGTCGTAGTATTGCAGGAGGTTTAGATTTTCCTACCTGAGAGTACCCATTTCTTGCTCGATAACGTGAATCTGAATCTGATCGCTTATTACTGTACGTAAAGTCGAGTTGATTTATAATCGCGTCGAATTTTTTTAGGGTGCCGGGCGAAGTGAGTTCGACATGGCGGGGGCCGACCTCCTTCCTTCTGAGGGGGGGGGACATTAAAAGGCATCTAGGCGCTCACTCTGACGTCGTCTCCAATTTCTATAGGTTTATAGGCTTTGATTCAGGGAGCTCTCCCTTGGGTGGGAGCGATTTCTGTTGCGTCGAATGAGACACGTTGCAAGGCGTACTCATTTTCCACTATAGAGGCAATTGGACTTGTGGAGGGGTCGCGGGGCCTGAGCCGCCGCTTTAGGTATGTGTGCGAGCTCGTCGGACTGCGCTGTTGCCTTGCCAAGTAGAGACAAGGTGAGACGTTCGCGAGGGATTGCGTAACAGGTAGTGCAGGTATGAATGAAATTTATATGGGGACTGAGTAACTTTAAAATATCAGGTATTACCTTTTTTCCGATTGGTCAAATCGGAATAACATTATCCCTCAAATTTTGGCTGCCTAAGTTCGTAACGCCTAAGTTCATTACACAACAGGTAAAACAGGTATATAAAATGATACTGACACTTTATTGCCTTGACAAAAAGGGTTAAACTGTGTAACCTTAAAGGGTTAAGGAAAAATTATACGTTTTTTTTCAATATTACCTAACTTGCCTATATATTGAAAAAGCAGTCTAATCCGTAGATCAGTCTAAAAAATTTAATCGAGGGACGACGTTACTCTGCCGGTTGAAATTCAGAAAATTTAAAGTGTGTGAAAAGTATTTTTTTGCCAGTGTTAAAGTTAAAAAGTGCAAGTTTTATTTTTACCAGTGACAAAAAGTGTGTTTAAAAAAATATGAATTAATTGTTGATACATATATTTTGGTATGTGAGATGAGATTTATGAAGAAGGAATTTAATCCTTCGTAAATTTCTTATTGTTTACTTTTTTTAAAATTTAATTTGCATTTTTTAAACAGCACCCAAAAAATGCCACGTGTTTCACGCACATCACAGGAGCAACGCCGCCAAGCTGCTTTAAACCGCAGCAGAGCCCACTACCAACAAAATGCGGTGGAAATAAGAAACAGGAACTCGCAACACATCGCCAATGTACGAGCAAGCAACCCAGACTTACGGGAGGAAAGTCGTGCGCAGGATTCCGCAGCACGGGCTCAGAGGAGACGCAGCGAAAGGATTCGCAATCTAGAGCGCCTTCGGGATACTACAGCACATGCTGATCGACGACTGGATCTTCAATTCCGTGTTCCAGAGCGGACTCGGAACATGGAAGCACGTGCGAACCGTCGGGAGAACCTGGAGGAACGGCGACGAGAGCAGGTGCTTAATACTGCTGACCATGCGACGCGGAGGACTATTCCGGAGTACCGAATTCCGGAACGGGTTCGGGACGCCACAGCGCGTGCTATTCGTCGAGAGGACTCCGAGGAGCGGCGACAAGAGCAGGTGCAAAATACTGCTGACCATGCGACGCGGAGGACTATTCCGGAGTACCGAATTCCGGAACGGGTTCGGGACGCCACAGCGCGTGCTATTCGTCGAGAGGACTCCGAGGAGCGGCGACAAGAGCAGGTGTAAAATACTGCTGACCATGCGACGCGGAGGACTATTCCGGAGTACCGAATTCCGGAACGGGTTCGGGACGCCACAGCGCGTGCTATTCGTCGAGAGGACTCCGAGGAGCGGCGACAAGAGCAGGTGCAAAATACTGCTGATCATGCGACGCGGAGGACTATTCCGGAGTACCGAAATCCGGAACGGGTTCGCGACGCCACAGCGGGTTCGGGACGCCACAGCGCGTGCTATTCGTCGAGAGGACTCCGAGGAGCGGCGACAAGAGCAGGTGCAGAATACTGCTGACCATGCGACGCGGAGTACCAATCCCGAATTTCGAATTCAAGAGCGGATTCGGGACGCCGTAGCGCGAGCTACTCATCGCGAGGACCCAGAAGAACGTGCAAGGGAACAGGAAAGAAACACTGGAGAGCACCGACAGCGACGAAGGGATACGGAAGACAGGCAGCGAGAACGGGAAAGGGACGCCGATTACAGGAGAGCAACCAGGAGAAATCCCATCGCAAGAACACAGGAGCAACGGATAAACACATCACAACGCCGGGAAACACGACAACAGCGGAGGATTCGGGAAGAACAAATTAGGCAAATGGCGGAGGAACGATTGTTAAACTTCAGGACGGACCCAAAATCGACTGGATGCCTCCCAAAGGCAGTCGCAACGAAATATGGACGCAACAGCTCAACTTTCGGAGGACGAACTGGAACAGGAACAACAGCGAAATAGGATTCGAGTATCAGTGAGGGATCTTTATCACAGGAACATAAAGGAAGGACCAACGGAAATTTGTATTTGCTGTGGAGGAACATGGTTCCGTTCGCAGGTAAGTGGATTATACATCCTGGCTATCTCCTCTAAATTTCCCCTCCTAAAGGAGGGGAAATCCCTTCTATGACGGGAGTTGCGATGGGAGCACTTGCTCCGTTGTCACGGGCCTTGAGGCGCGGTCAACAAAATGAATTTACTGTTTAACGGCTGTGCCGGAAATTTGGTTTTACAAGTGCTCTTTATTCATTGAGACTCTGACACAAACTGAAACTTAAAGTTAACAAAAAGTATTTCATAGCGGCCACGCAAATGTGCAGTGCTTGCCGCTATGCATGGACATCCGGCCAGACGGTGTGTCAGCAGTTTGGCCAGAGCGAGCTCTTAAATAATCGGACATTGCCACTGCTCGGTTAACTTCAGTTAACCTATACAATCGTGTTCATTGCTTGAACAAGCGGCAATTCCTCATAATCCACAGATTTTTTCCATTTTTCTCTAGTCACTGGATCTACTCTATTCAAAACTAAATAAATAATAATTGAGTTTGCAATTTTAGTGTCATCTCCTATGGATAATACCGTAAATCGATGATCACAGTAAATCACTGTGTCGATAAGACCTCTCAACGACGACGCAGATGTCTGGGGAACTTTCGGAAGGCTGAATAATTTGCTTATTTGGTTCGCAAAGATGATACATTCGTAAACTCATTTTAGACCAGCAATAGCTTTGTCATAATTACTCTCGGTGACTTGGAACGCCTTGATAGTTCCTAAGGGTTCACCAGAGAGGCAAAAAATTAAATGATTAAATTTCTCGATAACAGGAATGTTCACATCCTTGTTTACTAATGTCTCGAAGAGACTTATAAAATTTTTAAACTCCGAATAATTTTCATTGAATTTTGGCTATGCCAACTGGGAAGTCGAGCGTGAGTTAGGGCTGCAGATATGCAGAAGCTGGTGTGGAATCTTTAGCTACAGTGAAGGCATTTAATAAAGACATAACCCTTGCCTTAGTCGTTAATCGTTAATTTAGTCGTTAATTTAATTTTCTTATTTAATTTCTGATTTTGTTTTCTGATTTTATTTATTTTTAATTAAACAGACAACGATACAAATTTTTTAAATTTATTATTTTTATTTAAACAAAAAATTTATTATTTTTATTTTTAAATACAATTTCTTATTTTATTGTATTAATTTGTTAAAAATAAACATTTTTTAATGTAAAAAAATCTTTTTTATTTAGATAATTATTAATAATTTAATTAATTAAATAATAATAAATTAATAAATTAAAAACGAAAAACGATATTTAGTTTAATATCTGGTGAAAAACAAAAAATAATAATCTAGCGAAAAAATGAAAATAAATAATTAATTAACTAGTAGTCGAATAATATTGATAATTAAGATCCACTGAGTATCCAAAAAAATTGTTGGTTTCCCAATGACACCGAAAAAGAAGTATACCCAACTAATTTGTAGGGTAGTGCGTCACTTGGAGTTCCGTTAAAATAAAATGCGCCAAACTTATGCATATACGTACATATATAGCAGCGATTGAAGCGAAAACGCCAAATTATTTATGCACTTAAATATGTATTATATATGTACATATATTTTTATATAAATAAAATAAATGTTATTTATTTATAATAAATAATTAAATAAATGTAAATAAATAAACACTTTTTCTCAACAAAAGGTTGCACAAATAACTGCGGTTCTGTGTTAGGATCCTTTAATCCCGCTGTCACTTTCCTCGTGCAGGTCCAGGACATGGGCTCAATGGTACTCCTGGCGGTGATGCAATGATCCTTGGCTTTCATGACGCGGTTAGTGTATTTAAATGGGTTTGACACGCACGTCGCGAGCTACCTTTTTATACCCTTGCAGAGGGTATTATAATTTTGTCCAAAAGTGTGCAACGCAGTGAAGGAGACATCTCCGACCCTATAAAGTATATATATTCTTGATCAGGATCACCTCCTGAGTTGATATGAGCATGTCCGTCTGTCCGTCTGTCCGTCTGTCTGTCCGTCTGTCTGTCTGTCCGTTTCTACGCGAACTAGTCTCTCAGTTTTGAAGCTATCGTCTTGAAACTTTGCACACACCCTTCTTTCCTTTGCACGCAGTATATAAGTCGGAACGGCCGGGATCGGCCGACTATATCCTATAGCTGCCAATTAACTGATTGATCGGAAATGGTATAACTTTGGTGTTTTTAGAGTTAGAGAGTTCAAATTTGACATGAGAGCTATTTTTGGCAAATTATTGTGACATGCCAAATTTCATAAGGATCGGTTGACTATATCTTATAGCTGCCATATAACTGAACGATCGGAAATGACCTAACTTTCGTGTTTTTAAAGATAGAAAGCTGAAACTTAATACAGATTCTATTATTGGCCAGTTGATCCGACCTACTTAATCCGGTCAGTTAATCCGATCTACCAAATTCCATAACGATCGGTTGACTATATCTTATAGCTGACATATAACTGAACGATCGAAAATGACCCAACTTTCGTGTTTTTGAAGATAGAAAGCTAGACCTTGGTACACATTCTATTTTTGGTCAGTTAATCCGAGCTACAAAACTTCATTAGGATCGGCCGACTATATCCTATAGCTGCCATATAACTGAACGATCGGAAATGGTATAACTTTGGTGTTTTTAGAGTTAGAAAGTTCTTATTTAACATGAGAGCTATTTTTGGCAAAACAATACGACGTGCCAAATTTCATAAGGATCGGCCGACTATATCCTATAGCTGCCATATAACTGAAAGATCGGAATTGACCCAACTTTTGTGTTTTTGAAGATAGAAAGCTGGAACTGGTATAGATTCTATTTTTGGTCAGTTCATCCAACCTACCAAATTTCATAAGGATCGGCCAACTAAATCCGATGTTTGCGATATATATCCGGTTTTAACTGCAAGGGTATATCAACTTCGGCTCCGCCCGAAGTTAGCTTTCCTTTCTTGTTTGTTTTGTTTTAGTTTAGTATGTACAATTTTGGTATATGTATGTTGTATGTATATGTGTAATAACACCGTGTCACAGTCACTTTGTGTTTTTAAAAACTAATTTTCTTTTAATTTACCACTAGTGTCTACCCAAGGACGCTAAAATGTTTAACGAGATTATTTTATCTGTCACAAAAAAAAAGATTTAAAGTAATGGTGGCTGCTAAATATTAAAAAACAAGAAAGGAAAACTAACTTCGGGCGAAGCCGAAGTTGATATACCCTTGCAGTAAATTGTAGAAAAAATTGAGCACTGAAAATATTCTTCTTTATTTAGTATACTTTTTTAATTATCCTTTTGTATAAGGCAAATTATATCCTTTTATATAAGGATATAGCTAGCCTTTTCATCATTTTGAACAATGCTATGGAAGTGATTTAAAATATTCATATGTTATAATAGGATTCAGGCAAGTAGGTTATTAAAGATCATAAAATTTCATTCATTTTCATTGTTAAGTTTACAACCCTTTCCTTCTTAAATAACACCCGAATTTGTATTACGAGAAAACCAATGGATTATCCCATGATGACCTACTAGCCAGGTAATGCCAGCAATTGGTATAATGGAAGTCCTCCTTCGTTGAATGAACACGTGCAAGGATTTTCAATTGCGTAACAGGTAGTGCAGGTATGAATGAAATTTATATGGGGACTGAGTAACTTTAAAATATCAGGTATTACCTTTTTTCCGATTGGTCAAATCGGAATAACATTATCCCTCAAATTTTGGCTGCCTAAGTTCGTAACGCCTAAGTTCATTACACAACAGGTAAAACAGGTATATAAAATGATACTGACACTTTATTGCCTTGACAAAAAGGGTTAAACTGTGTAACCTTAAAGGGTTAAGGAATTATACGTTTTTTTTTCAATATTACCTAACTTGCCTATATATTGAAAAAACCAGTCTAATCCGTAGATCAGTCTAAAAAATTTAATCGAGTGACGACGTTACTCTGCCGGTTGAAATTCAGAAAATTTAAAGTATGTGAAAAGTATTTTTTTGCCTGTGTTAAAGTTAAAAAGTGCAAGTTTTAGTTTTTACCAGTGACAAAAAATGTGTTTAAAAAAAATATGAATTAATTGTTGATATATATATTTTGGTATGTTAAAATTTATTACTTTTTTTACAATTTAATTTGAATTTTTTAAACAGCACCCAAAAAATGCCACGTGTTTCACGCACATCCCAGGAGCAACGCCGCCAAGCTGCTTTAAACCGCAGCAGAGCCCACTACCAACAAAATGCGGTGGAAATAAGAAACAGGAACTCGCAACACATCGCCAATGTAAAACAACCCCGACTTACCGAGCAAAACGCCAGACTTGCGGAGCACGGGCCAAAGGTAGCGAAAGGATTCGCAATCTAGAGCGCCTTCGGGATACTACAGCACATGCTGATCGACGACTGGATCTTCAATTCCGTGTTCCAGAGCGGACTCGGAACATGGAAGCACGTGCGAACCGTCGGGAGAACCTGGAGGAACGGCGACGAGAGCAGGTGCTTAATACTGCTGACCATGCGACGCGGAGGACTATTCCGGAGTACCGAATTCCGGAACGGGTTCGGGACGCCACAGCGCGAGCTACTCATAGCGAGGACCCAGAAGAACGTGCAAGGGAACAGGAAAGGAACACTGGAGAGCACCGACAGCGTCGAAGGGATACTGAAGACAGGCAGCGAGAACGGGAAAGGGACGCCGATTACAGGAGAGCAACCAGGAGAAATCCCATCGCAAGAACACAGGAGCAACGGTTAAACACATCACAACGCCGGGAAACACGACAACAGCGGAGGATTCGGGAAGAACAAATTAGGCAAATGGCGGAGGAACGATTGTTAAACTTTAGGATGGACCCCCAAAATCGACTGGATGCATCCCAAAGGCAGTCGCAACAAAATATGGACGCAAGAGTTCAACTTTCGGAGGACGAACTGGAACAGGAACGCCAACAACAGCGAAATAGGATTCGAGTATCAGCGAGGGATCTTTATCACAGGAACATAAAGGAAGGACCAATGGAAATTTGTATTTGCTGTGGAGGAACATGGTTCCGTTCGCAGGTAAGTGGATTATACATCCTGGCTATCTCCTCTAAATTTCCCCTCCTAAACGTTGGCAACGCTTTTTATTTGTCACGAAAATTTCCCAGTCCGTCCGGCAAATATAACTTTTGCAACACTTCTCGTCGTGCCATCTCTCTTGGCAAACTACCGTCACTCTGCCTTTCCAATGGGTTCGACTTCCCAGAAATTCCTGAGTGCTTAAATGGACTCACCTGCCTTGAAGTACGCCTTATTTCACCGAGAATTCCTTTTATGAGGATTATTTCCCTCGGCTATGAAAGGCAATGCGGAATAAGAGGGGCAGTAGTGAACGTTCAAATTTCAGTTCCTGATATTGTGACTGTGCTTCCGCGCTCTTTCGACTCTACTCATGTCATCCAAGTCCATTTAAAAAGGAGACTAGAGTACGCTCACAATTTCATGACTGAAACTATTCGACCCGCTCGGGTCCTTGAAGCTGTACGGTACTTAGTGAATACCGAGCTCTACAGAAAGCATAACATTTCACTGAACGAATCATAGCTAGCAGGACTTCAAGGAATTCATGAAATTCCTTTTATTGCGGATGAATCTGATCGTGAAGCAGTAGAGAAACTTCTTCAGCAGCAACATCTATCCCAAAATGCTGCAGAGCTCGAAGAAAATTTAAATCCCGGAGGCCATGAAACATTATTGGAAAATAATGATACTGCTGTTCAGCACATTGCATTGGCACCGGGTGAAGGCCGTCGCCCAACAAGCTTAACTCTTGACGAAGACGCAGAGGAACTTTCCTTTCCAACTATTTCTTGCGGAGAAATATTTAAAGGAAATACAACCTATGCAAAAAAAGCCAGATCTCAAATCCGATTTTACGACCGTCGCTGCGCTGTAGTTCCTAAAGTTTTATACATGTATAAATTTTACGAAATGCAGCGCATTCAAAATTCTATTTCAATTGCTTTACGCAAAAAGTCTGGTGCAGTTTCCGCTGGTAATCTGCGGGATGTGTCATTTGTTGACAGACTTGTTCAACATGATGATGGCTACCACATCCTTAAAGGCTTACGGTCTGCACCAGCTCATTGGGAGGCTGAAAAAAAAGTTATTGCTATGATTCGACAATTTGGGTTGCCAACCTTTTCATCACTCTTTTCGCTGCTGAAACAAAGTGGAATGAACTTTTAGTTATCCTTTCCCTTCTATTGGACAATAGGGCTATAAGCGAGGAAGAAGCGGCAGCTCTTTCCAGCTCCGAAAAGGCTCGGTTAATCCGATCCGATCCAGTGACGTGCTCCCGGTACTTCGATTATAGGTTGCGGCAATTAATGAAATTGTTCAAAACCGATATTTTTGGGGAATTCAATCTTTCCCATTTTTATTGGAGAATCGAATTCCAGCACAGAGGATCTCCGCACTCTCATGGCATGTACTGGCTTGCTGGTGCTCCAAAGCTCGAAGACGCCGAAAATACCGAGCAAGTAATAAACTTTATCGATAGGTTTATTACTACAAATGGAGACGATCCTGAGCTACAAGAAGTAATTCAGTATCAACGCCACAAGCATAGTGCTTCCTGCCTGAGAGAGTTACGCGGACAGGAGTTCTGCCGATTCAATATGCCATATCCTCCTATGCCCGAAACGCTTCTTTTGCATCCAATGGAAGAAAACGAAGTAAATGTTGAAGAACATAAAAATTTGTTCAAAACAAGAACGGAAAGCTAACTTCGGGCGAAGCCGAAGTTGATATACCCTTGCAGTAAATTGTAGAAAAAAAAAGCACTGAAAATATTCTTCTTTATTTAGGATATAGCTAGCCTTTTCATCATTTTGAACAATGCTATGGAAGCGATTTAAAATATTCATATGTTTTAATAGGATTCAGGCAAGTAGGTTATTAAAGATCATAAAATTTCATTCATTTTCATTGTTAAGTTTACAACCCTTTCCTTCTTAAATAACACCCGAATTTGTATTACGAGAAAACCAATGAATTATCCCATGATGACCTACTAGACAGCAATTGGTATAATGGAAGTCCCCTTCGTTGAATGAACACGTGCAAGGGTTTTCAATTGCGTAACAGGTAGTGCAGGTATGAATGAAATTTATAAGGGGACTGAGTAACTTCAAAATATCAGGTATTACCTTTTTTCTGATTGGTCAAATCGGAATAACATTATCCCTCAAATTTGGGCTGCAAATATTCGTAACTCCTAAGTTCATTACACAACAGGTATATAAAATGATCCTGACACTTTATTGCCTTGAGAAAAAGGGTTATACTGTGAAACCTTGAAGGGTTAAGGTTAATTAAGTCAATTATACGTTTTTTTTTTCAATATTACCTAACTTGCCCATATATTGAAAAAACCACTAATCCGTAGATCAGTCTAAAAAAAATTTAATCGATTGACGACGTTACTCTGCCGGTTGAACTTCAGTAAATTTAAAGTATGTGAAAAGTATTTTTTTGCCTGTGTTAAAGTTAAAATGTGCAAGTTTTAGTTTTTACCAGTGACAAAAAATGTTGTTTCAAAAAAAAACATATATATATGTGTTTAAAATATATTACTTTTTTACAATTTAATTTGAATTTTTTAAACAACACCCAAAAAATGCCACGTGTTTCACGCACATCCCAGGAGCAACGTCGCCAAGCTGCTTTAAACCGCAGCAGAGCCCGCTACCAACAAAATGCGGTGGAAATAAGAAACAGGAACTCGCAACACATCGCCAATGTACGAGCCAGCAACGCAGACTTGCGGGAGGAAAGGTAAGCGAAAGGATTCGCAATCTAGAGCGCCTTCGGGATACTGCAGCACATGCTGATCGACGACTGGATCTTCAATTCCGTGTTCCAGAGCGGACTCGGGACATGGAAATACGTCGTAGTGAAAACACAAGCGAGGACTATTCCGAGTACCGAATTCGGAACGGGTTCGGGACGCCACAGCGCGTGCTATTCGTCGGAGAGGACTCCGAGGAGCGGCGACAAGAGCAGGTGCAAAATACTGCTGACCATGCGACGCGGAGGACTATTCCGGAGTACCGAATTCCGGAACGGGTTCGGGACGCACTCAACGCGCGTGCTATTCGTCGAGAGGACTCGAGGAGCGGCACAAGAGCAGGTCAAATACTGCTGACCATGCGACGCGAGTACCAATCCCGATTAATTCAAGAGCGGATTCGGACCCGTAGCATACTCATCGCGAGGGACCCAGAAGAACGTGCAAGGGAACAGGAAAGGAACACTGGAGAGCACCGACAGCGACGAAGGGATACTGAAGACAGGCAGCGAGAACGGGAAAGGGACGCCGATTACAGGAGAAACAAGGAGAAATCCCATCGCAAGAACACAGGAGCAACGGTTAAACACATCACAACGCCGGGAAACACAACAGCGGAGGATTCGGGAAGAACAAATTAGGCAAATGGCGGAGGAACGATTGTTAAACTTAAGGATGGACCCCCAAAATCGGCTGGATGCCTCCCAAAGGCAGTCGCAACGAAATATGGACGCAAGAGCTCAACTTTCGGAGGACGAACTGGAACAGGAACGCCAACAACAGCGAAATAGGATTCGAGTATCAGCGAGGGATCTTTATCACAGGAACATAAAGGAAGGACCAACGGAAATTTGTATTTGCTGTGGAGGAACATGGTTCCGTTCGCAGGTAAGTGGATTATACATCCTGGCTATCTCCTCTAAATTTCCCCTCCTAAACGTTGGCAACGCTTTTTATTTGTCACGAAAATTTCCCAGTCCGTCCGGCAAATATAACTTTTGCAACACTTCTCGTCGTGCCATCTCTCTTGGCAAACTACCGTCACTCTGCCTTTCCAATGGGTTCGACTTCCCAGAAATTCCTGAGTGCTTAAATGGACTCACCTGCCTTGAAGTACGCCTTATTTCACCGAGAATTCCTTTTATGAGGATTATTTCCCTCGGCTATGAAAGGCAATGCGGAATAAGAGGGGCAGTAGTGAACGTTCAAATTTCAGTTCCTGATATTGTGACTGTGCTTCCGCGCTCTTTCGACTCTACTCATGTCATCCAAGTCCATTTAAAAAGGAGACTAGAGTACGCTCACAATTTCATGACTGAAACTATTCGACCCGCTCGGGTCCTTGAAGCTGTACGGTACTTAGTGAATACCGAGCTCTACAGAAAGCATAACATTTCACTGAACGAATCATAGCTAGCAGGACTTCAAGGAATTCATGAAATTCCTTTTATTGCGGATGAATCTGATCGTGAAGCAGTAGAGAAACTTCTTCAGCAGCAACATCTATCCCAAAATGCTGCAGAGCTCGAAGAAAATTTAAATCCCGGAGGCCATGAAACATTATTGGAAAATAATGATACTGCTGTTCAGCACATTGCATTGGCACCGGGTGAAGGCCGTCGCCCAACAAGCTTAACTCTTGACGAAGACGCAGAGGAACTTTCCTTTCCAACTATTTCTTGCGGAGAAATATTTAAAGGAAATACAACCTATGCAAAAAAAGCCAGATCTCAAATCCGATTTTACGACCGTCGCTGCGCTGTAGTTCCTAAAGTTTTATACATGTATAAATTTTACGAAATGCAGCGCATTCAAAATTCTATTTCAATTGCTTTACGCAAAAAGTCTGGTGCAGTTTCCGCTGGTAATCTGCGGGATGTGTCATTTGTTGACAGACTTGTTCAACATGATGATGGCTACCACATCCTTAAAGGCTTACGGTCTGCACCAGCTCATTGGGAGGCTGAAAAAAAAAAGTTATTGCTATGATTCGACAATTTGGGTTGCCAACCTTTTCATCACTCTTTTCGCTGCTGAAACAAAGTGGAATGAACTTTTAGTTATACTTTCCCTTCTATTGGACAATAGGGCTATAAGCGAGGAAGAAGCGGCAGCTCTTTCCAGCTCAGAAAAGGCTCGGTTAATCCGATCCGATCCAGTGACGTGCTCCCGGTACTTCGATTATAGGTTGCGGCAATTAATGAAATTGTTCAAAACCGATATTTTTGGGGAATTCAATCTTTCCCATTTTTATTAGAGAATCGAATTCCAGCACAGAGGATCTCCGCACTCTCATGGCATGTACTGGCTTGCTGGTGCTCCAAAGCTCGAAGACGCCGAAAATACCGAGCAAGTAATAAACTTTATCGATAGGTTTATTACTACAAATGGAGACGATCCTGAGCTACAAGAAGTAATTCAGTATCAACGCCACAAGCATAGTGCTTCCTGCCTGAGAGAGTTACGCGGACAGGAGTTCTGCCGATTCAATATGCCATATCCTCCTATGCCCGAAATGCTTCTTTTGCATCCAATGGAAGAAAACGAAGTAAATGTTGAAGAACATAAAAATTTGTTCAAAACAAGAAAAAAAAGGTAACTTCGGGCGAAGCCGAAGTTGATATACCCTTGCAGTAAATTGTAGAAAAAAAAAGCACTGAAAATATTCTTCTTTATTAAGTATACTTTTTAATTTAGCGTTTTGTATAAGGCAATTATATCCTTTTATATAAGGATATAGCTAGCCTTTTCATCATTTTGAACAATGCTATGGAAGCGATTTAAAATATTCATATGTTATAATAGGATTCAGGCAAGTAGGTTATTAAATATCATAAAATTTCATTCATTTTCATTGTTAAGTTTACAACCCTTTCCTTCTTAAATAACACCCGAATTTGTATTACGAGAAAACCAATGAATTATCCCATGATGACCTACTAGACAGCAATTGGTATAATGGAAGTCCCCTTCGTTGAATGAACACGTGCAAGGGTTTTCAATTGCGTAACAGGTAGTGCAGGTATGAATGAAATTTATAAGGGGACTGAGTAACTTTAAAATATCAGGTATTACCTTTTTTCTGATTGGTCAAATCGGAATAACATTATCATTATCACATTAAAACAGGTATATAAAATGATCCTGACACTTTATTGCCTTGAGAAAAAGGGTTATACTGTGAAACCTTGAAGGGTTAAGGTTAATTAAGTCAATTATACGTTTTTTTTTCAATATTACCTAACTTGCCCATATATTGAAAAAACCACTAATCCGTAGATCAGTCTAAAAAAAATTTAATCGATTGACGACGTTACTCTGCCGGTTGAACTTCGGTAAATTTAAAGTATGTGAAAAGTATTTTTTTGCCTGTGTTAAAGTTAAAATGTGCAAGTTTTAGTTTTTACCAGTGACAAAAAATGTGTTGACAAAAAAAACATATATATATGTGTTTAAAATATATTACTTTTTTACAATTTAATTTGAATTTTTTAAACAGCACCCAAAAAATGCCACGTGTTTCACGCACATCCCAGGAGCATCGTCGCCAAGCTGCTTTAAACCGCAGCAGAGCCCGCTACCAACAAAATGCGGTGGAAATAAGAAACAGGAACTCGCAACACATCGCCAATGTACGAGCCAGCAACGCAGACTTGCGGGAGGAAAGGTCGAAAGGATTCGCAATCTAGAGCGCCTTCGGGATACTGCAGCACATGCTGATCGTCGACTGGATCTTCAATTCCGTGTTCCAGAGCGGACTCGGGACATGGAAACACGTTCGAACCGTCGGGAGAACCAGGAGGAACGGCGACGAGAGCAGGTGCTTAATACTGCTGACCATGCGACGCGGAGGACTATTCCGGAGTACCGAATTCCGGAACGGGTTCGGGACGCTGTAGCGCGAGCTACTCACCGCGAGGACCCAGAAGAACGTGCAAGGGAACAGGAAAGGAACACTGGAGAGCACCGACAGCGTCGAAGGGATACTGAAGACAGGCAGCGAGAACGGGAAAGGGACGCCGATTACAGGATCCCATCGCAAGAACACAGGAGCAACGGTTAAACACATCACAACGCCGGGAAACACAACAGCGGAGGATTCGGGAAGAACAAATTAGGCAAATGGCGGAGGAACGATTGTTAAACTTAAGGATGGACCCCCAAAATCGGCTGGATGCCTCCCAAAGGCAGTCGCAACGAAATATGGACGCAAGAGCTCAACTTTCGGAGGACGAACTGGAACAGGAACGCCAACAACAGCGAAATAGGATTCGAGTA
The DNA here is from genome assembly GCA_018153455.1 of Drosophila parabipectinata. NCBI lineage: Eukaryota > Metazoa > Arthropoda > Insecta > Diptera > Drosophilidae > Drosophila > Drosophila parabipectinata. The sequence continues at coordinate 7,667 of JAECYA010000336.1, read as the reverse complement.
TCAGCGAGGGATCTTTATCACAGGAACATAAAGGAAGGACCAACGGAAATTTGTATTTGCTGTGGAGGAACATGGTTCCGTTCGCAGGTAAGTGGATTATACATCCTGGCTATCTCCTCTAAATTTCCCCTCCTAAACGTTGGCAACGCTTTTTATTTGTCACGAAAATTTCCCAGTCCGTCCGGCAAATATAACTTTTGCAACACTTCTCGTCGTGCCATCTCTCTTGGCAAACTACCGTCACTCTGCCTTTCCAATGGGTTCGACTTCCCAGAAATTCCTGAGTGCTTAAATGGACTCACCTGCCTTGAAGTACGCCTTATTTCACCGAGAATTCCTTTTATGAGGATTATTTCCCTCGGCTATGAAAGGCAATGCGGAATAAGAGGGGCAGTAGTGAACGTTCAAATTTCAGTTCCTGATATTGTGACTGTGCTTCCGCGCTCTTTCGACTCTACTCATGTCATCCAAGTCCATTTAAAAAGGAGACTAGAGTACGCTCACAATTTCATGACTGAAACTATTCGACCCGCTCGGGTCCTTGAAGCTGTACGGTACTTAGTGAATACCGAGCTCTACAGAAAGCATAACATTTCACTGAACGAATCATAGCTAGCAGGACTTCAAGGAATTCATGAAATTCCTTTTATTGCGGATGAATCTGATCGTGAAGCAGTAGAGAAACTTCTTCAGCAGCAACATCTATCCCAAAATGCTGCAGAGCTCGAAGAAAATTTAAATCCCGGAGGCCATGAAACATTATTGGAAAATAATGATACTGCTGTTCAGCACATTGCATTGGCACCGGGTGAAGGCCGTCGCCCAACAAGCTTAACTCTTGACGAAGACGCAGAGGAACTTTCCTTTCCAACTATTTCTTGCGGAGAAATATTTAAAGGAAATACAACCTATGCAAAATTCTATTTCAATTGCTTTACGCAAAAAGTCTGGTGCAGTTTCCGCTGGTAATCTGCGGGATGTGTCATTTGTTGACAGACTTGTTCAACATGATGATGGCTACCACATCCTTAAAGGCTTACGGTCTGCACCAGCTCATTGGGAGGCTGAAAAAAAAAGTTATTGCTATGATTCGACAATTTGGGTTGCCAACCTTTTCATCACTCTTTTCGCTGCTGAAACAAAGTGGAATGAACTTTTAGTTATCCTTTCCCTTCTATTGGACAATAGGGCTATAAGCGAGGAAGAAGCGGCAGCTCTTTCCAGCTCCGAAAAGGCTCGGTTAATCCGATCCGATCCAGTGACGTGCTCCCGGTACTTCGATTATAGGTTGCGGCAATTAATGAAATTGTTCAAAACCGATATTTTTGGGGAATTCAATCTTTCCCATTTTTATTGGAGAATCGAATTCCAGCACAGAGGATCTCCGCACTCTCATGGCATGTACTGGCTTGCTGGTGCTCCAAAGCTCGAAGACGCCGAAAATACCGAGCAAGTAATAAACTTTATCGATAGGTTTATTACTACAAATGGAGACGATCCTGAGCTACAAGAAGTAATTCAGTATCAACGCCACAAGCATAGTGCTTCCTGCCTGAGAGAGTTACGCGGACAGGAGTTCTGCCGATTCAATATGCCATATCCTCCTATGCCCGAAACGCTTCTTTTGCATCCAATGGAAGAAAACGAAGTAAATGTTGAAGAACATAAAAATTTGTTCAAAACAAGAAAGGAAAGCTAACTTCGGGCGAAGCCGAAGTTGATATACCCTTGCAGTAAATTGTAGAAAAAAAAAAGCACTGAAAATATTCTTCTTTATTAAGTATACTTTTTAATTTAGCGTTTTGTATAAGGCAATTATATCCTTTTATATAAGGATATAGCTAGCCTTTTCATCATTTTGAACAATGCTATGGAAGCGATTTAAAATATTCATATGTTTTAATAGGATTCAGGCAAGTAGGTTATTAAAGATCATAAAATTTCATTCATTTTCATTGTTAAGTTTACAACCCTTTCCTTCTTAAAGAACACCCGAATTTGTATTACGAGAAAACCAATGAATTATCCCATGATGACCTACTAGACAGCAATTGGTATAATGGAAGTCCCCTTCGTTGAATGAACACGTGCAAGGGTTTTCAATTGCGTAACAGGTAGTGCAGGTATGAATGAAATTTATAAGGGGACTGAGTAACTTTAAAATATCAGGTATTACCTTTTTTCTGATTGGTCAAATCGGAATAACATTATCCCTCAAATTTGGGCTGCAAATATTCGTAACTCCTAAGTTCATTACACAACAGGTATATAAAATGATCCTGACACTTTATTGCCTTGAGAAAAAGGGTTATACTGTGAAACCTTGAAGGGTTAAGGTTAATTAAGTCAATTATACGTTTTTTTTTCAATATTACCTAACTTGCCCATATATTGAAAAAACCACTAATCCGTAGATCAGTCTAAAAAAAATTTAATCGATTGACGACGTTACTCTGCCGGTTGAACTTCAGTAAATTTAAAGTATGTGAAAAGTATTTTTTTGCCTGTGTTAAAGTTAAAATGTGCAAGTTTTAGTTTTTACCAGTGACAAAAAATGTGTTGACAAAAAAAACATATATATATGTGTTTAAAATATATTACTTTTTTACAATTTAATTTGAATTTTTTAAACAGCACCCAAAAAATGCCACGTGTTTCACGCACATCCCAGGAGCATCGTCGCCAAGCTGCTTTAAACCGCAGCAGAGCCCGCTACCAACAAAATGCGGTGGAAATAAGAAACAGGAACTCGCAACACATCGCCAATGTACGAGCCAGCAACGCAGACTTGCGGGAGGAAAGGTCGAAAGGATTCGCAATCTAGAGCGCCTTCGGGATACTGCAGCACATGCTGATCGACGACTGGATCTTCAATTCCGTGTTCCAGAGCGGACTCGGGACATGGAAACACGTTCGAACCGTCGGGAGAACCAGGAGGAACGGCGACGAGAGCAGGTGCTTAATACTGCTGACCATGCGACGCGGAGGACTATTCCGGAGTACCGAATTCCGGAACGGGTTCGGGACGCTGTAGCGCGAGCTACTCATCGCGAGGACCCAGAAGAACGTGCAAGGGAACAGGAAAGGAACACTGGAGAGCACCGACAGCGTCGAAGGGATACTGAAGACAGGCAGCGAGAACGGGAAAGGGACGCCGATTACAGGATCCCATCGCAAGAACACAGGAGCAACGGTTAAACACATCACAACGCCGGGAAACACAACAGCGGAGGATTCGGGAAGAACAAATTAGGCAAATGGCGGAGGAACGATTGTTAAACTTAAGGATGGACCCCCAAAATCGGCTGGATGCCTCCCAAAGGCAGTCGCAACGAAATATGGACGCAAGAGCTCAACTTTCGGAGGACGAACTGGAACAGGAACGCCAACAACAGCGAAATAGGATTCGAGTATCAGCGAGGGATCTTTATCACAGGAACATAAAGGAAGGACCAACGGAAATTTGTATTTGCTGTGGAGGAACATGGTTCCGTTCGCAGGTAAGTGGATTATACATCCTGGCTATCTCCTCTAAATTTCCCCTCCTAAACGTTGGCAACGCTTTTTATTTGTCACGAAAATTTCCCAGTCCGTCCGGCAAATATAACTTTTGCAACACTTCTCGTCGTGCCATCTCTCTTGGCAAACTACCGTCACTCTGCCTTTCCAATGGGTTCGACTTCCCAGAAATTCCTGAGTGCTTAAATGGACTCACCTGCCTTGAAGTACGCCTTATTTCACCAATTCCTTTTATGAGGATTATTTCCCTCGGCTATGAAAGGCAATGCGGAATAAGAGGGGCAGTAGTGAACGTTCAAATTTCAGTTCCTGATATTGTGACTGTGCTTCCGCGCTCTTTCGACTCTACTCATGTCATCCAAGTCCATTTAAAAAGGAGACTAGAGTACGCTCACAATTTCATGACTGAAACTATTCGACCCGCTCGGGTCCTTGAAGCTGTACGGTACTTAGTGAATACCGAGCTCTACAGAAAGCATAACATTTCACTGAACGAATCATAGCTAGCAGGACTTCAAGGAATTCATGAAATTCCTTTTATTGCGGATGAATCTGATCGTGAAGCAGTAGAGAAACTTCTTCAGCAGCAACATCTATCCCAAAATGCTGCAGAGCTCGAAGAAAATTTAAATCCCGGAGGCCATGAAACATTATTGGAAAATAATGATACTGCTGTTCAGCACATTGCATTGGCACCGGGTGAAGGCCGTCGCCCAACAAGCTTAACTCTTGACGAAGACGCAGAGGAACTTTCCTTTCCAACTATTTCGTGCGGAGAAATATTTAAAGGAAATACAACCTATGCAAAATTCTATTTCAATTGCTTTACGCAAAAAGTCTGGTGCAGTTTCCGCTGGTAATCTGCGGGATGTGTCATTTGTTGACAGACTTGTTCAACATGATGATGGCTACCACATCCTTAAAGGCTTACGGTCTGCACCAGCTCATTGGGAGGCTGAAAAAAAAAGTTATTGCTATGATTCGACAATTTGGGTTGCCAACCTTTTCATCACTCCTTTTCGCTGCTGAAACAAAGTGGAATGAACTTTTAGTTATCCTTTCCCTTCTATTGGACAATAGGGCTATAAGCGAGGAAGAAGCGGCAGCTCTTTCCAGCTCCGAAAAGGCTCGGTTAATCCGATCCGATCCAGTGACGTGCTCCCGGTACTTCGATTATAGGTTGCGGCAATTAATGAAATTGTTCAAAACCGATATTTTTGGGGAATTCAATCTTTCCCATTTTTATTGGAGAATCGAATTCCAGCACAGAGGATCTCCGCACTCTCATGGCATGTACTGGCTTGCTGGTGCTCCAAAGCTCGAAGACGCCGAAAATACCGAGCAAGTAATAAACTTTATCGATAGGTTTATTACTACAAATGGAACGATCCGGAGCTTAAAGAATTGAATTCAGTATCAACGCCACAAGCATAGTGTTGCACTTTTAGAGAGTTACGCGGACAGGAGTTCTGCCGATTCAATATGCCATATCCTCCTATGCCCGAAACCTTTCTTTTGCATCAATGGAAGAAAACGAAGTAAATTTTGAAGAACATAAAAATTTGTTCAAAACAAAACAGGAAAGCTAACTTCGCCGAAGCCGAAACCGAGAGAGCCCGCTACCAGCAAAATGTAAAAAAAAAAAAGCACTAAAAATATTCTTCTTTATTTAGTAGACTAGCTACCAATTTAGCGTTTTGTATAAGGCAATTATATCCTTTATAATAGAGCTAGCTTTCATCATTTTGAACAATGCTATGGAAGATGATTAAAAATATTCCGTTCCAGAGCGGACTTGACAGAAACACGTGCGAACCGTCGGGAGCAGGAGGAACGGCGACGAGAGCAGGTGTCGGACACTGCTGACCATGCGACGCGGAGGACTATTCCGGAGTACCGAATCGAACGGGTTCGGGGACGCTGTAGCGCGAGCTACCATCGCGAGTTTTTTTGACCCAGAAGAACGGCAAGGGAACAGGAAAGGAACACTGGAGAGGCACCGGACAGCGTCGAAGGGGATATCAAGACAGGCAGCGAGAACGGGAAAGCGGGACGCCGATTACAGGATCCCATCGCAAGAACACAGGACGGTTAAACACATCACAACGCCGGGAAACACAACAGCGGAGGATTCGGGAAGAACAAATTAGGCAAATGGCGGGAGGAACGATTGTGCCAGCTAAGGATGGACCCCAAAATCGCCGGATGCTTCCCAAAGGCAGTCGCAACGAAATATGGACGCAAGAGCTCAACTTTCGGAGGACGAACTGGAACAGGAACGCCAACAACAGCGAAATAGGATTCGAGTATCATGGAGGATCGTCATCACAGGAACAGTGCTGAAGGACCAACGGAAATTTGTATTTGCTGTGGAGGAACGTGGTTCTGTTCGCAGGTAAGTGGATTATACATCCTGGCTATCTCCCAAATTTCCCCTAAACGTTGGCAACGCTTTGATTTGTCACGAAATTTCCCAGTCCGGGGGGCAAATATAACTTTTGCAACACTTCTCGTCGTGCCATCTCTCTCGGCAAACCATCGTCCCTCTGCTCTGCCAATGGGTTCGACTTCCCAGAAATTCCTGAGTGCTTAAATGGACTCACCTGCCTTGAAGTACGCCTTATTTCACCGAGAATTTCTTTATGAGGATTATTTCTCCTATGAAAGGCAATGCGGAATAAGAGGGGCAGTAGTGAACGTTCAAATTTCAGTTCCTGATATTAAGATTGTGCTTCCGTGCTCTTCGACTCTACTCATGTCATCCAAGTCCATTTAAAAATATATCTTGAGTATGCTTTCCACAATTTCATGATTGAAACTATTCGACCTTCGTTTCTTGAAGCTGTACGGTACTTAGTGAATCGAGCTCACAGAAAGCATAACATTTCACTGAACGAATCATAGCTAGAGGGACTTCAAGGAATTCATGAAATTCTTTTGACAGGATGAATCTGATCGTGAAGCAGTAGGAGAAACTTCTTCAGCAGCAACATTCATCCCAAAATGCTGCAGAGCTCGAAGAAAATTTAAACTCGGAGGGCCATGAAACATTATTGGGAAACAATGATACTGCTGTTCACATTACTGCATTGGCACAGGGTGAAGGTCGTCGCCCAAACTGCTTAACTCTTGACGAAGACGCAGAGGAACTTTCCTTTCCAACTACTTGCGGAGAAATATTTAAAGGAAATGGCCATGCAAAATTCTATTTCACTTGTTTACGCAAAAAGTCTGGTGCAGTTTCCGCTGGTAATCTGTTGGATGCGTCATTTGTTGACAGACTTGTTCAACATGACTATGGCTACCACATCCTTAAAGGCTTACGGTCTGCACCAGCTCATTGGGAGGCTGAAAAAGTTATTGCTATGATTCGACAATTTGGGTTGCCAACCTTTTCATCACTCTTTTCGCTGCTGAAACAAAGGGGAATGAACTTTTAGTTATCCTTTCCCTCTATTGGAAATAGGGCTATAAGCGAGGAAGGGGCGGCAGCTCTTTTTCCAGTTCGGAAAAGGCTCGGTTAATCCGATCCGATCCAGTGACGTGCTCCCGGTACTTCGCGATTATATAGGTTGCGGCAATAATGAAATGTTCAAAGCCGATATTTTGGGGAATTCACTCTTTCCCATTTTATTGGAGAATCGAATTCCAGCACAGAGGATCTCCGCACTCTCATGGCATGTACTGGTTTGCTGGTGCTCCTAAGCTCGAAGACGCCGAAAATTACCGAGCAAGTAAATAAACTTTATCGATAGGTTTATTACTACAAATGGAGACGATCCTGAGCTACAAGAAGTAATTCAGTATCAACGCTTTCGCCAAAGCCGGTGCTTCCTGCCTGAGAGAGTTACGCGGACAGGAGTTCAGCCGATTCAATATGCCATATCCTCCTATGCCCGAAACGCTTCTTTTTTTTGCATCCAATTTGGAAGAAAACGAAGTAATGTTGAAGAACATAAAATTTGTTCAAACAAGAAAGGAAAGCTAACTTCGGGCGAAGCCGAAGTTGATATACCCTTGCAGTAAATTGTAGAAAAGCACTGAAAATATATCTTTCTTTATTACATACTTTAATTTGTTTGTTTTGTATAAGGCAATTATATCTCTTATGATATAGTTAGCCTTTTCATCATTTTGAACAATTCTAT
>JAECYA010000335.1:0-186648 GCA_018153455.1 Drosophila parabipectinata | reverse complement strand
GTGGCGAACGGATTGCAGCGGTGCAGAAGGGTGTGGTGACACGTGAAGCAGGTATGGGCGCTCGTGCAGTCTCGTTGCTGGTGCCCTCGGGCAAAACCGGTTCAAACATAAGCTGCTTCCTTTAATGTAGTCCGAGCGCCCATAAGCGAATGGGGTGGTTCTCCCTCGAACAGAGATCGCAACCCTTGGGGCCCGGAACCACTCGAGTCTCGTATGAATGGAGCCTTCGAGCAGGGGCAGTAAGAGTTCCCGACCTTGGCGGAAGTTGCCCGGAGCCACTAGGTCTGACGTCGTCGATCGCTTCCAGAGTGCGATGGCGCTCTGTCAGGAAGTTGTCTAATTCCTTCCATGTTGGAATTTCGGCCTTGTTTTTTTTTTTTTTTTTTTTTTTTTTTTTCGCGGTCTGTTATGAACGGATTGCTCCCACATGGAAAGTGTGACTTTGGGGAGCTTTGACTAATCATAAACACCAGGAGGCAGTCCCAAGCCTCAACATTGATGGCGGACATTGCTAGGGCTGTCAGACAGCTCTGAATGGTGGCTTGGAGCTCCTTCAGCGCGACCCGGACTCTTGAGAAATACCCTGGAGGTTGAAAAGGGATTTTCAACTGGCTATTGACCAGTAGCCGCCGGTTCTCAAAACGGTCTGTGAGGCTTTGCCAAGCGACGACAAGCCCCTCATGGGTAAGCGGAGCCTTAGAGACAATGGCGTGGGCGTCTCCACTTGTTTTGGACAGTAAGTGGAACAACCTCTCTACCGGGGTGAGCCGCGAGTTTTGGATGTAAATGGCATAAACAAGTCTCTGAAGGTGGGCCACCGAAGATAATCACCCGCGAAGACCTCGGTATCCACCGGAGGTAACCGGCAGCCTGTAGGCGCGGGCGTGTGGACATTGATGGGAGCCTGAGTGGATTGGGAAGCAATTTTCTCCCGAAGCTAGGCAATACATCTCGAATAGACGGAGTAGCAGTAGTTGTACTTCGATTCCAGCACGGTCGAGGTGGCCACATTGTCGTCTGACGACGACATTTTCAAACAACTTATTCTCCTCCTAAATTGACTGATCAGCCTTACGCATATAACATTCAAGCAGCAAATCTTATTTTCTGTCCGTTTTTTCTGAGAACAACTTATTATCTGGTCTTTTAAGGGTAAAACCCATTTATTCGCCAGGCCCCGACGGAGTACCAGGCTGTGCTAAAATACTGCGCCAGGGCTCTGTGCAAACCTCTTCTAAGACTTTTCAACTTATCTTTGGAAACCTCAATTTTTTCCCCTTAAGTGGAAGGAATCATTTATAATTCCCCTACATAAAAGGGGAAAAAGTCCGAGGCTGCCAACTACAGAGCATCTCTAAGTTGTCGGCAATTCCAAAGTTAGTTTGAAAAATTAATTACCCCTCATTTGCAACACCTTTGCTCTTCGATCATCTCTCCTTGTCAGCATGGCTTTATTAAGCCGCTCCACCACCACAAACTTATTGGAGTTGACATCCTTTGTCATAGATGGCTTTTGTAAGGGATATCAAACCGATGTAATTTACACAGACTTCAGCAAAGCATTTGATTCAGTTAATCACTCACTCTTGTTGAGTAAACTGAATATGCTGGGTTTTCCTATAGACCTCTTAACGTGGATCTCCAGCTACCTAGATGGAAGGACACAAAGAGTTTTATTTAAAAACATTCAGTCCCGTCTGGTCCGTGCTACATCCGGCGTCCCTCAAGGAAGTCATCTTGGCCCGTTATTATTTACGTTTTTTATAAACTACTTGCCACCTGCTTTAACGAACTCTCTAGTTCTTATGTATGCAGAGGATGTAAAGCTTTGTCTTCAGTACAAATCCATCTCTGCCCAATGCAGTCTTCAGTCTGACCTTGATAACTTTCAAAAATGGTGTTTAGCTAATGATCTAATACTTAATGGATCTAAATGCAAACATATGTCTTTTTATCGTTCTTGCCCTCTGCAAGCTACTTATTCTATTAATGGGATTGCCTTAGAAAAATTAACCAAGGTTAATGATCTCGGCATCCTATTAGACATCAAACTTAAATTTGCCGACCATATTTTCTTAATGGTTAATAAGGCTAAAGGATTCCTTGGTTTTATCAAAAGGTGGTCAAAAGAATTTAATGACCCCTATATAACCAAAACACCATTCATTTCTTTGGTCCGTCCTATACTGGAGTACGGTTCATGTGTCTGGAGTCCGCAGACACGGAGTTGGCATCCTTTGTCATAGATGGCTTTTGTAAGGGATATCAAACCGATGTAATTTACACAGACTTCAGCAAAGCATTTGATTCAGTTAATCACTCACTCTTGTTGAGTAAACTGAATATGCTGGGTTTTCCTAAAGACCTCTTAACGTAGATTTCCAGCTACCTAGATGGAAGTACACAAAGAGTCTTATTTAAAAACATACAGTCCCGTCTGGTCCGTGCTACATCCGGCGTCCCTCAAGGAAGTCATCTTGGCCCGTTATTATTTACGTTTTTTATAAACGACTTGCCACCTGCTTTAACGAACTCTCTAGTTCTTATGTATGCAGAGGATGTAAAGCTTTGTCTTCAGTACAAATCCATCTCTGCCCAATGCAGTCTTCAGTCTGACCTTGATAACTTTCAAAAATGGTGTTTAGCTAATGATCTAATACTTAATGGATCTAAATGCAAATATATGTCTTTTTATCGTTCTTGCCCTCTGCAAGCTACTTATTCTATTAATGGGATTGCCTTAGAAAAATTAACCAAGGTTAATGATCTCGGCATCCTATTAGACATCAAACTTAAATTTGCCGACCATATTTTCTTAATGGTTAATAAGGCTAAAGGATTCCTTGGTTTTATCAAAAGGTGGTCAAAAGAATTTAATGACCCCTATATAACCAAAACACCATTCATTTCTTTGGTCCGTCCTATACTGGAGTACGGTTCATGTGTCTGGAGTCCGCAATATGGAGTACATCAGGACCGCATAGAATCCGTACAAAAGAATTTCCTAACTTTTTCACTTAGAGGTCTAAACTGGGATGCAAATCTTCAACTTCCATCTTATTGTAGTAGACTCTTACTCATAAACTTACCTAGCTTAATAAATCGTAGGACAATGCTCGGTGTAGTTTTTCTGCATAACCTTATTAACGGGGATGTAGATAGCCAGCATTTACTAACACGCTTAAATTTTAACATTCCGAACAGAAGGACTCGAAACTTTAGTCCTCTGTTCCTTAGCCGTTGTAGTTCGACATATGCACTGCATGACCCTTTTAGGGTATTATGTTCGAACTACAATGGTTCTACTCTATTACATCTCTTTCCTGTCCCTCTAACTTAAAATAAAGAATTTTAAATTTCCTTACTAACTCCTCTTAGCTTAATAATTAACAAATAACTTAATATATTCTAACAAATCGTTTCTTGAGCGCCCCTCGGTCGTCTGGGCCTCTAAGCTTTATGATGAATACAGGAATGCTAGATGATGCTCAAGAGCATTGATGCACAAGCCACTAGGTTTTCATGTTCTGTTATCAGGAAGGTGATCCGATGAGCCTTTGGAAGCAAAATGGGATGTTGTGCCTCTGCCGACAACTGTGAGTGTTGGATTCGTCCTCCCACTCTGAGCCATTTGTCCTTGTCGATAAATGGTGAGAGTTTTACCAATTTTGATTGCTTTCTAGAGGCTTGTTAGCAAGTAGTTGCTGAAAGTCCTGTTGAAACCCAGCTTGAGTTTGTTTTGAAGACGAGTGTTTCATGCGATGAATGAATCGCACAACATAACCGAGCGTCTGTATAAACTTCAGCCAAGATGAGTTGCGACTTAGAAGCTTATCCAAATGATTGTCCTGCGCAGCAAGGCAGTTAATTTTGATTTCGCTTTGTATGCGTTTGTCTGAAAGTGAAGAACAGTTGTGAGAATTGTTCAACTTTACCAAAAATTGATCCTGGTCCCATATGAAGGACCCTTCCACCACAATTGGAAGTCAATTAGCTCGGTCAGATCCTTGTGTTTTAATCCTGCCTTGATGGATTGCAAAGTTGGCTCAGAAGAAGTGCACCTCACAGTTCCAGGCGTGGCAGATATTATTGTTTTAAAGGTGCCACCCTTGTTTTTGCTGCAAGTATGGTTACCGAAATGGTTCCATCGTCCTTAACCATTCGGCTGTAAACTACGGCTGTATATGCTTTCGTGGATGCGTCTGAAAATCCGTGCAATTCGATATTGTCGGTGTCGCTCTCGACCAAGCGTGATATCTGGAATTGTTTTCTAAATCTTCTCGCCATTTGAGCCACTTGTCGGCTATTTTTCTCGGTAGTTCCTCGTCCCAATTGAAATTCAACAGCCACAGTTTTTGAAATAGTATTTTGAATTGAACTACGGTTGACAACACATCCGACAACACTTGCCACTTGGTGCAGCTTGGACTCTTTGCTAGATTTACATTGTAAGACAATATGTCCTTCTTAAGGTGCCAATACAGCCCTAGAACCATTACTGATGAGTGTGAGGAATCTGTGTTATCCCCCGATTTGGTATATTTGATATTCGATACCCATTTCCCGCGCTCTAGCTTAGCACGGACATCAGTTGAACGAGTTCGTCCCGATTGCGTCGCAGCTCATCCTCACTATTGGATTCAGTAAGAAAGTCATCCACATAGAAGTCTTCCATTGTTGTTCCATTGCAGCCAGTTGTTCCAGAACTCGAACTGCTATAAATGGTGCGCATGATGTTCCATACGTCACCGTACAAAGTTGGAAGTGCTTGATGGGATCTGATGGATCCTCTCGCCATACAATTCTCTGAAAGTTTCGGTGTTTTTCACTCACCCAGATTTGACGGAACATTTTGACTATGTCCGCTGAAAATACGTATTTGTACATACGGAACCGCAGGCACACAGAAAAAACAGGTCTCGCTGAACACTGGGCCCGATCGATAGTGTGTCGTTTAACGCCTTGCCTTTGGCGTCCCGGTATGAGCCGTCAAAGAATACTCTGAGTTTCCGACCCAATACAGGATGATGAGGTGGATAGAAATTCCTTTCGTTGGGAATTTCGCTCGGTGAGATTTCTCGCATGTGTCCTAGACTTTGATTTTCGCTTATGAAGTTTATGAAGTTTTTTTAATCGTCGTTTTACCGATTTGAACCGCTGCAAAGCTCCTTGAAGGAACCTGAGGATGTAAAAGGAAGCTCTACGATGTATTTGCCATTATCGTCTCGAGTTTGTGTGAGGTGTCCTGAGGTTGAACTTCTGCCTTGCGATGAATGCTTTCCAGCTCCCAGAATCGTCTGAGAGTGGCGTCAATGTCGAATGTTGTTGTAAGGGCCATAGTGTTGCTCGCTGGTGGTGCAAACAGTGATGTGATCACCCATCCAAAAATTGATGAAATAGCGATTAGATTTCCTTTGTTGTCAAATATCTTTCTCCCTGTAATAGCACTCCAAACATGCTCGCTGCCCAAAAGAATATCGACTGGGCCACTTGTGCTGAATTGTAAATCTGCTGGTTGTAGATCGTTAAAGACTTGTAGTGCAGACGCGTCGATGCTCTGCGTCGAATATGCGGGATGGCGTATGAGCCAAACCAAGTGCGTGTATAAAGCGTTCAGATATATATGACAGTTCTGAGACTGTGTCCAAAAGGAGTCGGCATGCTACCAAAACCCTGAGCTTGCTGAGGGGTTGGTGGGTGTGGTGCTAAGCTTTATATTGTCTGCATGTGAATGTTGATTTGCATCTTCTGACCACATGACCAGGTTTCAAACAATTGTAGCCTAGAGATTTCTCCTTGGCAAACGAAATTCTCTGTCCTGCAGACATACCCAAAACATCCATACATCCATTGTGAACATCCATACAGACGATGTTCTGTGGAATAGCATTTGCTGCACTTGTTTCGATCAAGCGCAACCAACGAATGTGTGACCTTCTTTGTTTTGTCACCAATAGAGGCTGTCGTTTTACCTCCAGTTGTTTTGCGTTTGCTTAGCTCCAGCTCCTCGCAACGCGCATCCAAGAATTCCTCTAGTGTGAGTGAGTCTGACTCCACACTGCGTCCGATCCACCTGCGTCGAGTATCTGCGTCCAGTTTTTCCAACGCCAGGTAGATGATCCAACAGTCTCGTCCTGTTTCCTCAATAGCATCCAGACCACGCACGATTTCGTTTGCGCGGTCTGACACCTTCCGCAAGGTTGCTGCATCAGACTTTGTTGTTTTTGGCAGCTTCATAAACTGCTCCATAAATGAATTTACGATGTGTCGTGGACGATTATATCTTTCATTAAGTCGCTCCCACGCTGTGTTGTAAGCTGCATCCGTAATAGTTAGATGTCGCACCAAGTTTGCAGCTTCGTCTATTAGAAGAGATTTCAGATGATGAAATTTGTGCGTATTTGTCAAATTTGCCTTGTTGTGAATTGTGCTCTCGTAAATGTCTTTGAAAGCTGGCCACTCAGAATACTGGCAACTGGCAACGAACCGTCTTATTTGAATTTTAGGCAATTCGCATTGAGCTCATGCCTCTACCATTTGTGCGGTACCTGAATTCGCCGCACTGACGTCACCTCTTGTAGGTCTTGGCAATTGCGCAGTGGCTCGATCTGCCGCCAACTGCTCGAACAATTGTTGTTGTTGTATTTGCAGCCCGTTGCTGCCGTTCTCGCTACTCACAGTGGATGGGCTAGGTCTTGTACCTGCCATCGCTGAAAGCAATGAATGCGGCCGTAGATACTTTCCCTCGTAGAAAGTGTTGTCAGTGTTGTATTTCATCACCAAATCGAATGAATTCCTTCCATGTTGTGTTGAGATGCTACAGCCGCGAAGACACCTCCGCCGGTGTGGCGTCTGATTGGTGCGCGTCGTAAGCCCAACCCAAGCTCCGTGTGATTTTGGCCTTGAGTCTGGCGCGTCCCTTTACCAATGCTTTTAATTGCTCCATTGAAGAACAATTACCGTGAAAACCAATGCAACAAAAAAATCTGGTTCGAAGGACCAAACAATGATCCTAAATGCGTAGAGCCTTTTTGTAGTGGACTGTATATTTTATTGCTCTTGATTGTTTCGCTGTCTAATTGGTACTAAAGAATATTGACAATGTTACCAATATAGAGATGGCAATACGAGCCAAAACTTAATAACTAAGCGATAGTTTCTAAACAGATGGTTCACCTTAAATATTAGGTCTTCCTTAAACTAATTTTCCTGACAACTAAGGACTTCTGAATACTATTGGCTGATGTGGCTTTCCTCTTTTTGGGTCAACGGCAACATAGGATTAAAAAAGTATATTGGTGATTTTCCAAGAGGTCCCCATCCAATTTTTCAAACAGAAGGGCTGACATCGGAGCTATGAATTTTTTTTATAATTTTATTACATTTTTATACCCTTGCAGAGGGTATTATAATTTTGTCCAAAAGTGTGCAACGCAGTGAAGGAGACATCTCCGACCCTATAAAGTATATATATTCTTGATCAGGATCACCTCCTGAGTTGATATGAGCATGTCCGTCTGTCCGTCTGTCCGTCTGTCCGTCTGTCTGTCCGTCTGTCTGTCCGTCTGTCTGTCCGTCTGTCTGTCTGTTTCTACGCGAACTAGTCTCTCAGTTTTGAAGCTATCGTCTTGAAACTTTGCACACCCCCTTCTTTCTTTTGCACGCAGTATATAAGTCGGAACGGCCCGGATCGGCCGACTATATCCTATAGCTGCCATATAACGGATTGATCGGAAATGGTATAACTTTGGTGTTTTTAGAGTTAGAGAGTTTAAATTTTACAGGAAAGCTATTTTTGGCAAAACATTACGACATGCCAAATTTCATAAGGATCGGCCGACTATATCTTATAGCTGCCATATAACTGAACGATCGAAAATGACCCAACTTTCGTGTTTTTGAAGATAGAAAGCTGAAACTTAATACAGATTATATTTTTGGCCAGTTGATCCATCCTACCGAATTTCAATAGGTTCGGCCGACTATATCCTATAGCTGCCATATAACTGAACGATCGGAAATGACCCAACTTTCGTGTTTTTGAAGATAGAAGTTTGGGACATTTTTTTAGATTTTTTATTTTAGTTAATTGGTTTTATTATGATGTAATCATAAGGATCGGCCAACTATATCCGATGTTTGCGATATATATCCGGTTTTAGCTGCAAGGGTATATCAACTTCGGCTCCGCCCGAAGTTAGCTTTCCTTTCTTGTTTATATTTTATATCATTAATATTTTGTTCTCGAAAACCCCGTGCGCTTACCCGCTTTCGCACCCCCTAAACCCCCTTTCCATGACTTTGCCCCATGCCACATGTCTGTCTTGGGGGCCAACATAAAATCTCCTTACCCTAGAACAAAACGAAAAGTTTTCAAACAAAATAAGTTTGTTTCAAACGCAAAAAGTTTTATCCGAGTTTAAACTTTAAAGGTTTTACTAGTATTTTTTTTATATATTTTTTTTTGTCTTCCACTGGCATAAACTTTTTGAGAATAGATTCCCATCGTTTTTCTATCGGATCAAAGTCCGGGCTGCGCGCTGACAATTCCAAAAGTGTGATTTTCGACGATGAAAAAAGGTCTTTGAGTGCTGTGAACAGAAAATAATAGGTCTAACATTTGATCATATTTGACATGCGCTGATGGTTTCATTCATTACAAAACATTTATTTCTACTTGTGTCCCATATATTGTGTAATTTTGCCATTTTGCCAGAATATTTGAAAAAACTAATATTTTGCTAAGAAGATGCTATAGGGTCTGGTCATTGAGATTTTGTAATGCCGTAAATAAGAGACGAATCGTGTAATCGTTATAAAAAATGTTTATTTTCTGCATGCAGATCAGCATGCAGAGACTCAAGTCAAGTACAGAGAAGGCGGCCCGACCAGACACTGCGAAGCTAAAACTCTCGATAATGGAGAGGGCGGCCCGACCTAGACATTTGCGGAGCTAAAGCTTTCTAAATAAAGCTAGTGAATCGAGCGGCCGAGAGAGAGTCGGCTTGCAATAAACTAAGCTACTTGTACATTACATAACATTACACATTACAAACATTACATTACCATTATTTAAGCATCAATATTAAAGGCCGACTTCTGCCTCACCCGACATATGTCAAATGGTAGAATTCGGAAAAAGTGTATTCTGCTGTGCTGTTCTTAAGTCTATCCCTATATTTTTCAAAGTTTAAGCGCGTTTTGTTCTAAACCATTTTTATTTTGTGTATCCGAACAATTCAATACCCATCAAACTACCGAACTGAGCGGACGTGCTTTGTCCGAGCTCCGGGAAAACTGCACCATAATACAGCTAATCAAAAAACTGGGGTAACCCAATAAAAGCGAAAAGACGCTGAACTACAATTTACTAAAAGCGACAGACAAGCTTTTTATAACAGTTGTGATGTGCTAAACCAAAACTAGTGCATTGTTAAAAAAAAAAAAGTAAGAGCCACGCAATGAGCTCATTGAGCAACGATTAAAAGAACGAGCGTAGAAGTTCAGTGAACCAAAGAAACGGCTTATACTCTTACTTTTCAACCCGCGATACCGAAGTGGAAAAATCGGCGATTATAAGCAACCCGGCTTTACTGACCGCTGAAACCCAAAAAGCACGGTCTTGCCACCCGCTCTGCTCACTCCGACTCCCGCGTCATGGAGTTCGCAGTGTAAAACCCCCCCTCCAATACCGGAAACAAATTTCGCACCAACAACTAGCAGCGCTACATTTTCATCAACAACAGCGAAAACCTCTGCAATTCAAATTACCGCGACGTCAACGACTACAGCGAGTACAAAAACAACAACCTCGGAAAGTGCCAAAGCGGCCACACAGACTGGAATGGATCGCTACATCCAAACAACTTTCATGTTGCTCCGCTTATCAAAGGGAACATCCATGAAACAAAGGTGCAAACCAAGACTGAAGAGCACTTCGAATCGTGTCCAAATATCTGGACACTGTACAGAAAAACTATTACACGTACCAGCTGAAAAGCAGTAAGGGCCTACAAGTGGTAGTAAAGGGAATAGAACCAGATGTTACCGCCGAGGAAATAAAAACCGCCCTTAAAGAAAAGGGCTTCGCCGCCAAGAATGTTATTAACGTTCTAAATAAAGTTAAAAAGCCACAACCCCTCGTCAAGGTCGAGCTCGAGCAAGAAAGCAGGTCGCTGAAGAAGAACGAAGTCCACCCAATCTACAACCTGCAATATCTTTTGCATTGGAAAATCACTGTTGAAGAGCCACATAAACGCAACGGTCCAGTGCAATGCACTTACTGTCAAGAGTATGGACACACAAGGTCTTACTGCCCACTTCGGTCTGTCTGTGTAGTCTGCGGGGACGCCCACAAGTCCGCTTGCTGCACTACAAACAAGGACAGTACCGTGAAGAAATGTGGAAACTGCGGAGGCAGCCATACGGCAAACTATAGAGGATGTATGGTGTATAAGGAGTTAAAAAATCGCATGCGTCAAGCGACCGCAACAAGCAACCAAAATCCACAGAATGCGTACATTACGTCAAAAACTACGCCAGACGTCTTCTTCGCCAAAGCTGAGAGATCCTCATTCGGTCCACTAAACACCACCAACGGCTTCTCCTACGCCGATGCTCTACGATCTGGAAGGGAAATTCCAATTCAGCCTAACTCTCAAAGCGCTCAACAGGCCCCAGAACAGCCAAAGAGCAAAATGGAAACTATGACCTTGACGAGGGGTTGTGGCTTTTTAACTTTATTTAGAACGTTAATAAGCATGATGGAGCTTAAGTCATTCATGAAAACGACCATGCAAACGCTTGTTCAAAACCAAAAAATGGTGATATAGCTGATCGTAGCACAACAGTCTAAATAATCTATGCAGGCGCTACGAATATCATAAACTAGAATTGTCACAATTCATGACCGAAAACCATATTGACGTTATGCTACTGGTGGAAATTCATCTTACAAGCAAATACAACTTTCATATAAGAGGCTACACAATCTACCGCACAGATCATCCAAATGGGAAAAGGGAAGATGGGAAAAGGTTTGCAACAAACTTCTTCGTCGTTTTATAGCGGCAGGAGACTACAACGCCAAACATACGCACTGGGGATCACGTCTAGTGACTCCCAAAAGTAAGACAATTGTACAATGCAATTATAAATGTGAAAAATTAACTGGACTACGTTTCCCCTGGAAGTCCCACATACTGGCCAACAGACTCCAACGGTGAAAAAAAACATACCTCGCAATCTAATAAGTGTCAAAGCAGTCTCGGACTTATCATCAGACCACTCGCCCATGCTTCTAACGCTTCTTCAAAGCGCAGAAATAACCGAACACCCCTTCAGCCTGACGACGCCAAAAACGAACTGGCTAAAATACAAAAGTACGTGAGTGCCCTCATAGAACTCGCCCCGGAATTTAACATGGAATCGGACATTGACTACACTACGAGCGCCCTGGAAGAAGTACTTGTTGCGGCAGCTAACATCTCTACTCCTCATGGGAAAGAAGTAGACCGAAACAAATACTTCAAATCTAATCAGCAAATCGAACAGCTCGTGCCAGAAAAGAGGCGCACGCGTTGTGATTGGCAAAACCGCAGATCACCAGCTTCAAAACAACGCCCTAAGGAAGCAACCAGATCACTCGACCAGGCTCTTAACAACAGGAAAAAAATGTACAGGTGAGGTTCAACCAGAATCTCTCGCCAACAAGCACAAAGTACCCCCTGTGGAGGGCCCACCCAAATCTTAGCGCCCCAATGGAAACGACCACCCCGATAAGAAACTCTTCGGGATGCTGGGCTCGCAGCGACAAAGACCGAGCTGAAACATTCGCCACACATCTCCAAAGTGTCTTCCAGCCAAACCCAGCCTCAAATTCATTCCTCCTGCCAGTAATTCAGCCAGAGTCCTCCCCTCAGCCAGCCGCACCTTCATTCCGGCCGAACGAAATCAAAAAGTCATAAGAGGGCTAAAACCAAAAAAGGCTCCCGGTGGTGACCTATTGACCCCAAAGATGCTGATCGAACTTCCAAAATGCGCTATAGAGGTCGTCTGCAAACTATTTAATGGAATCATTAATCTTGGCTATTTCCAGTGGAAGAAATCCATCATTATAATGATACCGAAGACTGGAAAAGACCACACAATTCCGGCATCATACAGACCAATAAACGTTCTATCTTGTTTGTCTAAATTGTTTTAAAAATGCTTGTTAACTCGCATAATACCACATCTGGAAGCTTGCAATATTATCCCGGCACACCAATTTGGCTTCCGAAGAAACCACGGAACCATTGAACAAGTGAACAGATTAACATCCAGCGAGAATACTGCAGCGCTATTTTCCTCGACGTATATCAAGCTTTCGACCGAGTTTGCCTCATCGGACTCATGCACATAACTAAAACGAATTTGCTTACATACATCCACAAGCTACTGGAATCATACCTCTAGAATAGGGTATTCTCAGTGAGATGCAAGGGAAAATCAAAGTCTAGAACACATGCGAGAAATCTTACTGAGCGAAATTCCCAACGAAAGGAATTTTTATCCACCTCATCATCCTGTTTTTTTCATCGACCTGTTTTTTCTGTGTGCCTGCGGTTCCGTATGTACAAATACGTATTTTCAGCGGACATAGTCAAAATGTTCCGTCAAATCTGGGTGAGTGAAAAACACCGAAACTTTCAGAGAATTGTATGGCGAGAGGATCCATCAGATCCCATCAAGCACTTCCAACTTTGTACGGTGACGTATGGAACATCATGCGCACCATTTATAGCAGTTCGAGTTCTGGAACAACTGGCTGCGATGGAACAACAATGGAAGACTTCTATGTGGATGACTTTCTTACTGAATCCAATAGTGAGGATGAGCTGCGACGCAATCGGGACGAACTCGTTCAACTGATGTCCCGTGCTAAGCTAGAGCGCGGGAAATGGGTATCGAATATCAAATATACCAAATCGGGGGATAACACAGATTCCTCACACTCATCAGTAATGGTTCTAGGGCTGTATTGGCACCTTAAGAAGGACATATTATCTTACAATGTAAATCTAGCAAAGAGTCCAAGCTGCACCAAGTGGCAAGTGTTGTCGGATGTGTTGTCAACCGTAGTTCAATTCAAAATACTATTTCAAAAACTGTGGCTGTTGAATTTGAATTGGACGAGGAACTACCGAGAAAAATAGCCGACAAGTGGCTCAAATGGCGAGAAGATTTAGAAAACAATTCCAGATATCACGCTTGGTCGAGAGCGACACCGACAAGATCGAATTGCACGGATTTTCAGACGCATCCACGAAAGCATATACAGCCGTAGTTTACAGCCGAATGGTTAAGGACGATGGAACCATTTCGGTAACCATACTTGCAGCAAAAACAAGGGTGGCACCTTTAAAACAATAATATCTGCCACGCCTGGAACTGTGAGGTGCACTTCTTCTGAGCCAACTTTTGCAATCCACCAAGGCAGGATTAAAACACAAGGATCTGACCGAGCTAATTGACTTCCAATTGTGGTGGAAGGGTCCTTCATATGGGACCAGGATCAATTTTTGGTAAAGTTGAACAATTCTCACAACTGTTCTTTACTTTCAGACAAACGCATACAAAGCGAAATCAAAATTAACTGCCTTGCTGCGCAGGACAATCATTTGGATAAGCTTCTAAGTCGCAACTCATCTTGGCTGAAGTTTATACAGACGCTCGGTTATGTTGTGCGATTCATTCATCGCATGAAACACTCGTCTTCAAAACAAACTCAAGCTGGGTTTCAACAGGACTTTCAGCAACTACTTGCTAACAAGCCTCTAAGAAAGCAATCAAAATTGGTAAAACTCTCACCATTTATCGACAAGGACAAATGGCTCAGAGTGGGAGGACGAATCCAACACTCACAGTTGTCGGCAGAGGCACAACATCCCATTTTGCTTCCAAAGGCTCATCGGATCACCTTCCTGATAACAGAACATGAAAACCGAGTCAACCTGCATCCGGGAGTCTCATCTCTCTTCGTCATTGTCCGGCAACGATATTGGATTTTCGGCGCGCGGAACCTGATACGCAAAATCACACACAACTGTTTGGCGTGCTTTCGACAGAGACAACATACAATGCATCAACGTATGGCAGATCTACCCAGCGTACGTATAACGCAAGCACTGCCATTCGTAAACACTGGATGAGACTATGCAGGACCAATTCTTCTGAAGGACGCTAAGGTGCGCAAGACGCGCATCAGCAAGGGATACATATGCCTATTTGTATGAATGGTTACGTCGGGGATCCATCTAGAACTCGCCACCGACTTATCCATGGAAACATTTCTGGCAGCATTGAGACGATTTTTCTCTATACGAGGCAATGTACACGCATGTACAGGGACAACGGAACAAATTTCATCGGAGCCAGGCGATCCCTGGATTTTTTAACTTTTTCACTTGGAGTTCTTAACTGGGATGCACATCTTTACCTTTTATCTTGTATTAGTAGACGCTTACTTGCAAACTTACCTAGCTTAACAAATCGTAGGACAATTTCGGTGTAGTTTTTCTGCTCAACCTAATTAATGGGGATGTATATAGCCAGCATTTACTAACACGCTAAATTTTAACATTTCTATTAAAAGGACCAGAAACGTTAGGACCAGAAACTCCTCTATTTCCTGACCCCTTTTGGTGTCATATTTTCGCTAAAGGAGCCCTCGGTTTCATAAAAAGGTGGTCAAAAGAATTTAACGACCCCTATATACATAACTAAAACCTTATTAATTTCTTAGGTCTGTCCGATACTGGAGTACGGTTCATGTGGGTGGAGTCATGTTGCTTTGGTAATCCTGTCTTCCGATAGGTTGATGTCCTTTTGGAGTTCTTCCTGCCTTCTTCTGCTTTATGAGGTTATTCTACTTATTTGTCCTCCCTTCTTCTGGTTTCAGATACCCTGATGGAGGAATCAACTATTTAGGTCTTTTGTCTTTGTCTTTTTTTTTGTTTTTGAGGTAACTTTAATAAAAATTTTTTTCCTTTTTGTTTCAAATAATAAAGTGTTTGCTATTAGATTATTTATTCGTTGGTATATTTTCTAATAATTCTGCAATGATTTGTTTCTCAGTCTGAACACTCACTTTCATTATAAGATTGTTTTTATTATTTGTATTTTTGTGGAGCTCGGCCCGCCATTAGTTTTTGGTTTGCCTTTTTATCGCGACTTTTTAGGAATTTCCTAATAAGTTTTTACTTGGGGCACAATGGTGATTCTTTTTAGTTAATTTTATTTTGTTTAATTTATTATTTTTTAGATTAACCTTTTTGAGCATGGGCGCAACGTAGGCGCAACTAAAAATTGTTTTCACAGTTTGCAGAAGACATAATGAAATAATTTTATTTTATGTCTTTATTTTTTGTGTTTTTCTCTATTTAACAAATTTCGTTTAATCTCTTAAAACCATTTTATTTCCATAAGCTCTGTTCGCGAGAATACCCGAAAAAAAGCATGCCATTTCGGTTTCTCTCTGAGCAGCAGACTTTGTTTCTTTTGATTTGGTTTTCTTTTTGAGCGCATTACGATGAGCCGGACATGAAACTCTCGTTTACCGAACACCGCCCAATGAGAGATACAAGTGACGCTCACGCTGCGAGACTCATTAAAAGGCCGATTGAATGAAAATGTCAGCGACAAAAGTCATTTCAATAATTGGTTTTCGTTTCGCTGCGTAGTGGTACGTTGTATACTATTTTAGCATGCAATTTTCACGAAAAAAACTTTTTAAAATTTTTAACGTGAATTTATTAAATTTCCTACTAATATATTGACTATTTTGTCGGCTTATAAGAAGTGCTTGAAGAAAATAAAAAATTGCCCTTAGAGATCAAGAGTAAATGAGTGACTCAATAATTGAGTCATTGGTGAAAGGTGGAAGATTAGTCGCTGTAGGGGTTTGGTCTTCATTGACTTTCTGATTCATCATCATTCATAGTTAGCTTGAGCTTGAGTTTGCTCTCTATTTTGATTTGTGTTATAGAAATTTAAACGATTTTTATTTTGATAATAATTATTATTATATCTACCTTGATTATCGTTTGCCTGCCAATTATTATATCTTC
The DNA here is from genome assembly GCA_018153455.1 of Drosophila parabipectinata. Taxonomy (NCBI): domain Eukaryota; kingdom Metazoa; phylum Arthropoda; class Insecta; order Diptera; family Drosophilidae; genus Drosophila; species Drosophila parabipectinata. Next base: position 170,539 of record JAECYA010000335.1, on the reverse strand, counting down.
CTTGGTTACTATTTGCCTGCCAATTTTGGCTCGGCTGCCGATTGTTATAAGATTTATTCTGGAGTTGAATCGGTGGATCAACATCCATTGGCTCGATAGCTTGTTGCTTTTGATTATTATTTTGATTATTATTTTGCCAAAAATTTTCCCTTTGTGGCCAATTGTAATTTTTGTTATGATTCAAATTATTTATATATTTATTTTCAAATTATTTATTATTGGTATTATTATTTTGTCGTATTTGATCAAATCGTAAATTGTTTCCCCGATATTTACTTTCATTCTTTAATCCATTAAACATATTTGCGAATTGAGCACGGAAGTTGTTTGATTCTAATTATTGGACCTTTGCCAAAGCATTGGGCAAATCTGGTGGATTTAATGACAAAAGAGTTTCTGAAATAGATCCATTAAGTCCAGATATAAATACTCGTAGAGCATTTCTCCTTATTGAATTGTTTGTTTCTCATTATGGTTTTTTTTATAAGTAAGGTCATTTTTTTATTGACTTCGTTATAGTAGTCTAGATACTTAGTTCTGACTCGAGAAGATGTATTGGTCGTTTGTCACTATATATAAAGTCTAATCGGGATAAGATTGCTTTAAAGTTTAAAACTGTGCCATGATTGGTAAGAGCATCATGGGCAGCTCCCATAATTTTATTTCGTAAAATTTTTGAGGCGATAAAATATTGTTCACTTTCAATTTTATAGAGACTCAATACAGTTTCTGCAGTTTCCCTCCAACCTACATATTGTTTTGGTTCTTGTGTGAAATTTGGTAAGGATTTTACCACTTCAAGTGTTGTATCGCATTTTATAGCTGGGTCAATTGTTTGTGTCTTATAATCTTCCACAGTTTTTGCATCTGTGGCTAGCCTTTCTTCTGAACATTCTACTTTCCTGCTAACTTCATTCAATTGAGCGTTTATTGTTAATTCCACTGTTAAACCGCCGGCTGTGGCTACACTGCCTGCAGAAAAATTTGGTGCTGAACCTCCGGTTGCTATTGTTAAATTTAATTCACAAAAGCTATTTATCAAATCTTCCAGATTTATTCTTTATATTATTTGTTAAATCGTGAATCTTACTTTTGCAATATATAAATTATATTTTTTTCTTAAATTCTTTGATCTAAATTTATAGTCTTTAATTTTTTTATTATTTTAAATTAATTCCTCACCATATTGTCCCGTTGGGGTCTTCCTCCTGTGTGGTTGGTGGTTGATAGTTGATAAATGGATAGAGAATGTCCTGTCTTCCTTCCTTAGTTTTTCTTGTTGGAGCGAGTTGTTGTTTTTATTTGAGAATGTCCTGCCTTCCTTCCTTGGTTTCTCTTGTTGGAGTTGTCGTTTTGTTTTTGTTGTTCTTGTTTGTTTTTTTTTTTTTTGCGTGGATTTTTTAATTTTTGTGTTTTTGTAATTGTTTGGTTTAAAATTTCGGTCCACCTTTGTTTTAATTCACTCATTATGGATTATTTCAATAATTAATTTCTATTTACTTTGTTGTTAACGATCACTGTCACTTGATAGTGTCGTTTGGTGGATGTTTTAATTTTTCCACTAAAAATGTTGAGTTGTTGACCGCGCGAGTTCCGTTTATGTTTAACGTATTTTTTATTAAACAATTTTTTTGGAGCTTTATATGACGCGGCCCCTTGAGTTGGGCGCCAGTTAAATTGTTTGTAGTTCGGTGACTTAAAAAAATGTAAATTTTTATTTTTAATTATACAACCTCTGCCATCAGTTGTGTTTAGATTAGAGGCTTAAGATGAAAATGTCGCATCTTATTGGGAAATTCGATTGAGCTGATCGATGCAATTTGGTGAGTGCGTGAAACGCAAAAGGAGTAATTGATTGGATTTCGGAAGGAAGCTGATGTTTTCTTTTGATTTTGTTATGTTTATGGGGATCGGACCTCAGAGCCAAAGACAAAGCCGAAAGCAAATGCAGAGTTTGAAAATATAGTTTATAAAATCTATAAGTGGAAGGCCATAAGTGGCCTGGATTTATGGGTTGGATAATTGAGTCAAAGACAAAGCCAAAGGCAAATGCAGAGATTGAAAATATTGTTTATAAAAGCCATAAGTAGCCTGTATTTACGGATTGGATATTTAAATAGGATAGATCGAAAAAAAAAGAAGGAGCTAAAAGTTTTATTAGATAAAGGAGCCACTGATTGTTACATATAAAGGGGAATTTTTGAAAATAAAAACGAGCTACCATGGCTACTCATTTATTAGGTATTACAATATTATAAATATATTTGAAACAAAACAATTATTTTATGAAATCGAAGGTTTAGAATTTGATATTCTAATTGGATTCAATTTATAAAGAAAAATTGGAGCTATAAAAAATATAGATAAGGGAATCTTGGAATATAATGGGAAACAGGAAAAGTTAAAATATTATGATAATGAGGAGAAAAATTAAATATGTTTAATTGAAGAAAATAATATTCTTCCGTTAAAAGAATTTATTATAAAAAAGTATTTTGATGATATTCGTAGCGAAAACACAGATTCATTATTTGTTGAAAATAGTGAGAAAAGCATGGGAATTAAAAATCCCGAGAACGCCGACGTAGAAATATCCGTCAACAAAAATAAAAATATCTTGGGAACTAAAAATCCGAGAACGCCGACGTAGAAATATCCGTCAACAAAAATACAAATATCTTGGGAACTAAAAATCCTGAGAACGCCGACGTAGAAATATCCGTCAATAAAAATAAAAACATATTGGGAATTAAAAATCCTGAGAACACCGACGTAGAAATATCCGTCAATAAAAATAAAAATATCTTGTGAATTAAAAATCCTGAGAGTGCCGACGAAGTAAATACCGTCAAAAATCAAATAAATAATATAGGTACAGACCAATTAGGCGGATTGAGGGAAAATATAGTTCACTATATTGAAAAGGAGCATTCAAAGATAAATATGCAAATTCCTTTTAGAACAGACATAAAGGGGCAATCTTATCCACGATAGGCCAATATACGGGAAGCAATATCCATATGCTCTATCTGTCAACGACTTCGTGAATAGCGAAATCAAAAGAATGTTATCAGAAAAAATAATAAGGCCTAGCAGAAGCCCTTAGATTTTCTTTCAGCTCGATTCTCTTTTCAGTTTTCTTTTCCAAAGAAAGGAGAGAATCAAGACGGAAAGCCGTAAATTAAGACTCGTCATTGATTATAAAAAATTAAATGAAAGTACCATACCTGACAGGTACCCAATGCAAGACCCATCAGTAATTCTATCAAATTTGGGACAATAGATTTAGAATCAACAATAGATTTAGAGTCAGGATTTCATCAGATACTAATGAAAGAATTTGATGTCGAATAAACAGCTTTTTCAATAAACAATGGAAAATACAAATTTTTAAGAATGCCATTCGGATTACCAAATGCACCAGGAATCTTTTAAAGAGCAATGGACGAAATTCTAAGAGAACAAATAGGGAAAATATCTCATGTCTATATGGACGACATTATAATATTCTCAAACTCAATTGATATATTATTGAGGGTAAACATAAAAATCTCTTTAGAAAAATCTAAGTTTTTCAAACGTGAAAGCCGTTTTCTAGGATACATGGTATCCTATAACGTCATCAGACAGACCCAGAGAAAATTGAAACCGTTAGTAAATATCCGCTTCCAGAAAATATTCGGGAACTAAGAAGTTTCCTAGGTCTTACGGGCTTTTATAGAAAATTTGTTTCAAACTACGCCTACATAGCCAAACCTTTGAAAAAATATCTTGGAGGTCATAGTGGTAAAATCTCAAAAAGAATGTCAACAAAAATGTCCAGCTCCCTGCTATACAACATCGAGCAGCCCAGAAGACTAAAAAGGACACACCCGCTGGACCTCCCCTTACTACTTTAATTTATTTCTACCATATTAATATTTAAAATTACACAGTGCGACAGTGATTTGGAACTTTTTAAGAGACCTAGTAGGAATTGTTCATTAGGTCGAGTATAGTATAAAACCATGTTTGAAATTTTTCCTACACCCTCAAATCTTGATTTATTCGAAAAAACGGTTTTTCGAAAGTGTTTTGCTCTTAAAAATTCCTGAACGCGCAATTTTAGGCCGATTTTCAACTTTTTTATGTTTTTCAATAGTTAAATGTTGTAGCTTTTGAAAATGAATGAATGTATCATTCCAAGAATGATACCATTTCTTGGAAGTTGTACCGAAAAAATGGCGTCAAAGTTTGAAAAACGTGACAAAAATTAAAAAAGTCAGTTTCTTTTGTAAAAATTGTATCCTTTCTGTTTAAATAAATTGAAGATGTATTTTTTTTTTTTTAAAGCTAAAACATTTAACTTTTGAAAAACATAAAAAAATTGAAAATCGGCCTAAAATTGCGCGTTCAGGAATTTTTAAGAGCAAAACACTTTCAAAAAACCGTTTTTTCGCAATAAATTAAGATTTGAGGGTGTAGGAAAAATTTCAAACATGGTTTTATACTATACTCGACCTAATGAACAATTCCTACTAGGTCTCTTCAAAAGTTCCAAATCACTGTCGCACTGTGTAATGTTACAATTATTTCAAGCTAAGAACAGTCCCTAGACATCAAAATTTGTATTTTATTGTGGAGCCCTCGTCTTGCACCAGCTCTTGAAAGTGAGCTGTTCTTGCTGATTAGTGAAGTTCCTAAATTTTGGCGTTCTCGAATTTAAAACAGTTTGACCATTTAAAATACCATAAAATGAAAATGATATATCGGTTCTGCAACTTCGCCGTTGCCGGATGCCGCGAGAGCAGTCTTGCTATCTATCGTAACACTCCCCACTTGTATATTCCGCCAGGCATCTACCAAACTTCTCTCGGTAGATAGAACTGCCAGCTTCGTCGCGGGTCTTGTATAAACGAACGAGTCCGCCAGTTGTTGTGATTCTATCCAGCTCATCTTGAGCTGCACTCCTTCGGGTAGGGGATCCACCGTCGGTCCTCTTCCAGTTGAGCCTCCAAGCAGGAAATGATTCGGTGTCAGTAATTTAATTTAATTCTTCGTTCTCATCTTCCAATGGGATGTATGTTAGGGGTCGCGCGTTGACGATCGCCTCCGCCTCCATTAGAGTGGCTCTCAGCAACTCATCCGATGGTCGTTTGTCAAGAAGGATTGATTCCAACGCCGTCTTCAGGGAACGCACCAAGCGCTCCCAAGCCCCACCCAATTGGGGAGATGCGGGTGGAATTAACTTTCATGTCATTCGTGAACTCGTGAACTCGCGAGAGAGTAGATCCTTGTCCACATCTTCGAAAGCCCTACGCAACTCCATGCAAGCTCCTTGAAAATTGGTGCCGTTGTCGTTCCAGAGTTCCACGGGGCACCCTCGTCGGGCCATAAAACTGCGCACCGCTGGAATACAAGGGTCAGTTGTTAATGAATACGCTACCTCTAGATGTATTGCCCTTGTAGAGAGGCAGGTGAAGAGCAAGCCGTATCGTTTCACTGTACTGCGTCTGACCCGCACCATCAGAGGCCCAAAGTAGTCCACACCCGTATAGCTGAAAAGTGTATGAAAGGCTGCTACTCTTGGATAGGGAAGTTCCGCCATGCGCGGCGGCTTTGGGACCGCCTGTCGGTTCTTGCATTGCTGGCAGGAACATCGTATCCGAGCAAGGGTGGATCTCAGCTTTGGTATCCAAAATCTTTGTCGTAGTTTGTGACCACCGTATCGTGGTTAGCGTGCAGAAATCTTCGGTGAAATTCCTTTATGATAAGCTGCGTAATATGGCTGCCACAGAGGAGTACGACGCGGTCGCTTCCCTTGATCATCTTGGCACGTTCATCCAGCATTAATACTCAATCGGAATCTATATACGGTCCCAGCTTGTATAGTAGGTTATTCTTCTTCAATGGTTTTCCTTGTAAAATTAACCGTATCTCCGTCTGGTTGTACTCCGCCTGAGCGTACGACCACAGAAGACTCTCCGCGACCCTGGTATCTTCTTGTGATGGCTGATTTTCGATGTCCGATCGTTGATGAGCCTTGGCCTTCCATCGCCACATACACCATACCGTACTCGTGGTACTCCATAGTAGACGGGTCCAGATTGAGAACCGCTCGGAGTCTATGAGGGTCGCACGTCCTACGTCTGTAAATCCGTCACATACGCCGATGAATTGCGCCTTCAATTCTTCCGCCTCTGTCAGTGGCCAAAATTGCCTCTCTTGCAAAAGAAATCTCGGCCCGTTCAACCAACGACTTTCTCGGTTGAAATCAGGTCCTTTGTACCACTTAGTAGCGTTGTCCGCCACGTTCTCGGAGGAAGGTACCCAGCGCCAGTCCTTGACGCTAGTACCGTCTAGAATCTCGATCACACGGAATGCTACAAATTGTTTGTACTTCCTCTGGTCCGATCGCAGCCAATTCAACACGGTCCTCGAGTCGGTCCAGAAAGTCCGTGTGCTCAGTCCGTGAGTTTGAGGTAGCCTCGCTCCAAGCACTGCTCCCATGAGTTCAAGCCTTGGTATGGATGTCGGTCTTAGAGGGGCTACCTTGGTTTTGCTGTCCAGTAGACTGCAGTGAATACCTCATTGGGAAATCTTATATAACTCACGGCGGCAAATCCATTCTCGCTTGCGTCCTCGAAGGTGTGCATCTCCACTTCTGAATCCATCACCGACTCCTTCATGTGGCATCTTGGGATGGTCATTTTTCTCTTTGTTTCGTCTAGTCTCACTAGCGTGGGTGCTCCTCCGCCGAGTGCGCTTAATACTTCTCTGGAATTCGATACCCAGTTTCGAATGAGGAATCCGCCCTGAAGATGAATGTAGTGGACCTGACGCGCGAGGCTTATAGCTTCTTCCTCCGTGTCGATGCTGTCCAGCATGTCGTCTACATAGTGATTCTCCAGTATGCACTTAACAGCGCGTGGGTATTCCTTCTTGAACGACTCTGCATTTCTGTTCTTCACATACTGGGCACTGCTGGGGGAGCAATTAGCCCCAGACGTCATTACCTGCATGGCGTAGTTCTTTCTCCGTTGTGTGTTTGGGTCTATAAATACAAAGCGTTGGTATTTCTGATCTTCTGTTTGTATCCAGACCTGATGAAAAATCTCGGCGATATCGCCGCCGATAGCAATACGTATCTCTCTAAACCTGTGAAGTATTGGTACCAACTGCGCTAGTTGGTCTGGTCCCTTTAGCAGCATTGTGTTCAGCGAGATCCCTTCCGTCTTCGCAGCTGCATCCCAGACTATGCGAAGCTTCCCTGGCTTGTTCACGTTTAGTTAGATACCAATATGGCTTTTCCTCAGCTTCTTCCGACCTTTGGGAGAAAATGGGAACCTTTCTTTCCTTTTTCTTTTCAATAGGAACCTTCTTCCTTGTTTCACGTACTCATCTAGCTGTCGGCGAATTCCCTTTGCTAGCTCCGGCTCGCGAGTCAGTTTCTGGTACAGGCATCGTGCCCGCTTTAGGGCTGTCGGTAAACTATCCGGCAGCTTGTCATCCTTATACCTCCAAAGCAGACCTGTTTCAAATCGGCCATTTATACGCCTCGTGTTCTTCTCCAGCTGCTGTATAGCCAACTGGTCATCATTGGATACGCTCTTGCTATTCTTCTCCGGTCCAGGGCCGCCGTCCGACCACATGCACTGCTCAAGCAGGCGCAAGATCTCCTTGTTCTCGTCAGCTTCACATGCACATATGTAAAACGAAGGTGTGTGTGCTGTGCTTTCCGCCGTCCGAGGTGGCTTTCAGGTGGGTTATATTCAACGATTGTGACGGGAGATCAAGAGACTGGACCGAGTGAACGTCGCGAAAATCATATAGCTTCGTTTGGCCAATGCCGGAGATCCTTAAGTCGAGTCTGACCGAGGTGTCTTCATACCGGTGCATGCCGGCAGTCCACTGCATACATAGAGGCTGCGGTCGTCCCTTTACTCCAAGGTCTTTTAGCAATGGGGCGTCGATCAAGGTTAGAGATGACCCGTCGTCGATGAAGGCATACGTGTTGACTTGCCTACCATTTCCATACAAAGTCTGGATACCTGAATACCCTGAATAGCATTTCCACACCTTTTTGTCGGTGTGCATGGCACCTGGCTTGGACGGGAGCCGTGCTGCCGCGATGCAACAGGGGATGATGGCGTTCTAGGCATCCATCCGTTCTAGGCAAGGATTGTGGCTCTGGAAACATCTCCAGCACAAGCCACACCGTCGAGTAGCATTTTAGCGATCGCGGGTCGTCATTTCCAGGAATGCTGGACACTCCTGCAGGGTTCTGCAATTGCGGGTGCACAGCCTTGGCGCACAGTGTGTGTATGTACCGTGCCCCTTCTCTCCGTTCTTGACGACGAGCTTGGGACTATCACATGGCTCGCTCCTTCTGCCGTCTGCGATAGCCACGTACTAAACTCTGCGAACGTACACACACGTTTAGAGAGGCTTTGTGCATTCCCCAAAACGTCTGCACCATCGATGACAACTTGCTCACTAGCTCTTGCGTGAGCGCTGGGTTGTTTAAGTACTGGTCCAACTTGGATGCTTTCGTTGTAGCACAAACGTTTTGCACCTCCACCGAGGAGTCAACCAGCATTTCAAGCTTATTCTCCCTCACTTGGGGAAATTGTTCAATCCTTGTCACTAACAAGTCAATGATAATTTCGGGTCGCCCAAATTGCATTCTTAGCGTGGCGATTATCTGCGGAACACAGTCCGCATGCAGCATTTGACTTTGTACTGCGTTCTTGGCTGGTCCTTCCAACGCATGCCGAAGCCGCATTAGGTTCTCGGCATCCGTGAATCCGCATAGCTATTTCGTCTGTTCATACGTTGCGATGAATAAGGGCCAGTCCTCCGGCCTTCCGGAAAACTTCACCAACTTAGACCCGCTAGTATTCCTCGCTGTCAATTGTTCGTAAGATGGTCTGCCCATAGGTTTAGTGACCCTAGCAGCTGAGTTGCCTCCCCACTGGTAGAAAAGAGCCATCGGGGGCCCAGCGTGTGCTCTCAGCGTACTGCCGTTTCCTTCCACAACGGCAACTTCACCAATTGTATCCGTACCAGCATTCTGGTACCGTGTACTAGATGCTCCAGGCATCTTTTCTGCGTGGCCAGTCTCCGATAGCCTCTCTCTTGAGTGTTTGCCCATGAGCGCCTTTCGCCTAGGTAGAAGTTTTTGTAACAACCTTAGCTCCTCCGCTTCCTTCGAGGCCTCGTTGAAGTCATTAGTTCCGATCCTCATCTGGTCGCCACCTGAGTAACTCTGAGCCGTCAGGCTGGTCAGCTTTTCTGTCCTGATCAACGTCGAGTTCTGTGCATGGACGTCTACGTCACACTCTGCACAAATCCATCCCACGCCGCCATCCTCTTGAGCAGCAGAGATGTCATGGGATCTCTGCGTATTGCCGTTTCCTTCCACAACGGCAACTTCACCAATTGTATCCGTACCAGCATTCTGGTACCGTGTACTAGACAGGGACTGTAACGGTTATAATTAAAAAAGCAAAAAATTACAAAATATAAGTTATTTCTTAATTTTTATGAAAAAAATTTATTTTTAATAATTAAAATTAATTTAAATAATAAAAAATTAGTAATAATTATTAAGTATCAATTTTTATATAAAAATTACGTAATAACTTAACTACGCAAATGATTCGATAACTTTTATTTTAAAAATTGAAAATAAAGATTGAATCTATATATCTTTTGATCCGTAGAAGCCAGATCAAATATATATGTATATATATGATCTACACATCAATACCTTTCAGATGGTATATAATAAGAATGTATATATATATATATGTATATATGTTTCTCCGCTTATGTGCCTGTGAAGTATTGACTGACTCAGTGCTAAAGTTAATGTTCTTGAAATTAAATAATTCGCCATTTATATATTAAAAACTAATAAATTTTTGTAATTTAATCTCGATTGAAATCGAGATTAAAAAAAACACTACGTTTGGCCCCGCATGGCGAAGGATGTCGCTAAAATTGTACGCTCTTGCATCCCGTGCCATCACGCCAGTGATGCCCGTTTCGAACACATAAATATCGACATAGTCGGCCCGCCTAGTAGACATCACTGCACAATCTGTAGCCAACGCTGTAGGTATTCCTCTCCACATCACAACCGATCTTGGTCGACTATTCGAGTCTACATTATTCCAGGAGCTTTCTAAAATTTGTGGTTTTAAGCACCTGCGGACGACGGCCTACCACCCGCAAGCCAATGGTATGATCGAACATTGGCACAGAACGTTAAAAGCTGCTTTAAAATCCAATCCAATCTACTGGAGCAGTTCCCTGCATCTAATCCTACTCGGCCTACGCACGACAATCAAAAGCGACATCGGGCTGAGCCCTGCTGAAATGGTTTATGGCACCATCCTACGGGTGCCAGGCAGATTTTTAGCACCGAGCACACAAAAACACACTGAGTCCAAGTTCACCGAGGCTCTTCAAAAAATCATGTCTCAACTGCCAACCACTAAGCCAGTGCACCATCATGCACCGCAAGAATTTGTGCACCCGGACCTAAACCATTGTACCCACGTCTTCGTCCGAGTGGATCGAGTGAAAACCCCATTGGCAGCAAACTACGAGGGTCCTTTCGAAGTGGTAACAAAACACGACAAATATTTTAGACTCGAGGGCCACACAAAGGACAACAAGGTTTCCATCGATCGACTGAAACCAGCTTACATCTTCAAAGACGTACCGCCTCCAACACAGGAGCAGACGACAGCGCCAACTGCTCAGACACCCGAGAAAGTGTCAAGATCAGGACGACAAATCAGATTCCCAGCAAAGTATCTTTCCCAACTGGAACTCTAGGAGGGGGGTACTGTGGCAACCCCTTTCAGTTCTCGTGATCGACCAAACTCGATAACTCAAGCTAGTATCGATATTACGGGAGCACACCTCCAAGAGACACACTCTCTCATCTATCAGTTTCGTCAGCTTCGTCCGCCGCCACTGCAGAGTCTTTGCCGCTTTCATCTCCCGATCATCTGTTTAGTTTAAAATATAAGTATATAGTGAACAATAAATATAAGCAAAGCAAATTGGTGACCCCGACGTGATCGCTATATACACGCGAGTACTGGTGATTACAATGGCAAACAACGACGCCCCACAAGACGACGCCGAGGTTTTTCACAATACCGTTACTCACGGTGTTGATGGAGTTATCAACCGTGTAGCTGTGAAAATACTGCCGTTTTGGCCCGAACACCCAGAATTATGTCTATCGCAAATCGAAGCCCAATCCGTTCTGGCGGGAATAACCTCGGACGAAACGAGATTATTCCCGCTTGCGTCAATCGAAGCACCGGTGCTGGCTCGAATTGCCGACTCCATCGTCAACCAACCACGCCCAGGCAAGTACGAAAATTTGATATCGTGCATTCTGGAACGCTTCTGCGAAAGCGAACAAAAGAAAATCCAGAAGTTAATATCGGAGAACGAGGTTGGTGACAAGCGCCCCACGCAACTGCTCAACGAGTTAAACGCACTCGCCGCTAACAAAGATCAAGAATCTTTCTTGAAAGCACTGTGGCCAACCTGCAGATCCGTTTTCGACGATCGTCTAGACCGCATTGAACAACAAATCGACGAGCTGTTCAGAAACCGTTCTCGCAAGAGCAGCTTGCGAACGGATCGCAACAGCGTCGCCAAGAAATGTCGCCAGTCATGCTATTTTTCATCCGAACCAAAAACTAAAACTATCTTCGGATTCGGCGGACAAATTCGAAGAAGACCACCACACAATTGCCCGCCTCGCCATCAACGACAATTTCTCCAAAACACAGTTTCTCAAAACGCAAAAACTATGCTCACTCCAAAGCTTCTTTTCTCCGCCAATGGCACGAAAATACAAACCTATGGAGAAAAACGCATAGCATTGTCACTGGGATTGCGACGAAACTTCGTGTGGACTTTCGTGATAGCTGACGTCAACTGCGCTATCACTGGATCCGATTTTCTTCAACATTTCCACTTACTAATCGATATGATATGACCCAAACTCATCGATCGGGCTACGCTGCTGGAATCAAGATGTCACGCGCCTCAACGTAAAATCAACGCGATTTTATCCTACGAAGATATTTTCGAAAATCGACCTGCCAAAAGCTATCACCAGATTCCTGTCGAATCACAAGATATTCCCAAAACAGCAATTATCACGCCTTTTGGGCTATTCGAATTTTTGTTCATGACGTTCGGTCTGCGCAACGCAGCGCAAACTTTTCAACGTCACATAAACAACGTCATACAAGGCCTTGACTTTGTTTTTGCATACATCGACGACATTCTGATCGCTTCAGAATCCGAGGCGCAGCACGAGACGCACCTCCGCACGATCCTTGACCGCCTTCGAAAGGCACATCTCACCGTAAACTTTGAGAAGTGCCAATTCGGTAAAACACAATTCACATTCCTGGGACACGGCTTAAAACCATCCGAAGCCAAAGTGCCATTCGGCACTTTAAAAACCGCTTATCGCTAAAGTTTCTGGGTATGATTAATTTCTATAGGCTGTTTATCCTACGGGCAGCTGAGAACCAGAACATACTCCAGACGCTGATCCAAGGCAATAAAAAGAACGACAAAACCCCGATACTTTGGTCTACAGAAGCCGACTACGCATTCACCGCCTGCAAGAACGAGCTTGCAAACGCTACGTTGTTGATCTACATGGCACCAAACTCACAATTAACGCTAACCACCGATGCATCCGACGACGCTATGGGTGCCGTAGTACATCAGATCACCAACGTGCAGACACAACCACTGGGATTCTTCTCCAGGAAATTCACATCGACGCAAAACAAGTACAGCACCTACGATAGAGAACTGACTGCCATCTATCAGGCCATTTTGCACTTTAAGTACGCACTGGAGGGCAGGAATTTCGTAATTTTCACCGACCCCAAGCCGCTTATGTAGGCCTTCAGTCAAAACAGCAAGAAAGCATCACCTCGACGCGCTCGGCTCTCACGCATCGATGCCATCAAACACATAAATTTCGACGAGATGGCACTGGAACAGGAAAACCATGCGGAACTACAATCGCTACTTAATTCTGACGCCGAAAAACCCATCTCACTAACAAAATTGTCTCTTTCAGGCTCAAACAAGCAATTGTATTGCCACGTCGCCAATAACCATACACGTCCGTTTGTGCCCAAATGCCTACGCCAAACCGTTGTTGAGGCCCTACATTCGCTGAGCCATCAAGGAGTTAAGGCAACGAACAAGTTGGTCGGCAAACACTACGTTTGGCCCCACATGGCGAAGGATGTCGCTAAAATTGTACGCTCTTGCATCCCGTGCCAGAAGGCCAAAATCCAACGTCACACCAAATCGCCACTAGGAGAGTACACCACCAGTGATGCCCGTTTCGCATAAATACATAAATATCGACATAGTCGGCCCGCTTAGTAGACATCACTGCACTTTCATCTTAAGCCTCAACCGATCTTGGTCGACTATTCGAGTCTACATTATTCCAGGAGCTTTCTAAAATTTGTGGTTTTAAGCACCTGCGGACGACGGCCTACTACCCGCAAGTTAATGGTATGATCGAACGTTGGCACAGAACGTTAAAAGCTGCTTTAAAATCCAATCCAATCTACTGGAGCAGTTCCCTGCATCTACTCCTACTCGGCCTACGCACAACAATCAAAAGCAACATCGGGCTGAGCCCTGCTGAAATGGTTTATGGCACCATACTACGGGTGCCAGGCAGATTTTTAGCACCGAGCACACAAAAACACACTGAGTCCAAGTTCACCGAGGCTCTTCAAAAAACCATGTCTCAACTGCCAACCACTAAGCCAATGCACCATCATGCACCGCAAGAATTTGTGCACCCGGACCTAAACCATTGTACCCACGTCTTCGTACGAGTGGATCGAGTGAAAACCCCATTGGCAGCAAACTACGAGGGTCCTTTCAAAGTGGTAACAAAACGCGACAAATATTTTAGACTCGAGGGCCACACAAAAGACAACAAGGTTTCCATCGATCGACTTAAACCAGCTTACATCTTCAAAGACGTACCGCCTCCAACACAGGAGCAGACGACAGCGCCAACTGCTCAGACACCCGAGAAAGTGTCAAGATCAGGACGACAAATCAGATTCCCAGCAAAGTATCTTTCCCAACTGGAACTCTAGGAGGGGGGTACTGTGGCAACCCCTTTCAGTTCTCGTGATAACTCGATAACTCACGCTAGTATCGATATTACGGGAGCTCTTCTCCAAGAGACACACTCTTTACGCGATTTGCGTTTCAAGTATCCACCAAATTGCATCAATCAGCATAATCGAATTGCACAATAAGATGCGACATTTTCATCTTAAGCCTCTAATCTAAACACAACTGATGGCCGAGGTTCTTTGGATCAGATTTAGAATTAAGAATGGTGTCCCTCTTTGACCGAGACCGCGAACGGTTGACAAAAAATATTAAGAAAAATCAAAAGTGTCTTGTAATTTTTGCGTTCAATAAATAAAGGTTTAACACCAAGTTGTATAATTAAAAAATAAAATTTACATTTTCTTAATTCACCGAAATACAAGCAATTTAACTTGCACATATATTGAACCCTCACTTTACCAAGAGTACTTTAATTGCACACTTTGTAAAAATTTACTGCAGCATCAACATAATCAAAGGTCCGTCACAAGTGGTCAAAATATAAACCGATCGTAAACCGTATGCCTTGGTCAGCTTAGAGTAGAGTCACTCGTATATATTATATATACGGAGCCTGCCTCCGCTTCCAAAGGGCTATTATAACATGACGACCGCGACAAGTGTTACAGGAAGCACAGTATGGACAGCCTAAGGGGACTGCCTAGGATTACTCTAAGGGGCCTAGGACTAAGGGGCCTAGGTCATCTTAGGAGTTCATCAAAATGAGAAAAACACTACATGGCGAAAAAAATGTTTAAACAAGGAGGCATACAAAACAAAATAAACAAAAGAATAGGACATATTTTGTTGCTATTATACACTAAAAACACTCATTGAGCTAAACGAGGAAAGCTATTTACATCAGTGGTCGGTACGACCGGATGTAATAAATCAGAGAATTATTAAATTAAATTATTAATGCGTAAATTTATTTTTACACAGTATAAATGCGTAAAACGTCATGCTCAAAGCCTACTTTCTCCTTTTCGTTACTATTACTAATGCGTTCAAATCATATCAATGTATTGAATGCCGATCACATGCTTGGCACATAATAGTAGTTGGATCATGTGAAAAGTTCGTTTCACTCTTGCTTCGGATGTTGCTATAGAGGTCCATAGATTCTGCGATTCCAGCATGAAATCTTATGGGGCCTGCATTTGTGAGGCGCTGTAAAGTTATAAGTCTTGTGTTTCTTCTCCCAAAATATTAACCATACCCAATCTGGAACTTGCTGGGGCCGAGGTGTTAACAATTGACTCTAAGATCATCTCCAGTCCTCCATGCTGGGTCACGAGCACGAGCGTGTTTGTTTGTTTCACAACGAAGTCCATGCACTTGGAGTTGCCCTTAGGAAGTTTATTTCGTTGGAGTAAAGAGAACCAGTTGCGGAAAATGAAGTAACTTTTCCTCCCCAATGATCATCATATAGCAGTACTGGACTTCTGCCTTCCGGAATCCACTGTGTGGCAGTTTATCCCTCCCCACTATTCTTTTAGAATCAACTGCTTTGTTTATGTATGGACCGTGTCACTGTCATCTTAGTACGCATTTCATAAATGATTTTAGTCATAAAATCATAAATCATAAATAAATCATAATAATTTTCATAAATTATTATTTAACCAAAAGTCCACCCGGTGCGAAAAATCTATATTCGTTGACACCGGCTCCGTCAAAGGCCTCCATACGGCTTTAACTAACTGGAAGATGCGCCAGCCACTTATATTCCGGTTGCTCTTTTTTAATGCACCTTTTTCAATAAACCAGATCGATTCTACAGTCTCCTTAACGGCTCCACCTCTGGACACATTCAGCAACTCTATTCGATACGAACCTTGACAACGAATCCAATGAACTTCTGAATACGACCAAAATACACTTCGTTTGATCGAAACTTTGATTAGAGGCTGAGCTCTGCGAGAAGGTGAGCGGCACATAACTAAAAACGGGGGAGGGTCTTTGTATTAAGCGGCGCTACTTAAGACTTTGCAGTCAACGACGAAACTTTTATACCATCTGGAGATTTGCTTTAGTCCAGTGGTGGGCAAAACTAACACATGTTTTTTATTTCTTTTTTCGTTAATTCAAAAGTTGGAATGGGCACTAAAATTGAGTATTTTATTTTAAAGAAAGCTTTGCTAGCAACATTTCTTAAAAAAATGAAAAACTACGCTTCCCTATCTATATTCTCCATGAAGAAAACTTTTTCCAACCCAATTTCTGAACGATAATTCTTTTTCCAACCCAATTTTTCTCAATGGAAACATTTAAATTTTTTTAGTTTGGGCTGTCAAATGAGAGCAAATGAGAGAGCTTATAAAAAAAAAAAATTGAGAATGCTCACACTGTCAGTGTGCCGGCAGCGCTGCGGCAGAATTTCTTACCCTATACTCGCGTGCTATGTAAAATGAGAGTTTGCCCACCACTGCTTTAGTCAGTTCTGAGTCCGGAAGTGTTATTGACTTAACAGTGCTCTCGGATGCAGTAACTTCAGGCGAGTCTGAAAAGCACTTGCTCAGTTTAAACCAGAGAACTGCAACGAGTATGATTAAGTATGATCGAATACTCATACCCTAAGGGCAATCAAATCAATTCTAGGTCAGGGCCTAGGTCATCTTAGGAGTTCATCAGAATGAGAAAAACACTACATGGCGAAGAACATGTTTAAACAAAGAGCCATACAAAACAAAATAAACAAAAGAATAGGACATATTTTGTTGCTATTATACACTAAAAATACTCTTTCAGCTAAATCAGTGGTCGGTACGACCGGATGTAATTAATCAGAAAATTATTAAATTAAATTATTACTGCGTAAATTTATCTTTACACAGTATAAATGTGTAAAACGTCATGCTCGAAGCCTACTTTCTGCTTTTCGTTACTATTACTAATGCGTTCAAATCATATCAATGTATTGAATGCCGATCACATGCTTGGCACATAATAGTAGTTGGATCATGTGAAAAGTTCGTTTCACTCTTGCTTCGGATGTTGCTATAGAGGTCCATAGATTCTGCGATTCCAGCATGAAATCTTATGGGGCCTGCATTTGTGAGGTGTCGCGGCGCTGTAAAGTTATAAGTCTTGTGTTTCTTCTCCCAAAATATTAACCATACCCAATCTGGAACTTGCTGGGGCCGAGGTGTTAACAATTGACTATAAGATCATCTCCAGTCCTCCATGCTGGGTCACGAGCACGAGCGTGTTTGTTTGTTTCACAACGAAGTCCATGCACTAGGAGTTACCCTTAGGAAGTTTATTTCGTTGGAGTAAAGAGAATCAGTTGCGGAAAATGAAGTAACTTTTCCTCCCCAATGATCATCATATAGCAGTACTGGACTTCTGCCTTCCGGAATCCACTTTGTGGCAGTTTATCCCTCCCCACTATTCTTTTAGTATCAACTGCTTTGTTTATGTATGGACCGTGTCACTGTCATCTTAGTACGCATTTCATAAATGATTTTAGTCATAAAATCATAAATCATAAATAAATCATAATAATTTTCATAAATTATTATTTAACCAAAAGTCCACCCGGTGCGAAAAATCTATATTCGTTGACACTGGCTCCGTCAAAGGCCTCCATACGGCTTTAACTAACTGGAAGATGCGCCAGCCACTTATATTCCGGTTGCTCTTTTAATGCACCTTTTTCAATAAACCAGATCGATTCTACAGTCTCCCTCAACGGCCCCACCTCTGGACACATTCAGCAACTCTATTCGATACGAACCTTGACAACGGAATCCAATGAACTTCTGAATACGACCAAAATACACTTCGTTTGATCGAAACTTTGATTAGAGGCTGAGCTCTGCGAGAAGGTGAGCGGTACATAAAGAAGGGGAGGGTTTTTTTTTTAGCGAAGCGCCGCCAAGATGCGGTAAAATCATATCAATGTATTGGGGTGCCGACCACTGATTTAAAGTTTGGTAAAATTTTTCTACGGTGACATTAACATCGGTATATACCAAAATATCGGACCAATCATCATATGTATCGATAAGGCTATTAAGTTTGTGAAAATATTTGCCCCGCAAGGAAACTCCTGATCCATACCAGAAAAGGTTTTGAATAAAACCTTAAGCATGGGGTGATATGGATCCTCTGGGGTTAAAAGGGGGAAAGCTGTGTAGAGAGTGATACTTTTAGAATTAGATGCAAAACATAAGTCTAAAAGCCGACCTAACGAACTTTTTACATGGGTTATTTGACTAGGGACATGTCAAACATGCCCACGGTGAAGTCATGATGCATGATAAGTGATAAAAATGGTGAGTTATCGATGTTTAGTCATTCCGATTTTTCAATGACGGCAAATTAAAAAGTCTGAATGTATTTAATGTGTACGTTATAAAACGTTTATTCTGCAAGGAGATGAAGCTGGATCTGGATGGGGTGTTCAAGCATTGAACACTATTTTGTATAGAAATTCTTAAGTTAGAGTTTCTAGGTATCGGACCCATGAAATACGTGTAAAACAGATAATCTAAAACCGATCCCCTGCAGCCTACACACAAATATGTACTGGGCCTTATCCACGGTGAAAGGGCCGAATAGCAGGTCAGCGTGTAGTGCGTTGCAGTTGTTTAACCCAGTATCGTACTTAAAGAGACTTTACCAAATAAAATCAGTTTCCAAAAGAGCTCATTGACACCTTCTTATTTGGGGCTCCTCTAACAAAGAGTGCCGTTGCGTATACCACGACTAATTTAGCCATGATGTACCCATAAAATGGTCCCATATTTGAGGATCATACGTCCGGACCCTGGTTCCCATCTCATTTTCCCGAGTTTGACCCCAACACCCCAGCCCCATTATAAATGTTTACCTTTTAAAGAGGATGCGCCATTATGCACGGTATACAACGAGAAAACTTATTTTTAGCCCATTCGAATGGTACCTGTCCCATTAATATCGCAGTGGTTCTTCTCAGAAGATTCTCATGTATCCATAAGGAGCTCATTGGAGTAAGACCTATTTATTTAGGGCTCCTCTTAACATGGGGCGTCAAGGGACTTAACGTTATGTACAGAGAGTAAGGCCCGACTAGTCATTGCGAAGCTAAAGCTCTCGATAACAGAGTGGGCGGCCCGACCTAGAAGTTGGGAAGCTAAAACTCTTTAAAGAAAGGCCCGTTGAAGTCGAGCGACCGAGAAAGAGTCGGCTTGCGACCAACAAAGCGTTTACTCTAGGTTATACTATTTGTACTCTGTGTAACAGACAGAACAGTCTCTTTAAACAATGTATTGATAATTTGTCCGCATTAGTGGTAGTAAGTAGGCGGGATGACGTTTCACATACTGGTGTGTGGCAGAGCTCGGGCAGAGATCGATAGGGCCTCCTACCTCGCTTAAACAATGTTTATTTTGTCTTAATATGGTAGTGATGACAATAATGATGCGTAAGAGCCGGATGATGAAAGATAAAAACGCGGGTTAATGGCGGCAAAAAAACAAAACCGCGAGAATGCAGAATAACGAAAATTATAGCAGAGAAAACTAAAACCGGCTTTAGGATAGCGACAAAACGGGTGTTTTGTCACAGGGCACTTGAAGTTTCTTTCCTAAGAAGTGTTACTCGGCAGACTCCATCATCTCCATTATATCGGGAGTGCGTTCTCCTCCGTTACCAGCACGATGAAATTCACGGAGATGGCTCGACCACGCATAACCACGCCATTTACAACAAAGGGGTAGAGCGCTGTACAAAGTCAAAAACGACTCCTTTCTCCTAGCCCAGAAGCTTTGCTGAAAGAAAAGGCCGCGCTGGCAAGGATCCAATCAGTTAGTGCTAAATGTATGGCGGAGGGATAAATTGCCTCACAATGGATTCCAATGGAAGTCCAGCACTGCTCTCTGATGTTCATCGAAATAAACCCCCTAAGGACATGAAGGAACGCGGCAGTGGACCAATCCCTCACCAACTCCAAGTAAACGTGAAACGTAACATTACGTAACATTTTTGGGGGCAAAAGAACGGGCCCCATTAAGTATTAAGCTTAATACCAATGATCGATATCCTGATCCCCGATTGGACAGTATTAGGTTACATACTTTCATCAACAAACATACTTTCATCAATATGCTCCTATTTTGGAGGTTGGAGGTAGAAGTGAACAGACGTGTAATGTCGCGCTTTCCTGCGCAAAACACAGTGATCAATAAGGGTTCCCATCAGGTGTGCGAGTGTTTTAACCGTAAGTGTACATCGAGGCATGCCCTGAAGCGCCCTATTCCAGGTCCTAACATCAAATGCTAGAGTACTAGAGTAAAGAGTCGGAGAGAGTACTATATCATCCTGTCACGCTCTTCGCAGCTTATTTTGCTTCCGCGACATGTTTTCTTCGGAACGAACATTAGCGTGGCCACCCACCATCGAAGATACAATGGCGGTTTTTGTCAAATTGGGACCTTGGGGCTAATGCACCTTCTGCCCCTTTTCCGCTTAAGTTTAACAAGTCTCCAGAATAAGCTCCTTAGGCGTCGCCACCGGGCAGTCTCAGATGAACCATACCTGACCAAAGCGGATCTCGCTTAGAACTTTACACCTCGTAAGGGCTAGTGTCAACCCTAGCATTGACTGCGCGCAAAGGTAATCATGGGATCAATGACGCGACTGCACAACACCTAAGGACACCGGAGTTGGGGGACTCATTAAAATGATCAGACTGGCTTAAGGTAAGATGGGTGCGGTTCAGACTCAAGGGAAAGTATCAGCGTCATCAAGAGCTTTAGATGACTCGAGATTGGGCACATGGGCACAAGAGAGCCATCGACCGCTCAAGAATGTGCTTGAGATATGAGTGAGTGTATGAGCGTATGCAGCAACGCCGGGAAGGAAGCAGGACTCGTAGCTGGAACTGGGATATGTCCGATATTGAGGAGCGACCTCTCACAAAGGAAAACTGATAATATGCACCCAGCTCAACCTTAACCAGTGCAAAGCGGCACAGTCACTGCTTCAAAAGGCGGTCAAAGCGACGAACAGACACAGGGAGTCCTGAACTCGGAACCGTATAGGAATATCCCTGGAAACGAATAGCTGGCAAGTTGATATAAAGGATCGGCTCTATGGTCGACGGAGAAGGCTCCTAACTGGACATCCAGCAAAGGTTTCCTCCAGGATAACATAATTGTTGTTACATTTTTCAACTGCTACACTCCGCCAAGATGGGACATCTCGCGCTACCTAAGCGCTTAAGAGTTTCGTTGCGGATGCAAGAGGCAGATCGCCGACGGTCATTCGAGTAGATTTCAACGCCTTGTTCCAATAGTGTTCCAATAGCAAGGATAATCCTACCGACTAGCGGTCCTACCCGTCATTTCCAGCTTGAAAAGAAGAGGATGAAATTCAATAACTTCCATCTAATCAACAACGGGGAAGGAACTCATCCCGGGAGGCGATCAAGAGGTCAGACCGACAAGCGGCATTATCCCCATGGCAGGGGAGGTAGAACTCAATGACCAAAGGTAGCCGCACAGGCTAAAAATTAACAGCCAGATAAGTAACCAACTTACCCTGTTTCTTTCGTGCCACGGGGGGTACAGAAAATACTTCCACAGATTCGGACATGTCGCAAGTCTAGAGTCCTCCAACTACCCAGGAGCAGACGAGGATCCAGAGAATATTTTATAGAACTCTCTCCTATTGTTTTAGGCACAAGTGAACGAGATTCTCGGCCTCTGTCTGTTGGAAAACTCTGTCTGTCTGTTAGTACTAGTTTCCCATCGATTTGGGAAATCGCTCTAGCGTGATATATTTCACATCTGTTATTTAATATTGGGTATTTTATAAAAATTATTAAAAGTTGTTTATGCAATGCGATTTTAAAAGAAGAAATGTCCATTAAATCAGCTATAATTACTGGTTTTTGTTCATGTTTTAATATTTCCAAGATGTCATCATTGTTTAAAATTTTAGTTGTGTCAATTGAGTGATTGTGTCAATTAAATTTTTGCAAAACAAATATTAAAATCGCAAGCGAAGTTTTCGAAGTGGTCAGATCTTGATCAATAAATACTTCTTTAAATCATGGGATAGAGATTCTTTTTCTTTGAATAATCGGGAATTTATAATAGACTGCTTATTATTGTTTTCAATTAATTCATTAATTTTATTCAGAACTGTAATAAAATCATCATGGTCCGGAGCTCCAGCTAAGCTTTCCACAGGAGCTTTCCGGAGCTTTCCACACGGTGCCTAATTCATTTATCCCTCTTTTTGATCTAGTTGATATTAAATGGGATAAAATTAGTTCTATTACTTTTGTGAATAATATTTCTATTTCCCAATGTTGACTTTTATTATTATGCCTTTGGTAATATTATCTTAAACTAAATTTTTTATTTCTGTTTTAAGAGTTATGTTAGTTACGTGAAATTAATCTGCGTATGACTCGTACGTCAATACGTCTTTATAGTCCTTAAAAGAAGAAATTCGTGACTGGTTTAGTCAATATCAGTTGTGTTTAAAAAAACAAAAAAAAAGGAGTTGTATAGGCCCCTAATTAAAATTTTCTGGGAAAGGAAAGAAAAAAAGGATGATATATAAATACTTCGAATTTATCTTTATCTTTGTGAATAATTCTATTTCTATGTTTGATTATTATTTTGTTGGGTAAATTTTCTTTATTGATTGGGCTTGATTGATTGGGCTTCGGAGGGAAGCTGATGTTTACTTTTGATTTTTATTTGTTTATGGGGAACCGAGATCGGACCTCAGAGCCAAAGACAAAGCCGAAAGCAAATGCAGAGTTTGAAAATATTGTTTATAAAATTCATAAGTGGAAAGCCATAAGTGGGCTGGATTTATGGGTTGGATAATTAAGCCCAAAGACAAAGCCAAAGGCAAATGCAGAGATTGATAATATTGTTTATAAAAGCCATAAGTGGCCTGTATTTACGGGTTGGATAACTTGTATGCTAAAATATTAAAAAATATAATATAACAAATAATATTATTTCTTTCGTCATTTCACCGAATAACGAATATTCGCATTTTGTTAGGGTAGATAGCCTGAAAAGTTCGAAAAATCAAAATTTTCGCTCTGGCTCTGGCTTTGAAACGAAATCGCACGAACACATGCCCCCGTATAGGTGAATGTGTGACACGCATACATACAAAGAACAATCCAAGCGCAGACCAACCTTCTTCGTCGCGCTCCTTTCAGCGACTGAGAAACAGAAAGCATTCTATGAGAATATGAGCGTAAGATGAACGAACGATGAGCGTAAGAGAACGTAAAAAATCCTCTCTGGGTCCTGCTGGGGCCTGTCGCAAGAAATTTTTGGGTCCATTTTCGTTGTATGAAATGGATTGTCTATATGCTGTATGGTTAGTGGTTGATATAAGCATGTCCGTCTGTCCGTCTGTGTTTCTTAAGTTAGAAAGATGTGACTGAACGAACAGAAACGCGATTACTTTGGTGTTTTATTCAGAAATACCTTTAAGCCTAATTTACAATTTTTAGTGAGCACTGGTTCATATAAGAACTTAAGAACCGTAAGTCATAGAATACGGCTACCATAGGTATCATAAAAAAATCAATATTTTTTTAATAACTATTTAAAACAAAGGATTGATGCTCGTTTCCGTGATATTTATTATGAATCCTCACATACTCAGCCCCCTCACCACGACAAGGTCTCACTCCATGAGAGGGAAATTTTTTTATTTATATTTTATTTATTTATTATTAACAATGAACTGTTATTTCTATATTATTACAACTAAGAGTAAGGATAATTTAAGTTAAAAGATATTCCATAATTTTGGATTTAATTACATCTAGGGATAGTTCAGGGGACATTAAATGGGACAATGAGTTATAATTTTTACAAATAACGCGGAATGGATCGTGTTCCGCAAAATTAGACCTAGAAATCGGTAACCAAAGGGGTCGGAAGGATCTAGTTACTCTATTAGGCACAGAAAACATTAATTTTTCAAGAAGTACTTGTGAGTCAACCTGTCCAAGAATAAGCACATGAAGTAGCATAACCCCAGCTTGTGCTGGCGCTCTTTTAAAGGAGGTAGGTTTAGTAGTTTTAACCGGCAATTGTACGACGGGAGCGAAGTGGCAGTATCCCAGTTTAAGCCTTTTAACGCAAATAGCAGAAACTGCTTTTGGACTGATTCAATCCTCCTTTGGTGAACAAAGTATTGCGGACTCCAAACGCTAGAACAGTATTCCAAGATAGGACGAACCAACGATACGTATAGAGTTTTAGTTGTGAAAGGATCATCAAATTCTTTAGACCAACGTTTGATAAAAGCTAGCACACCTCTGGCTTTATTAACTGTTAGTGATATGTGGTCGTTGAAGGACAACTTATTGTCAAAAATTACTCCAAGATCGTTAATTAGGAAAACACGATCTAAGACGTTATTCCCAAGAGAGTACGAAACGATGTGAGGCACACTGCGATTGAACGTCATAACCTTACACTTACAGCAGTTAAGCAAAAGGAGATTGTTAGAGCAACACAAGAAGACTGTAGTAGCATAGTTCACAACACTAGGTAAATCGTTGACAAAAAGAACAAACAGCAGAGGTCCTAAGTGACTACCTTGTGGGACACCAGATGAAACATTTATAATCTGTGATGAACTGTTATTAAACAAAACACGCTGCGTGCGGTTCGATAGATAAGAGGTCAACCACTGTACTATATGAGGAGAAAACCCCAAAAGACACAGCTTATGAAGGAGGAGATGGTGGTTTACAGAGTCAAACGCTTTACTAAAGTCAGTGTACACCACATCAGTTTGCATGCGGCTCAGAAAACCTCTGTGGATAAACGAAGTGAATTCAAGAAGGTTAGTAGTGGTAGAGCGATGCTTGACAAAAACATGCTGTGAAGTGGAAATAATACTTTTACAAAAATGTTGCAGTTGGAAAGTAACCAGTTTCTCAAGCAGTTTGGGAATCGCAGATAGCTTAGCAATCCCCCGGCAGTTCTCAATAAGTGCTTTAGAGCCTCTCTTATAAAGCGGAATAATAAAAGATTCATTCCATCTCTTGGGGAGACATGCCAGCTCCAAGGATAAGTTGAATAAGATAGTGAGAGGATAGCAAAGGATATCAGAACAGTACCTTAGAACACAGCTAGGAACATTGTCAGGACCAGCAGAGAATGATATATCTATTGTTGAAAGAGCTTCGAACAGATCCTAAGGATAAGAAGAATTGTGGTTATATGAATCGGACGAATAGGTGGTTTGAAAAAATGACGCAAAGAGATTAGCAATACCTTGCTCAGAAGAATGTGAAATATTTTTATATGATAGGGAAGGAGGAAAAAGATTTGATTTACGTTTCATATTGACAAAAGAGTAGAAGGAGCTTGGATCATTTCGAAAGTTTACCTTACAATTTCTGATATACTGCTTATAGAGTAGATCATTGAGAATAATAAACTGGTTGCGAACATAAAGAAAGTTTGACTGGTGGCACATCGATCCTGACTTAAGAAACTTTTTGGAAGCTCTGGATTTCCTGTTCTTAAGACAAGAAAGGTGTTTATTATACCAAGGTGGTTTTGTAGACAATGATACTGGGACTTCCGGAACAAATTTGTTCAAGGCATTATGAATTATTTCGTAAAACGAATCCGTAGCTGCTTCAATTGTGTTTATAGATGAAAGAAAATTCCAATCGATTTCAGCTAAATGATTCCGAAGGGCCATAAAATCAGTCTTTCTGAAGCATTTGAAACGAGGTTTAGCATTAAAGCAAGCATCATTGTGAGGCACATCAATTAACACCGATGCTAATAGTGTAGGGTGGTGAAAGTCTTCAGGAAGCGATAGCGGCGGGGACCGAATGACTGTCACAGAGGATGACACATTAGAAAAAATAAGGTCCAGAAATCTGCCATGAGAGTTATGAATTGGATTAATTTGGAGCAGAGCAAGATCGGTTAAGCCATCGATAAAGTCGTTATGACAACTGGAAAGCAAGGAATTGTCTACCTCAGACGGGATCCAGGAAATGATGGGAAGGTTGAAATCTCCCATGATTAGGATTAAATCACGGTCCTTGGCCAACGAAGAGACAGACCTAATGGCATCAAGATGGTGAAAGTACACAATATCTTCAGCCATGGGAGGAATGTAGGAACAGGTCAGAAAAATATGAGACGAGCCAGTTAAAATTTTCACCGCAATGAACTCAATTCCGAACTCGTTCGTGAAAGGAATAATTTCAGAAGGGTACTTATTAGTAACAGCAATGAGGACACCACCTGCAAGAGTTGGACGATCCAATCGAAACACTATGAATTTGGAAACAAGAATTTCATAATCAGAGACAAAGGAGTTAAGCCAAGTTTCAGTAAGCACGATAGCATTGAAATCAAAAGAAGCACTCTTTGTAAAAAACTGGCTCAGCTTACCCAGAATACTTCTAACGTTTTGATAGCAGCAGGAAAATACTATGTTATTCAGTTTTTTGAAGCAGTTTCTGCAGAGATAGGATTCTGAGCGTCTTTTGCTAGGAATTCATGAACGATACTGTGCTCAGGCCAAGCTACAGGATCAAGTGCTTTTTCAAGGTAGGAATCAGGTAGAACTATTTTAAAAGAAGATATAGAACGCTTGTGCTTAAAGTTAAACTTAAAAACAGCTATTTCATTAGGAGCTACCTTAAGATGCTTTAACAGGTGACTCTTGACATCATCAACAGTAGCATCCGGCATTAGCCGAGAGACAAAAATGGCCTTACGAGGAGCAACCGCCCTCAGCGTAAGTCCAGAAGATCTAACTTCAGGCGCTACACCAACCAGAGGCCTTGGAGACATCTCAGCTAGAGCAGAGCGTAGGTTGTCCAACGATGGGGGTTGTCCAACTATGTCCAACGATGGAGGCTCCAAGATGAGAGGTGGCTCGAGATTTGTACTTGGTTCGCTGATCGCTTCTTGCAAGGGATGAATATTAGAGTGCCCTGAAGGAAGGCTCATCAAGTCCCTTGGTACTGGAACAGCATAAGTAGGTAGACTAGTAGGCGACGGTAAAATGTTTGGTGTTGAAAATTCATCGACTTGTACAGCATGGGATGTAGGGGTATTCAGTAATTTAGCAGACAGCAGGTTGTTGTTCGGAATTTTTCGTCTGGGGGATTCGCTTAACAACTTTAGCCCAAGGAATTGAGTTTCAAGAGTGAGGAATTGCTCATTAAGGGCCGAGAATTGCTTGCGGACATCTAGGAAACCATTTCTCGTCTGTTTCATAAAAGTCCTCATCTCTGACTCAATTTCTCTACAAGCAATGCAAGACCATGTCAGGCCAATTTTCTTGTTGATAAGGTCACTTATCCGTCCATTGTGTCCTCCTTAACTTAAATATAACACCTTAACTTATACTGCACTTTATAACTAAAGAACTAAGCATTAATAATTTAATAATACTACTATGACTAATTAAATGAAATACATACAATTCAAATAAATAAATTAGTTAATAAATTTAAAAAAAAATTTTACCAGCTATATTTAAGAAAAATTCCGTCATGATGACTATAGCTCGTTTTTTGTAAGATGTGCAACTTCTCCTTAGCTCATTATGAGCAAATATCCAATCGATTTGCGTTAAATGTTTGGTAGTAGCACAATTATTGACTGGACTAATATTAAATTCATTTAAAGCCTCCTGAAGACGATTAGTGGTTGTAGATCTGCATATTTTGAAATCTCCTAATATTACCAATTTTGTATTATTTTCTAGGCTGCGTAGTCTTTCTACATCCGCCATAACTTCATTTTGAAATTGTGTTAGGAAAAGCAGGATTCGTATAAAGAACAATAAAGGATGTATCGATTTATTTGAAGGCAATTGATTGGTATGTAGCTCTTAAGCTTAAAGACTTTTTGTCTCGAACAAAGAAACTACATTTTTGGCAATATTTTGCTTGGCATAAATCATGGTAATAGCCTCAGCAGGAACAATTGGAGTTCATTCAGGATCGGGACAGTTCCGGACTTTTGATCTGGCGATAGCGCCAACGGTGAGTTCAAAAAGTTCAAAAAATGTACAAGTCCGTCTATATTGACGGACTATTGAATTTACTTGTGTCTATATTGACGGTTACCATATGTTTAATCTTTCATATTTTGAAATGAAGATTATATGGCAAACCCTGTGTTTTAGAGGTTTTCATATTTTGAGTATATCTTAACGTGCAGATATGTTCGCAGTTCGCAGTTGGTGAAAACCAACTCTTCCGCCCCAATTTGCGCTAGTTTTATGGAATTGTAATTGCTAGATTTATGGAATTGAACTTCGCTGGGTGAAACAACTCTTTGTTTAAAGAGCTCTACATCAGCAATTGTCAGATGTAGAAATGCCTCAACTGCAAATGCCTCAGAGTTTAATGATTCAGGGCTTGAGCAAATGCATGGTCGACTCAAAATACTTAAAGTTGCTCCATAAGCTATTTCCTGCTAAAACGCTATAAGGATTAATTGTCCTTTCCGAAAATATCCAACTGTCTCCAACTGGGGAAAGCTGTTTTAGATCTCCAAAAACTATAATTGATTTTCCACCAAAACTTAAGTCAGGGCATAAGTTTCAAATTCAAATTCAATTCAATTTACCACATAAGATACCTGTCTAAGATTCAGGATCGTGAAAAAATAAATAAAATTGATGAACAAAAAAATGCTTATTTACAAAAATTATATTCATGTTGCAGTTCATTTAAAAGTATATTTTACTACAATTATTTTGTAATTAATTTAAAATTAATGATGAAGAACAAATAATTATTTCAAAAAAAAAATCCAAAATTTTATTATGGTGTTGCATATCATTTAAAAGGATTTTTTACTCCATCTTCTTTTTAATTAATTTTAAATTACCTCGGACTTATATAAAGAAATTTAATTTTATAATATAAAAATATAATACAGAATTACAGAATTTTAGGGTAAGTATATCACAAGAAAACCTTTTCGTAGAAAAGTGAAAATCCACCCTGAAGGGTCAAGAAAAAAAACGAACCAATTGACCTGCTGCGATCCCCCTTTTATCACTTTCTTGCAGGAGACATATTTATGTCAGGGTCGAGAGAAAGGTCAATATGTATATTTTATTTAAATAGTAAATAAATAGAAATTAGATGGGATCTTACGTTCCAATTTTTACGTGTATGCATATAAAATACATACCGATCAAAATCCACAAGAAATCATCCGAAACGCCTTCAATTTCTTCTTCCCACTGATCCGGCGCAAGTTATATTGCAAGATCATTTCCTTGGTTTTATCGATTCAATAAACAATAAAAAGGTAATAACATAAAATGGGCAAGTGGCTAATTCATGTTTAATAAATATATGTACATACATATATTGAAAGGACGCTTATATTTGATAAATACAAGTTAATTATATGCCCTACTCACCAGGATCAATTAGTATCACTGAGGTCACTTATGCTAAGAATCAAATTTTTAGTAAAAATCTTGCCTTTAAACGCAACAATTTTACACTTTTACTTCATGCAAAAATTAAACAACAAAATACAAAGGAGATAGGGAAGTAAGATCGAGGATACCCAACCAATTGACATAGTGAAAATTCTGGCGCGTGCCAGGGTATAGGCGACTTTTAAGCAATGCCTTGGTAATTAGAAACGAAAAGGCCCAATAATAAACATGAAGATGATTCGCTGTCATCCCTAAAGCAAATTATTGACACCTTTACATGGTGGTGATGCAGATCAACATCACACACGAGGATAAATACGTATCAAACTGCGCTACAAACTGTATAAAAACTATTCTAGGAATTCAGACGACGATCGACATAAACAGTTTTGATCACTCAGAATGCTGTCCAATACTCA
Organism: Drosophila parabipectinata; assembly: GCA_018153455.1. Lineage (NCBI taxonomy): Eukaryota > Metazoa > Arthropoda > Insecta > Diptera > Drosophilidae > Drosophila > Drosophila parabipectinata. The sequence goes on along the minus strand of JAECYA010000335.1, from coordinate 140,492 downwards.
CAGGTGATTACTTTTCCAACCAATTTGGTAAATGTGGTAATCTAAAGAATTGGTTGTGCGTTTCCCGGACGATGGCTACAAATATTTATATGAAAAAAATGACGTAAAGTTGATTCATTATAAAAGTTTAAAAGATGACGAATTTGATAAATAGTTTTATATTGATTGAGTTTTGAGTTTATGCATTATTATACAATTAAAGACAATATAACCATAGTTTCAAAAATTATATTTGTTATTGCTTTATTTCTAAAAAAATTAAGAAAAAACCAAACTTAAAAAAAAAAAAAAAATAAATTTGGACTTTTTATTTTTATTAAGGTTTACCGATCAAAAAAATTCATACATTAGAAACATTTCAAATATACCAATATTTGAAATTTAAAAGAAAAATTTTTAAGTATAATGTTAAATTAATTATATAAATTAATATCGTTCGATGATCCTTTATTAAGAAATGGGTGTATAACTTCCACTCATTTGGTTTTCGGCACAGATTTTTATTCACCCTTCTCAGGATCTAGAAGTCGCATTAATAGTCTCTCTGTCTGTTGCTTTTGTAAAAAAAAAAAAACCAAACTTAAAAAAATAATAAGAAGTGTATTTTTTTATTTTTACTTATCGATAGCGAAAAAAATTCAATACATTACAAACATTTCAATATACCATATGATAAAAAAAGAAAAAGTTTTTATTTTGAAATATAATCTTAACTGATATAAAGTCAAACTTAGAACTTCTTTTAAAAGGGTATTCTGTACGTCGCTTCCAATCATTTGGTTTTCGGTACATAATTTTTCTCTACATTTCCTAAAATGAAAAACTCTTACATGCCATATCTTTCATGCCTAATAAAATTTAAACATATTATTAACATATAGTAAAGTCCTTGAATATACCAAAATAATTTACGTAAAAGGGTCAGATGTAATCCGCTTCGAAAACCAAAAGAAGTATATATTACGTTTCCCCTTTATTTCGGACTTGAGTAAACGAAGCCCATACAATTTGTTTTTGTATTTATCGACAGTAACATCCCTCAGTAAACGTCAGACCTCAAGGAATTTTGGTACGTGAAGGGTACTAGTATTGCCACCCGAGGAATCCTCTAGGTATGTTTCATACAAACCATCAAGGAATTTCCATAGAAGAGTTCCTCACATCGAGGAATTCGAACAACTCGAGGAATACTGCAGGATTCCTGCAGTTATTCTAAGAGCATTTCGAACTAAATACCCCAGGGAATCCCTGAGGTATACTCTGAGGAATCGTTGAGGAAATACCCCAGGGAATCCCTGAGGTACACTCTGAGGAATCGTTCAAGAAATACCCCGAGGAATCCTTGAGGTATACTCTGAGGAATCGTTGAGGAAATACCCCAAGAAATCCCTGGGTTATTCTCTGAGAAATCGTTGAAGAAATAGGTGCGATTCACAAGGGATTCACTGTGGAACTGCAAGCATTTTTACCCCTTCTTTTATTCAACCAAAATTTTATTATTATTAAAATTATTTATTAATATAAGAAATTATTAATTGTTGTATAATCTAAAAATACAATTTATTTTACAAAGTTTTATACAAAGATTTATTCTACTTATTTTATTTATTTACTTATTTTAATTTTTTTTTATTATTATTATTTTTGATGGCACGTCAAAGCGTGCCCCAACACTTTCTCAGCCGAGGTCCCCGGAATCACTTTGGATATACTATCTGAAAATAAAATAAATAGAAATTAGATATTGTTTACATTATTTGTAATTAAAATACATACCGATCAAAACTCCATAAAAATGTGGAACCTTTTCACTAACCACACTAAATCTCTTCCCACTAACTCCGTTGATGTTATATTGCACGATCATTTCCTCAATTAAATAAATAAACAATAAATAGATAATAACTTAATATGTACAAGCGGCTAATGCCGTTTAATAATATTGTACATATATATTACCTTTTCCGAGCGGCTAATCCGTTTAATAAATATATGTACACTGTACATATGTATATAAATATTTCTCACTTTTCGAGGCTAATGCCGTTTAATAAATATACATATGTACATATGACATATATGAACGCTCGTATTTAATAAATAAGTTAATTATATGCACACCACCAGAATAAGTTAGTATCATCGTAACGTTTTTTGAAAAATGTAACTTTAAACGCAACAAACGCGTGTAATTCCGGTGCAAATTGAACATCAAATGCAAAGGAGAAGGGGGAGAAGCAAGACGAAACCGAAAATTGACAACCGAAAATTCTGGCGCGTGCCAGGGTATAGTCGACCAACGCAATGCCTTGTAATTAGAATCGCACAAGGAAAATAATCAAACATGAACATTTTGGCTTTGCCTAAAGCAAATTATTAATACATTTCAATATACCATATGATTAATGAAAAGAAAAATTTATTAAATATAATCTTAAATATATAAAAATATTTCAACATATTTTAAAAAGGGTATTCTGACGTCGCTTCCATTCATTTGGTTTTCGGCACCGATTTTTTTCTCCCTTCCCTCCATCTACATCTCTCTAATTGTCTCTCTGTCGCGTGCCGCTGCATCGAAAATATGACGTAGAAGCTTCGAGAATCACGAAAATATGACGTAGAAGCTTCGAGAATCATCGTCGAAAACCAAAAGCAGGTAGAAGTTTCGTTTCCCCTTTCGTTTCGGACTTGAGTAAACGAAGCCCATGCAATTTGTTTTTGTTTTTCGACAATGTCGCCAGGAAACGTCGGGGTAAGGAATTTTGGTACTGAAGGGATACCTCAAGGATTACTCAAGGAATCGTCTAGGTACTAGTATTGCCACCCGAGGAATCCTCTAGGTATGTTTCATACAAACCATCAAGGAATTTCCATAGAAGAGTTCGTCACATCGAGGAATTCGAACAACTCGAGGAATACTGCAGGATTCCTGCAGTTCTTCGAAGAGCATTTCAAACTAAATACCCCAGGGAATCCCTGAGGTGTACTCTGAGGAATCGTTGAGGAAATACCCCAGGGAATCCCTGAGGTATACTCTGAGGAATCGTTGAGGAAATACGCCACACAAGGAATCCCTGGGGTATAGTCTGAGAAATCGTTGAGAAAATACCCCAAGGAATCCCTGGGGTATTCTCTGAGGAATCGTGGAAGAAATAGGTGGGATTCGCAAGGGATTCACATATATTAAACGGCCGCTCGGTATTTAATAAATAAGTTAATTATATGCACTACTCACCAGAATTAGTTAGTATCACTAGGTCACTTATGTAACTGTTTTTTGAAAAATGTAACTTTAACCGCAACAAACGCGTGTAATTCCGATGCAAATTGAACAGCAAATGCAAAGGAGAAGGGGAGAGGCAAGAGGAAACCGAAAATTGACAACCGATAATTCTGGCGCGTGCCAGGGTATAGTCGACCAACGCAATGCCTTGGTATTAGAATCGCACAAGGAAAATAATCAAACATGAACATTTTGGCTTTGCCTAAAGCCAATTATTAATACATTTCAATATACATTTCAATACATTTTCGATAAGAAAAATTAATCTTAAATATATATTAATATTTCAACATATTTTAAAAAGGGTATTCTGACGTCGCTTCCATTCATTTGGTTTTGGACACCGATTTTTTTTCTCTCCCTTCCCTCCATCTACATCTCTCTAATTGTCTCTCTGTCGCGTGCCTCTGCACCGAAAATATAACGTAGAAGCTTCGAGAATCATAGTCGAAAACCGAAAGCAGGTAGAAGTTTCGTTACCCCTTTCGTTTCGGACTTGAGTAAACGAAGCCCATGCAATTTGTTTTTGTTTTTCGAACATGTCGCCAGGAAACGTCGGGGTAAGGAATTTTGGTACTTTCTTTAAGTGTATATCAGTAAATTTTGTAAATCAAAGCTGAAGCCTTTTGTTTTGAAATTCGTAACCCGGCTGCAAATAGCCTCATTCAATTTTTGTAAAACATAAACATTTAATTATTTCAATTCGGCTGAAACAGCCTCATTTCAGATTTCCAATTTCTAAGATTTCAGATTGAAAAACAAAACAATATTTGGGTAAACAGAAATCCCGACTCAAATCTTTCTCACTCCTTTTAAGTGAATTAAAACTAAACAGATTAAAACATTCTTAAACTTCACAGGAAATTTCACATTTTCTTGTCACCTCAATTAATTGAGACCCAAAGCCTTCCCCCAAACCCAAGTCAACTGACACCTCAAGTAAAAGGTTCCGACTCAATCTATTCTCTCAGAGAGCCTCTCTTTCGAGCTTTGATCTGCAAAAAGCTTCAGCAAGGGTAGCTATAAAAAGGACCTAGAGCCCTAAAGATAAGTAGTTCTAAAATCTAACATCCTAAGCAGTAGTTCTGAAATTCTAAAATAAAAGAATCACACTGTATCAAAACGGGAACTCAAAATAAAAATATATTTTTTTAATCTAATTTTGAAAAAGATATATAATTGGCGCAGTCGGTAGGATGTGTAAAAGTGACCAGTGATCAATCGAGATCATAGAACATCGTTGAAGTATTTTATGCTAATGCAACTGCAGCTATAATACTAATCGCGAGTGTTAATCGCTATTCACATCCGCAAAAGAACATACGTGTTAATTTCAATTTGTAGCCCACTTTTCGAAGTGTGACTGCTACCGAAAATATACAACACACGAAAACTTAAAACAAATTTGTAGCCCGCTTTTCGAAGTGTGACTGCTACCAGAAATGTACAAAACACAAAAACTTAAAATAAATTAGTAACCCGCTTTCTTAGTGTGACCGCTACCGAAATTAATAAGAAATACAAACATTACAATGGCTGAACCAGTGGCACAAATCCAGTTACTCTCCGAGCTACACCTTAATCAGGCTTTAAGCCAGATTAGGCAAGTTCCCAATTTTAATGGAAGCACCAGGGAATTAAGTGCATTCATCAGACGGATCGAATACATTTTAAATTTGTATCCATCAACTGATTCGCGTCAAATAGCCGTATTCTTCAGTGCAATTGAGATTTAATTATCAGGAGATGCACAGCGAGTGTCCCAGCTATCAGCAGCAACCAATTGGCCCGATCTAAGGAGTGCTCTTATCGATGAATATAAAACCCAAACCCCATGCGAGGAATTACTAAGTCGACTCTACAATACCCCTTTCAATGTAACCATTCGTAAGCATTCGTATTTGTCATAACGAACAAATTGTCGTTAGAAAACAATTATTTAAATACAATGATTTATAATAATGCCATGAATAATACTGTAAAAGATGTAATAATGCGAAAACTCCCTGACAGGTTATTCATGACATTAGCAAGGCACGATATAACTACAGTCAGTAAACTTAAACAAGTAGCACAACAAGAAGGTTGTTATGATTCTGGTTCTGATAAAGTTAAATCACAACATAATTCAAATCAAAACGAACAAGATAGGAGAAATTATCAAAAAAAAATAATTTCCAAAGAAATAATTCCTTTTATAATAATAATAATCAACAAAGTTATAATCAGCAAAGTAACTATAGACAACCAAATAATTTCAACCAACAACAATTTCGACAGGAATTGCAGCAAAAACTTAAATCAAGGTAGAGCTCAAGGATCCTATGAATTATCAACAACCATCATCTTCTTTACAAGGTACTTTTAATTCTAACAAACCACTGAAAAGACAGCGTGAATATTCAAGCGATCAATCTAAAATGGAAATCGAAAAAGAAAATTATTTTAGTTTCCCACAAACATTAAAAACGTCAGAAGTGCACACAATTAATGGTGTAATTAAATTAAATAAGTCCGTAAATTTCAAATCAAGTAAACTTTGTCCGATCGACCAACCATTTTGGGTTCACAATTTTTCCCAAAAATATGATATATTGATAGGAAGAGAGTATTTAGAAGCATGTGAAGCAATAATTAATTATAAACAGGAAACAGTCACTTTGAGCGGATTTGTTTTTTCCATGATATATTACGAAGATTTCAGGAATTCCGAAATGGAAACATTGGAAGATTTTCTCAGTCCACCTTCATCTGAGGATATATCTTTTAATTTTGCAATTAATGATGACTTGGAAGAAAATAATAAGTTTAGAATAAATCATCTGAATGAAGAAGAAAGAACCAAATTAAATAACATTTTATTTGAATTTAGTGATATCAAGTACAGGGAAGGTGAAAATTTGACCTTTACCAGTGACATAAAACATTCAATCCAAACCAAACATGAAGATCCTATTTACATAAAACCTTATACATACCCCCAAGCTCGTGATCAAGAAGTTGAAGTCCAAATTAAAGAAATGATAAATATGAATATATAGGACGGAATATAGGAATATAATATATAATAGGAATATAATAGGACGCATCAGGGAAAAAGAAATTTCGAATAGTAATAGACTATCGAAGTCTAAATGAAATAACTATTGATGATAAGTATCCGATACCAGTTATGGATGAAATACTTGACAAACTTGGAAAATGTCAATATGTTACAACAATTGACCTTGCCAAGGGTTTTCATCAATTTCAAATGGATGAAAATTCTATTTCAAAAACAGCTTTTTCAACTAAAAATGGACATTACGAATACACACGAATGCCATTTGGTCTGAAAAATGCGCCTGCAACTTTCCAACGTTGCATGAACAATTTATTAGAAGATTTAATGTACCAGCATTGCCTTGTTTATATGGATGACATAATTATATTTTCTACTTCATTAGAGGAACACATATTGTCTATAAAAAACGTGTTTTCAAAACTTCGAGAAGCTAATCTTAAACTTCAACTTGACAAATGTGAGTTTATGAAAAAGAAACCCAATTCCTTGGACATATAATAACAACAGAAGGAATAAAGCCAAACCCCAAAAAAATTGAGGCGAAACAAAAATTTCCAATACTAAAAACACAAAAAGAAATAAAATCATTTTTAGGTCTCTGTGGATTTTATAGAAAATTCATACCTGATTTTGCTAAAATTGCAAAACCCATGACAGTAAACTTAAAGAAGGGTTGAACTATAAATTCAACAGATAAAGAATATTTAGAAGCATTTGAGAAATTAAAACTTCTCATTACATCAGACCCAATTTTAATTTACCCTAACTTTGAAAACCTATTTGTTTTGCTAGTAGAACTCTTAATGAACATGAAATTATTTATTCATCAATAGAAAAAGAGCTTCTGGCTATAGTCTGGGCCACTAAATATTTTAGGTCTTATCTCTTTGGTAGAAAATTCGAAATTCTTAGCGATCATAGACCATTAGTTTGGCTTCATAATATAAAAGAACCAAATATGAAACTACAAAGATGGAGAATAAAATTAAACGAGCTTGACTTCACTATTTAATATTTGCCGGGAAAGGAAAACCAGGTAGCTGATGCTCTGTCAAGAGTAAAGCTAGATGAACATTTTTTAGGAGAATCATTGGGTAGTACCCCATCATTACCCACAATAGCAACAATACATATTGCACAAGAAGACAATCAGAATTATATAGAAATAACGGAAAGACCTATTACAATAGAAAAATTGAATTTCATAGAGGAAATTCCAATAAAGTTAAATTGACTCAATACTTTCCAAAAACCAACCTTAAAATAATGTATAAAGAAATGACCTATGAATATAAAAGAATGAAAATATGAAAGAATTAATTAAAGAATATTTATGCTCCAAAAAAAGTGTCTATTTTTCTATTGTCTCTATTTCCATTTCAAAGTTTATTTTCCTTGTGAAATGGACTTTTTAATATTTCAAAATACTTATATAAAGATTATCTGCCCAAATAACTTAACCAAAGTTATGATTAACAGATGTCCAAACATTCGCCGAATTCAAGGAAATTGTCCTTAAAGCTCACGTAGAATTATTACATCCAGGAATAGAAAAATAAACAAGCCTTTTTAAAGAAAAATATTATTTTCCCGATTATCAGAGATTACTCAAAATATTATAAATGAGTGTGAAATTTGTAACCTTGCTAAAACAGAGCACAGGGACACAAAACTTACATTTGAATTAACCCAAGAAACCTTTAACCCCAGAGAAAAATATGTTATAGATTTTTACATGATCGATAATAAACAATTCATATCATGTATTGATATTTATTTCAAATACGCTGGTTCAATAAATGTCAACAGTAGGGATTGGTTAGAAGCGAAAAGGCCATTACTCAGGATATTTAGTGAAATAAAATTAAAGTAAACCAAAAGAAATTAAAACCGACAAAGACTCCGCATTTATGTGCTCAGCATTGCAGGAAGACAAGCCAAATTACACAAACTGACGAAAAACATTATGTAGAAAAAAATAGAGGTAGAGAAATCACTCACTATAAATCAGAGGTCGGCACGGCCCTATCTCGGTGGCATAGGAAATTTCTCTGCCCGAGCTCTGCCACACACACACAGTATACATGTGTGAAACGTCATGCTCACAGCCTACTTTCTGCTATTCGTTACTAACACTAATGCGGTAAAATCATATCAATGTATTGGGGTGCCGACCACTGCTATAAATCGAAATTCAAAAAGAAGAAGAAAATTAATACCAGCAAATATAATACTTCCAGATTTCCACCGGAAGATAACCCAGCTTAATAAAATTATCTTTTATATAATAACTTTATTATGTCTTAAATATCACGCCGTGTGTCAGAACATAGATATCAATCCAATCCATGCAAAAAATGGATACTTAATTTTCCAAACAGGTAACATAGATCTGCCCACTGATTATGAATATCATTGTCTCACAGTCAATTTAACTAAAACTGAAAAAAATATAAAAATCTGATGAAACCAACACGCGAATTTGAACATTTGGATCAAATTCAATATCTAAAAGAAAAATTAAATAGAGAAATGAACGGAACCAAAATTGCTAAACGAAACAAAAGAGGACTTGCAAATTTCGTAGGTACCTTTTATAAATATTTATGTGGTACATTAGATCAACAAGATAGGGAATTAGAATCAAAAATTGATAATTTGTCCGAAAATAGTATACAGATCAACGAAGATTAAATAAAGTAATTGATGCAATTAATAAAGGAATAGAAACAGTCAATCGTTTAAATGAAAACCAAAACGAAAACCAAAGGTTAGCAATCCTTATTTTCAATTTACAAGAATTTACAGAGTACGTAGAACACATTGAAATAGAAATTCAATTTACAAGATTAGGCATATTCAACCCTAAGCTCCTAAAACATGACCCGCTTAAACATGTTAATTCAGAAAAATTGTTTAATATCAAAACATCTACTTGGTTACAAGTTAATACTAACGAAATCTTGATAATTTCTCATATTCCTCGTACTATTATTAAAACCCCCATTTATAAAAGTTTACCGTATCCGGATCAGAATCAGAATATAATAACCGAAACATTGCATGATGAATATTACACCAAAAATCAGCAAGTCTTTAAAGTAAAAACAAAAAAAATAGTTAATAATAAATATATAATAGGTCTCTTAAGACAAACAAATACAGAATGTAGATATAAGTTAACTATGGTCAGCCAGACCAGAGTCGTTGACCACAGTCAACATCATAATGAAGCTCCGGCCAGACTGCTGACCCAGCAATGGGCCGGATGCTCGTGCACCGACGGCAGACACTGCATATTTGCGTGGCCGCTGTGAGCCTTTGTTAGCTTTAAGTTCTTTTCACATATTCAGTTCATATTTGATATCCAATAAATAAAGAGCACCAGCTCTCATGCATGGAACTCCGGCACTTAGCCTTTAACTCTTTTATTAATTATTATACTGACTGAGTCACAAGGCCAGCGGTATCGAAGGACAGTCATCCTTCCACCGTAATCTCCCTATCTCAACATAGGAGCAGTACGACCATCCCTTGGGATCTACAGCGACGTGGGCCACCAGCGGCAGTTACCTTCCACCGTGTTAGAAAAGTTATAAAGTTATAGAAAGTTTATATTTCATAGGATCGGACCAACACTTTGCATATTCCTGTCCTTGGCTTCGGCCCACATTACTGATTATTCACAGGCCAGGTACATCCCCATCGTGGATGGTGAAATCCTAGTATGGGAGGAGTTTGCTTATGTCACACATACAGCAAACCTCTCAGAATATGGGCGCGTAATAGAGGAGACAAACAACATGATCAACATGTTTCCGCTATCCCATATGAAGAAGCTTCTGAGCGTGGACACCGCTCACCTCCAGGATTTATTAGAGTCGTTGGGCGTTCATCACAGAGTAGCTAGGAGCTTGGATTTCTTAGGGTCAATGCTGAAGGTCGTAGCAGGTACACCGGATGCCGGTGACCTTGAGAAAATCAGATTTTCTGAAATGAAGTTAGCCGAGTCAAACAATAGACAGATTGAAATAAACACTAAAGTCCAAAACCAAATTAACCAACTTACACACACCGTCAATTCAATATTGAGATCAGCTAAAAATTCACAAGTAGACACAGGACATTTATATGAGACACTGCTTGCTAGAAACCGCATTTTGATGACGGAATTACAAAATTTAATGCTTGCAATAACCCTAGCCAAAATTAATATTGTTAGTCCGAACATTTTAGATCATGAAGACTTAAAATCAGTTTGGCTTGAGGAACCCACCGACACACCCATAGGGGATCTTTTGTCCGTCTCGTCCGTAAAAGTTCTACAGTCCATTAACATTTTACATTTTATCAATAAATTTCCCAAAATTAAACTATCCTGCAAAAAGATCAGTTTTTTCAGTTGCCCATGGGGGGACAATGCTGCAGATAATAGACAACGTCATAGCCGAATGCAGCGGAGAAATCTACGCCATTAAAAACTGCTCCGTATCACCGGGAGCCGCATTCTGCCGCCTTGCCTCAGAGAGTACGTGCGCCAGAGAACTGCACGCTGGAGGGGTGGCACACTGCCGAATACAAGAGAGTGACCTGCACCCGATAACCTAAGTGGACGAAGGGATTGTAATCATCAATGACAGGTCGGCCAAAGTGCGAGTGGACAACGGCACAGAGACATGGACTCACGGCACGCACCTCATTACCTTTGAGAAAAAGGCCGCGATAAATGACACGCTCTTCATCAACCATGATAACACCCATAAGAGAGCTCCAGGGACAGCAAGTCTTCCCTTATTAAACATCACCGCCACCCAAGAAGTCCTCAGCCTCCCGTATCTTCACCGCCTGAGTGAACGAAACTTGGAGTTCATCAAGGAGTTCAGAGAGCAGATCGATAACAACCGATCACGTCTCGCAGCAATTATTGCCGGAGCAATATGCTGCGCACTCATCTGCATCGGGCTCACCTACAGGCACTTCACTAAGGCAAGGAAATCCGCAGGTCAGATAAGGCAGGTCATCGCCGAATTACATACGGCCGAGGGCGGCCTTAACTTAGAGTAGTTAACTATGGTCAGCCAGACCAGAGTCGTTGACCACAGTCAACATCATAATGAAGCTCCGGCCAGACTGCTGACCCAGCAATGGGCCGGATGCTCGTGCACAGACGGCAGACACTGCATATTTGAGTGGCCGCTGTGAGCTTTAAGTTCTTTTCACATATTCAGTTCATATTTGATATCCAATAAATAAAGAGAACCAGCTCTCATGCATGGAACTCCGGCACTCAGCCCTTAACTCTTTTATTAATTATTATAGTGACTGAGTCACAAGGCCAGCGGTATCGAAGGACAGTCATCCTTCCACCGTAATCTCCCTATCTCAACATAGGAGCAGTACGACCATCCCTTGGGATCTACAGCGACGTGGGCCACCAGCGGCAGTTATCTTCCGCCGACCCTCGACACGGATATCCAACCAGCGGCAGTGACCTACTGCCGGCCCGGACAATCAATTGAGGAAGGAAGTCGAAGCGACCACCCGACTCTCCAGTGGCTGCCAACCTTGGCGGTCACCAATACCTAATCCGCCGGCTCTACCCCTGCCACGGAGGCATAGCCAGCCGGCTTTGCAATATTATCAATTTACACAAATTGGAATATTACTTGTTTTAATTGGCGCCCAACTAGCAGAAGTTGGAAGGTGACAGCAGCGCAACCGTTCAGAGATATAAACACCTTATTACAGACCATTTAAGTGGGCCCTTCGGCCAAACTTTTTACGTCTTCGACTAAGTTTGGATCCATAGTTTGGACCAGGGCACAAATTAACAAGTCTAAAGTGAAAAAAAAAATAAATAAAAAAGAATCTCAATATTAAACGTTACGACTTTAATAGGGTTTAGTGTTTATTTCTTTCACTAATATTTTTTCGCACTGTGTACGCAACATAAACTCTATGCAGCGGTGTACTGTTACCCTTCAGATACTTTTGGTGTATAAATTAGCGTATTGTGGAGGATAAATATCAGAGCCATGACTCTTATAATTGAGCATACCAAATTCGGATTTTTATTGGGCTTTTTTATTTAGATATATAAAAGGAAAACCTTTTTTCCTGTGTGCAGATATTTTATTTTGTTTCTATTTGTCGCTTCGCTCGAATAAAAATTCTCGGTATTAGCTTCGGAGTCCAATTTTATTTTTTATTCTTTGTCTCCACTCTACTGCTGCGATCCCGATACGGTCGCACATGCATTTGTGTGGCAATCGTTGTTTTTAATTTTTTTCTTTGTTTATCATAGCGGAGGCTCACGCCCCGCGTACCCCTCACCATGCCAGTGCTTGGCAAGGCGGCAGCTCAATTCAACGAGCACACATACATCGTTGATAGGCGGCGGCTTCGTCCCAGCGTACCCCTTACCATGCCAACTGCCTCCAAAACAGATTGAGCGAGCAGTTCTTACCAGTGCGATTTAGCTCCACTACACATGAACTCTCAGTTCACGCAATACAGGCAGAATAAGGGGTTTGGTAGTGACTCAGAATCTGACAGAGAAGAGCCCCCGCGCACTTCACCACCCACTCAAGAACCCCCTAATACCCCCCAAGTAGAGATGATGGACTCGAACCAGCTTAGGGATGTTATCCAGGCCGCCGTTAGCCAAGCCCTGGCAGAGGCGACCGGCCAAGCCATGGCCAGAGAAGCTGAATTACGCCAAACCATTCAAGAATTAGCCGCTCAAGTTGCAGCGGTGCAAGCAGCACCCGCGCAGACGGCAGCCCCCAAAATCAAGGTCTATGAGCCCATTGATATTAAGGGCAACATCCAGTGCAATGAGCGCCTGGACGCCGTAAACGGCTTGCCCGAGTTTACGGGAGCACAAGAGTCATATGTCTCTTGGCGGCAGGCGGCGGTAGCCGCATATTTCATATTCAGGAACTACGTAGATAGCTCACGCCACTACCAGGCGGTTGTTATAATTAGGAGCAAAATTAGAGGCCCTGCCGATGCGGTGCTGTCCTCGTTTGGCACTATACTGAATTTCGACGAGATCATAGATCGCCTCGATTTCACATATACTGACAAGCGCCAGATGCACGTTATCGAGCAGGAGATGGGTACCATCAGACAGGGAAGCCTCACTCTCCTACAATACTATGACGAGGTCGAGAAAAAGCTCACCTTGCTTACCAATAAAGCCACGATGTCGTTCGAAGCGTCGGCGGCAAAAATCTTATGTAAAAGTTCCGGGACTCAAACGCAGTCTTTCCGACGTCCCTTTTCTCGGCGACGCCGAAAGACATGCCAACTGCATTGGCATTAGCCCAGGAAGTGGAATCTAACCACGAGAGATATACATTCGCAACTCGTTTGCAAAGAGCCAAGAGGATAGGGATCGTAGGCAAACCTCAATGCCACAAGATCGGCAACAGGAAAAATCCTTTCCTCAAGCAAATCAACAGTTCGGTGCTGGTAAAAACCCACACTTAGGCAGGTACATTTTGCAGCTTCCAGCGCAGCGGCCAAAGTCGACGATGACGCCATCTCTGAATACGACGATTCAGAAACGATTAATTTTTTAGGGGAAAATCCCTGCTACCCGTCATCAGACGAAGAGTAGCGGGGAAAGAAATGAAGTTCCTCATCGACACGGGCGCGTCGAAAAATTTCATTCGACCTCACGAAGGTTTAAAAGGCGTTCGTCCCGTCGATTCCCCTTTCACTATTCATTCACTTCATGGCGTTACTACTATCACAAAGAAATGCTTTGTGTCCTTATTTAATTTAAAAACTACGTTCTTTCTACAACCGGACTTATCCACCTTTGATGGAATAATCGACCTTGACTTATTAAAGCAGGCAGGGGCAACGCTTTGCCTAGCTTCCGGTAGCCTAAATTGGGGCACCGAGGCGGATAAAATCGAGTTCCACACGTGCACTGACGTAAATTTCACCAGCGTGAACTGCATCGGCAAAAGACTCGTTTTTGAAAATGCTGAAGACCAGGAAAAAGGCTTTCGCAAACCCTAATGAGGCTTTGCCTTACAGCACATCAGTGGTAGCCACCATCCGAACAGTTGATGAGGAGCCCATATATGCAAAATTATACCCGTACCCCATGGGAGCAGCGGATTTCGTCAACAAAGAGATTGAAGACCTGCTTAAGAACGGGATAATTTAGAAGTCGGTATCCCCCTACAACAATCCAATATGGGTTGTGGATAAAAAAGGGACCGATGAACACGGCAACCGGAAAATGCGACTAGTTATTGACTTTCGCAAGCTAAACGAAAGAACCGTGCCCGACAAATACTTCCCTCTCTTTCTTTCAAGCGAACGGTCGTGTTTTTTTTTGTGCGCACTGCGTTTTTGATAAATATTGGTAAACCGGTGTTTACATACTTTGTGAATTAAATCTTGTGAATCATAACAATCTTAAAGCCTAAACCGTATCGCTTCGCGAGTGCTTTGGTATATTTGGAATCGAATTAATAATTTGTCTAAATTCTATTCCAAGCATAGCTCAGCTCTGCTTTTTCCCGGCTTATCTATATTTTCTGCATTTCTCTTGTGCACTCTTTCAAAGCTCCCGCTTCGGCTTCTTGTTTGGCACAGTGGTTCAAGGTATTGTGTTTTTTAACTTTTAAATATTAATTTTTGTCTTATTAAATTAAAAAAAAAAATAATAATAAATAAAATGGAATTTAAACTGGTCTGTGCCATTAAGTCTTGCAACAAGACAATTTCCACATCCCAGCCTAGTATCCATTGCTGGTTATGTGAAAACGTCGTGCACGCCAAGTGTGCCGGTTTCACTGCATCAGTTTCGGATGCCATTTCCCGTAGGTCTGGGATACATTATTGTTGCGAAAATTGTCGTGCTGTGCAAGGCGAAATGAGGTCGTTCATGAGACAGACCAAAAATGGATTTAAAGAGCTGATCACTGGTTTTCGTAAAATCAATGACCAGCTCTGTGCGCTTGACACTCAATTTAGTGGCCTTCAGCTGCTAAATGAGTCCCCTAAGCGTAAGAAATCCGCTGTTTCTGATCCACCTCAGCCTGCTCAGCCGACATTAATGCAGCCGCTTATATCTCTGGCCACCCCAAGGGCCTTAACTGAGAAAAATTCGTCAGAATTTCTCAAGGATAATGAGCAATTGTCCGATATGTCCGCCATGGCATCCCTTCAAGTGATGCCACAGGTCCTAGGGAACTAAAAGGGTATTCCCAAAAGGGTATTCCACAGTCCGGACCACCGGCACCGACTGATGCTGCAGTTCTTGTACCTGCGACACCAAAACCCTTACAGGTGATTCCTCCATCGAATCATATATTTGTTTCTCGGCTTGCCCCTGATACTTCAGAGATTGATATCTCGGCTTATATCAAAGCCAAAACAAAAACCGATATAAGGGTGGAGTGGGAGTGGGAGTGAGACTTCCCAATATCGAAACCACTGACCAACCCTCCACCTCTTCTTTGGCCACTAACACAAAAAACTAATTTCCTCACTAACTCTTACCTATCAGAATACTAGGGGGCTACGTAGCAAACTCCCCAAGCTATATTCTGATAGTTCTTTCTTTGCATCCCATATAATAGTATTTACAGAAACTTGGTTAAATCCGGAGATCTTTAGCTCCGAAGTTTTTCGAAGTAAGTACACCACTTTTAGACGGGATCGATCTCAGCGGAGAGGAGGTGGAGTCCTCATTTCGGTAGACTCTACTTTTGCTTCTGAAGAGGTGAAATCCCAAGAGTTTGGTGACATAGAATTTATTTTCGTTAAAATCACTATGTCCGTGAAAGCTTTATACATTACATGTTCATATATACCTCCTATGTCTGAACCGCCCACATATTGGCAGCATTTGTCCGCTATTTGATACGTCTCTAATCTTATGACGGATCGTGACCAACTCGTAGCGGTGGGCGACTTTAATATCCCAGAATCCCAGTGATTTTTAAGTGGTCCAACGTCGATAACTCACCATCTTTGTCACTTATAACTTACCATGACTTCACCGCGGGCATGTTTGACCCTAGGTCAGATCAATCATGTTAGAAATTCGTTAGGTCGGCTCTTAGACTTATGTTTTGTATCTGATCCGGATGGTACCGCTCTCTCCAGAGCTTTTCCCCTTTCAGCCCCAGAGGATCCATATCACCCCACGCTGGAGGTCTCAACCGAAACCACTCCTGGTATCGATCAGATGTCTCCGAGCGTGGTAAATAAGATTCGCTGTTTCCGTAAAGCTGATTTTCAAAAACTTAATAGCCTTATCGATACATTTGACTGGTCTGATATTCTGGCGTGCACTGATCTTAATGTCACTTTAGAAAAATTTTATTTTACTTTAAATACATTTTTTGACTCATGTGTGCCTTGGAAACATCCGTCCGCTTCAACAAATCCTCCTTGGTATACAAGGTCCCTCACTAACCTAAAAAATAAAAAAAATAAGCTTTTACTTAAATATAAAAAAACCTGCAGTAGTGTTGATTTCTCAAGATACCTACTAGCTCGGTCGAATTTTACCGTGCATAACGCTGAATGTTATAGGAATTATATTGACCGCTGCCGGATTCAATTTACTCAGGATCCAAAGCAGTTTTATAATTTTGCAACTTATTCTCCTCCTAAATTGACTGATCAGCCTTATGCATATAACATTCAAGCAGCAAATCTTATTTTCTGTCCGTCTTTTTCTGAGAACAACTTATTATCTGGTCTTTTAAGGGTAAAACCCGTTTATTCGCCAGGCCCCGACGGAGTACCAGGCTGTGTGCTAAAATACTGCGCCAGGGCTCTGTGCAAACCTCTTCTAAGACTTTTCAACTTATCTTTGGAAACCTCGATTTTTCCCCTTAAGTGGAAGGAATCATTTATAATTCCCCTACATAAAAAGGGGAAAAAGTCCGAGGCTGCCAACTACAGAGGCATCTCTAAGTTGTCGGCAATTCCAAAGTTATTTGAAAAATTAATTACCCCTCATTTGCAACACCTTTGCTCTTCGATCATCACTCCTTGTCAGCATGGCTTTATTAAGCGTCGCTCCACCACCACAAACTTATTGAAGTTGACATCCTTTGTCATAGACGGCTTTTGTAAGGGATATCAAACCGATGTAATTTACACAGACTTCAGCAAAGCATTTGATTCAGTTAATCACTCACTTTTGTTGAGTAAACTGAATATGCTGGGTTTTCCTAAAGACCTCTTAACGTGGATCTCCAGCTACCTAGATGGAAGGACACAAAGAGTCTTATTTAAAAACATACAGTCCCGTCTGGTCCGTGCTACATCCGGCGTCCCTCAAGGAAGTCATCTTGGCCCGTTATTATTTACGCTTTTTATAAACGACTTGCCCCCTGCTTTAACGAACTCTCTAGTTCTTATGTATGCAGATGATGTAAAGCTTTGTCTTCAGTATAAATCCATCTCTGCCCAATGCAGTCTTCAGTCTGACCTTGATAACTTTCAAAAATGGTGTTTGGCTAATGATCTAATACTTAACGGATCAAAATGCAAGCATATGTCTTTTTATCGTTCTTGCCCTCTGCAAGCTACGTATTCCATTAATGGGATTGCCTTAGAAAAATTAACCCAGGTTAATGATCTCGGCATCCTATTAGACATAAAACTTAAATTTGCCGACCATATTTCCTTAATGGTTAATAAGGCTAAAGGAGTCCTTGGTTTTATTAAAAGGTGGTCAAAAGAATTTAATGACCCCTATATAACCAAAACTTTATTCATTTCTTTGGTCCGTCCGATACTAGAGTACGGTTCATGTGTCTGGAGTCCCCAATATGGAGTACATAAGGACCGCATAGAATCCGTACAAAAGAACTTTTTAATATTTGCACTTAGAGGTCTATACTGGGATGCAAATCTTCAGCTTCCATCCTACAGTAGCAGACTTTTACTTATTAACTTACCTAGCTTAACAAATCGTAGGACAATGCTCGGTGTAGTTTTTCTGCATAACCTTATCAACGGGGATGTAGATAGCCAGCATTTACTAACACGCTTAAATTTCAACATTCCTAATAGAAGGACTCGAAACTTTAGTCCTCTGTTCCTTAGCCGTTGTAGTTCGACATATGCACTGCATGACCCTTTTAGGGTATTATGTTCGAACTACAATGGTCTCTACTCTATTACATCTCTTTCCTGTCCCTCTAATTTAAAATATAGAATTTTAAATTTCCTTACTAACTCCTCTTAGCTTAATAATTAACAAATAACTTAATATACTCTAACAAATCGTTTCTTGAGCGCCCCTCGGTCGTCTGGGCCTCTAAGCTTTATGATGAATACAGGAATGCTAGCTGATGCTCTTATTGATGCACAAGCCATTTCCAAATTCTGAAAGACCGCGAAAAAAAAAAAAAAAAAAAAAAATACCCCATGCCAAATATTAACATGATATTAGGCAACCTGGGTAATGCTAAATATTTCTCAACGCTGGACCTCAAGTCTGGCTACCACCAGATCATACTCGCAGAACGCGACAGAGAAAAAACTTCTTTCCCAGTGAATGGGGGAAATATGAATTCCGCAGACTACCGTTTGGTCTCAAAAATGCAGGCAGCATTTTTCAGAGGACCATCGACGACATCCTACGGGAACAGATCGGCAAGTTCTGCTATGTTTACGTGGACGACGTAATCATCTATTCGGAAGACGAAAACTCTCACATCAAGCCCGTAAATTGGGTTCTTAAGAGGCTGTACGAGGCGAACATGAGAGTATCTATAGAGAAATCCAGCTTTTTTAAGAAAAGTGTGAGTTTCCTCGTGTTTATAGTCACTTGCAACGGTGCTACAACAGACCCAGAGAAGGTTAAGGCCATAATAGAATTTCCGGAACCCAAAAGTTTTTGAGGTACGATCGTTTCTAGGCCTAGCCAGTTACTATCGATGTTTTATTAAGGACTTCGCAGCTATAGCGAGACCTATATCGGACATCCTAAAAGGGGAAAACGGAACAGTTAGTAGATATAGGTCACGAAACATTCCGGTTCAATTCTCTGAAGCGCAACAACAAGCGTTCCAGAAATTACGAAATATCTTGGCATCCGACGACAAACCTGGCAACGACAAACATAATCAAGACAATGGATAAGCCCCTTAACTGTTTCCAAAACCAGATAACTCTGGAGGAGGCACGCTTTCCATCAAAACGCAGCTTCGTCCTCTTTGGAAACAAGAGACGGCATGCGATTAACTTCTCCTGCAAAGAGTCATTAATTGATTAACTCGCAGACACAATCGTTCCTAAGGGCGTAAACGCCATTCTTTGCGACTTGCACACGCTGGCAATGATTCAGGACGAATTGGTTCGGCAATTTCCAGCCATTAAATTTTGGCACTGCAAAAAACGCGTGACGGATATTTTTGCAGTCCCTGAGAGACGGGAAATCCTCACCGTCGAGCACAATAGGGCCCACAGATCAGCCCAAGAAAATGTTAAGCAGGTACTCTCCGAGTACTACTTTCCAAAGATGGCCAAGTTAGCTACTGAAATCGTAGCGAGCTGCAAAAAATGTGCCAAAGCCAAGTACGATAGGCACCCCAAGAAACATGAGCTAGGCGAGACTCCGATCCCCTCTCATGTGGGAGAATTGCTCCATATCGATATTTTTTCCACAGACAAAAAATACTTCCATACTTGCATTGACAAGTTTTCGAAGTTCGCAGTTGTGCAACATGTACACTCGAGGACAATCGAAGATCTTAAACCAGGCATACTACAGATCATGAATTTTTTCCCTAAGGCTAGAGTAGTCTATTGCGATAACGAAACTTCGTTAAATTCACATACTATCTCAGCCATGCTTGACAATCATTTTGGCGTCAGCATAGCAAATGCACCGCCACTCCATAGCGTCTCAAACGGGCAAGTGGAGCGCTTTCATAGCACCCTCTTGGAACTCGCTCAGTGCTTAAAAATCGACAAGGGGATGACTGATACTGTGGAGATTATTCTATTGGCAACCGCCAAATATAATATGTCAATTCACTCCGTCGTTGACAAACGACCGGTCGACAACGTGCAAGAGCACCCAGATGACCCACAGACGGAGGCCCGGGATAAGATCATTAAGGCGCAAAACACGCTCCGAACCAGGGAAAATGCCTCCCGACAACGCAGAGTATTCGAAGTCGGCGAAAAGGTATTGGTAAAGTCCAACAGAAGGCTAGGAAATAAGCTCACACCCTTGTGTGAGGAGAGAGCCGTAGAAGCGGACCTGGGGACCACGGTCCTCATTAAGGGGAGGGTGGTCCACAAGGACAATCTTAAATGATGCTACCAACAATGTCCTTTATGTTTTTTATTCATTAGTTTATAATACCTTCAAGCCACTTGGCGCACACCCTATCTTACTATAATATTTGAAGCCACTGGCATAGTTTATTTTTAGTTCATTTTATTGGTGGTGCGAAAAACCTCTAAAAGCATAAAATAGCTAAAGTTTATAGGAAGTGTTAGAAAAGTTATAAAGTTATAGAAAGTTTATATTTCATAGGATCGGACCAACACTTTGCATATTCCCGTCCTTGGCGTCGGCCCACATTACTGATTATTCACAGGCCAGGTACATCCCCATCGTGGATGGTGAAATCCTAGTATGGGAGGAGTTTGCTTATGTCACACATACAGCAAACCTCTCAGAATATGGGCGCGTAATAGAGGAGACAAACAACATGATCAACATGTTTCCGCTATCCCATATGAAGAAGCTTCTGAGCGTGGACACCGCTCACCTCCAGGATTTATTAGAGTCGTTGGGCGTTCATCACAGAGTAGCTAGGAGCTTGGATTTCTTAGGGTCAATGCCGGATGCCGGTGACCTTGAGAAAATCAGATTTTCTGAAATGAAGTTAGCCGAGTCAAACAATAGACAGATTGAAATAAACACTAAAGTCCAAAACCAAATTAACCAACTTACACACACCGTCAATTCAATATTGAGATCAGCTAAAAATTTACAAGTAGACACTGGACATTTATATGAGACACTGCTTGCTAGAAACCGCATTTTGATGACGGAATTACAAAATTTAATGCTTGCAATAACCCTAGCAAAAATTAATATTTTTAGTCCGAACATTTTAGATCATGAAGACTTAAAATCAGTTTGGCTTGAGGAACCCACCGACACACCCATAGGGGATCTTTTGTCCGTCTCGTCCGTAAAGTTCTACAGTCCATTAACATTTTACATTTTATCATTAAATTTCCCAAAATTAAACTATCCTGCAAAAAGATCAGTTTTTTCAGTTGCCCATGGGGGGACAATGCTGCAGATAATAGACAACGTCATAACCGAATGCAGCGGAGAAATCTACGCCATTAAAAACTGCTCCGTATCACCGGGAGCCGCATTCTGCCGCCTTGCCTCAGAGAGTACGTGCGCCAGAGAACTGCACGCTGGAGGGGTGGCACACTGCCGAATACAAGAGAGTGACCTGCACCCGATAACCTAAGTGGACGAAGGGATTGTAATCATCAATGACAGGTCGGCCAAAGTGCGAGTGGACAACGGCACAGAGACATGGACTCACGGCACGCACCTCATTACCTTTGAGAAAAAGGCCGCGATAAATGACACGCTCTTCATCAACCATGATAACACCCATAAGAGAGCTCCAGGGACAGCAAGTCTTCCCTTATTAAACATCACCGCCACCCAAGAAGTCCTCAGCCTCCCGTATCTTCACCGCCTGAGTGAACGAAACTTGGAGTTCATCAAGGAGTTCAGAGAGCAGATCGATAACAACCGATCACGTCTCGCAGCAATTATTGCCGGAGCAATATGCTGCGCACTCATCTGCATCGGGCTCACCTACAGGCACTTCACTAAGGCAAGGAAATCCGCAGGTCAGATAAGGCAGGTCATCGCCGAATTACATACGGCCGAGGGCGGCCTTAACTTAGAGGGGGAGTAGTTAACTATGGTCAGCCAGACCAGAGTCGTTGACCACAGTCAACATCATAATGAAGCTCCGGCCAGACTGCTGACCCAGCAATGGGCCGGATGCTCGTGCACAGACGGCAGACACTGCATATTTGAGTGGCCGCTGTGAGCTTTAAGTTCTTTTCACATATTCAGTTCATATTTGATATCCAATAAATAAAGAGAACCAGCTCTCATGCATGGAACTCCGGCACTTAGCCCTTAACTCTTTTATTAATTATTATACTGACTGAGTCACAAGGCCAGCGGTATCGAAGGACAGTCATCCTTCCACCGTAATCTCCCTATCTCAACATAGGAGCAGTACGACCATCCCTTGGGATCTACAGCGACGTGGGCCACCAGCGGCAGTTATCTTCCGCCGACCCTCGACACGGATATCCAACCAGCGGCAGTGACCTACTGCCGGCCCGGACAATCAATTGAGGAAGGAAGTCGAAGCGACCACCCGACTCTCCAGTGGCTGCCAACCTTGGCGGTCACCAATACCTAATCCGCCGGCTCTACCCCCTGCCACGGAGGCATAGCCAGCCGGCTTTGCAATATTATCAATTTACACAAATTGGAATATTACTTGTTTTAATTGGCGCCCAACTAGCAGAAGTTGGAAGGTGACAGCAGCGCAACCGTTCAGAGATATAAACACCTTATTACAGACCATTTAAGTGGGCCCTTCGGCCAAACTTTTTACGTCTTCGACTAAGTTTGGATCCATAGTTTGGACCAGGGCACAAATGAACAAGTCTAAAGTGAAAAAAAAAATAAATAAAAAAGAATCTCAATATTAAACAATACGACTTTAATAAGGTTTAAATAATAAGGATAATATCAGATATGGAGGATAAATATCAGAGCCAAGACTCTTATAATTGAGCATACCAAATTCGGATTTTTATTGGGCATTTTTTATTTAGATATATAAAAGGAAAACCTTTTTTCCTGTGTGCAGATATTTTATTTTGTTTCTATTTGTCGCTTCGCTCGAATAAAAATTCTCGGTATTAGCTTCGGAGTCCAATTTTATTTTTTATTCTTTGTCTCCACTCTACTGCTGCGATCCCGATACGGTCGCACATGCATTTGTGTGGCAATCGTTGTTTTTTATTTTTTTCTTTGTTTATCATAGCGGAGGCTCACGCCCCGCGTACCCCTCACCTTGCCAGTGCTTGGCAAGGCGGCAGCTCAATTCAACGAGCACACATACATCGTTGATAGGCGGCGGCTCCGTCCCAGCGTACCCCTTACCATGCCAACTGCCTCCAAAACAGATTGAGCGAGCAGTTCTTACCAGTGCGATTTAGCTCCACTACACATGAACTCTCAGTTCACGCAATACAGGCAGAATAAGGGGTTTGGTAGTGACTCAGAATCTGACAGAGAAGAGCCCCCGCGCACTTCACCACCCACTCAAGAACCCCCTAATACCCCTCAAGTAGAGATGATGGACTCGAACCAGCTTAGGGATGTTATCCAGGCCGCCGTTAGCCAAGCCCTGGCAGAGGCGACCGGCCAAGCCATGGCCAGAGAAGCTGAATTACGCCAAACCATTCAAGAATTAGCCGCCCAAGTTGCAGCGGTGCAAGCAGCACCCGCGCAGACGGCAGCCCCCAAAATCAAGGTCTATGAGCCCATTGATATTAAGGGCAACATCCAGTGCAATGAGCGCCTGGACGCCGTAAACGGCTTGCCCGAGTTTACGGGAGCACAAGAGTCATATGTCTCTTGGCGGCAGGCGGCGGTAGCCGCATATTTCATATTCAGGAACTACGTAGATAGCTCACGCCACTACCAGGCGGTTGTTATAATTAGGAGCAAATTAGAGGCCCTGCCGATGCGGTGCTGTCCTCGTTTGGCACTATACTGAATTTCGACGAGATCATAGATCGCCTCGATTTCACATATACTGACAAGCGCCAGATGCACGTTATCGAGCAGGAGATGGGTACCATCAGACAGGGAAGCCTCACTCTCCTACAATACTATGACGAGGTCGAGAAAAAGCTCACCTTGCTTACCAATAAAGCCACGATGTCGTTCGAAGCGTCGGCGGCAAAAATCTTATGTAAAAAGTTCCGGGACTCAAACGCAGTCTTTCCGACGTCCTTTTCTCGGCGAAGCCGAAAGACATGCCAACTGCATTGGCATTAGCCCAGGAAGTGGAATCTAACCACGAGAGATATACATTCGCAACTTCGTTTGCAAAGAGCCAAGAGGATAGGGATCGTAGGCAAACCTCAAAGCCACAAGATCGGCAACAGGAAAAATCCTTTCCTCAAGCAAATCAACAGTTCGGTGCTGGTAAAAACCCACACTTAGGCAGGTACATTTTGCAGCTTCCAGCGCAGCGGCCAAAGTCGACGATGACGCCATCTCTGAATACGACGATTCAGAAACGATTAATTTTTTAGGGAAAATCCCTGCTACCCGTCATCAGACGAAGAGTAGCGGGGAAAGAGATGAAGTTCCTCATCGACACGGGCGCGTCGAAAAATTTCATTCGACCTCACGATGGTTTAAAAGGCGTTCGCCCCGTCGATTCCCCTTTCACTATTCATTCACTTCATGACGTTACTACTATCACAAAGAAATGCTTTGTGTCCTTATATAATTTAAAAACTACGTTCTTTCTACTACCGGACTTATCCACCGGACTTGTTCATCAAGGAGTTCAGAGAACAGATCGATAACAACCGATCACGTCTCGCAGCAATTATTGCAGGAGCAATATGCTGCGCACTCATCTGCATCGGGCTCACCTACAGGCACTTCACTAAGGCAAGGAAATCCGCAGGTCAGATAAGGCAGGTCATCGCCGAATTACATACGGTTAAGCTAAGTTAAGGGCGGCCTTAACTTAGAGGGGGAGTAGTTAACTATGGTCAGCCAGACCAGAGTCGTTGACCACAGTCAACATCATAATGAAGCTCCGGCCAGACTGCTGACCCAGCAATGGGCCGGATGCTCGTGCACAGACGGCAGACACTGCATATTTGAGTGGCCGCTGTGAGCTTTAAGTTCTTTTCACATATTCAGTTCATATTTGATATCCAATAAATAAAGAGAACCAGCTCTCATGCATGGAACTCCGGCACTTAGCCCTTAACTCTTTTATTAATTATTATACTGACTGAGTCACAAGGCCAGCGGTATCGAAGGACAGTCATCCTTCCACCGTAATCTCCCTATCTCAACATAGGAGCAGTACGACCATCCCTTGGGATCTACAGCGACGTGGGCCACCAGCGGCAGTTACCTTCCGCCGACCCTCGCCACGGATGTCTAACCAGCGGCAGTGACCTACTGCCGACCCGGACAATCAATTGAGGAAGGAAGTCGAAGCGACCACCCGACTCTCCAGTGGCTGCCAACCTTGGCGGTCACCAATACCTAATCAGCCGGCTCTACCCCTGCCACGGAATTTGCCAAAAACTTTGCGAAACCAGAATTGTATAAATAAAGATTTAATTGCAGAAGGAAACAATATAATAAAAGCATTCAACTGTTCTATACAAATATACAAGATATACAAGACTATACAAGATGTAATAATAACAAATACTATGCTTGATGACACCCAAACTATTTATGTAAGCAACAACATAACTAAACTCGAACCTTTATCATATATCCGTAGCCAATGAAATATTCCAAAACAATTTTATTAATACTACTATCAATAATAATTATTATTATAGTCATATATTTTATTTATAAATTTAAGAAAATCCCAAAAAGGATACTTATTAATTATAAAAAACAAAAGGTTATTAGTCCTGAAAAAGAAACTAAAAGTTCAGAAATTAAAGAACATGACCTACAGTTATACCCCAAACTAACTGCCTGAGGACAGGCTAAATTCTTAAGGATGAGGAAGTAACATATCAACAAAATTTCTTTAAGTGTACATCAGTAAATTTTGTAAACCGAAACTGAAGCCTTTTGTATTGATTATTGTATTGTATTGTATTGTATTGTATTGTATTCCAATTTTTTAGAAACAAACATTGAACATAGAAAACGGCGTACGACTTAAATTTAGTGGTGCCATCTATGGGTCAAGTATGTGTAAAATTGAGCAGCGCCATCTACCGTATTATTTTATACGCCCTCTATTGGCATAAAAGCAAACGATCATGTCAAAAAATAAACTTGCCAGGATCATCGCCGTCTATGTTTTCTATATTTTCTGATATCTTGCATTGGTTTCCATCAGAGAACTGCAAGGGTGTCAATTTTTGCCACCTTACTCACACCCCATACAATTGTTGTCTCGGTGCAACTCATTCCTGCTTAAGCAAAGTAAAAACCCACACTCATCAAACATGTTGTATGTGGCATGAGTGCCGGAATTTTTAAGCACCCGGTCATACAGGTGCCGATGTTATTTTGACTTTTCACCTATTCTGTTTTGAGCTACGCGTGCCGGTCACACTCGCACAAAAAAGGAAATTAGAAAGAGGCACAAGTAACAAAAAAAGCAGGACGCAAATATGCATGAGTAGGCAAAACACATATAAATCACCCAGGTGTTTCGGGCACACCATGGTGTACATATATGTATGGGTGCACACATGTACACGGGTGTTTTTTAATTATTACTTTCTTTTGCGTTCAAGTTCATTTCATTTTTGATTCTGTCTGGAAAGATTACAATAATTAAAAATAAAATAGAGCGTGGTGAATACACCGTAACTCCAGCACACAAAGGAAAAAGTGTAATATGGACCATATTAAGTGATATTCTACAAGAAGACCAAACTGTCCTTCAAGGCTGGATATTTTGCAATACATGCAGAAAAGTTTTAAAATTTGTTGCCAACCAAACTTCGAATTTGTCAAGGCACAAATGTTGTCTGCCTTTGAGACATCCTAAGGGATAGGATGTCTTCATAGCAACCAGTTCTAAAAACCAAACAATTGTACCAAAGAATAAGTTTTTCTTTTCTCATCTTGTTGCATTTTCAAATAATAGTACTAAATCTGCTTTTGAGGAATTGGAAAGTTATTGTACAGAGAGAGTTGCTTTATGCGAGGACTTCGAACCCATTGAATGGTGGCAATCCAAGAAAAGCTGTTATCCGCTTTTATCAAAATTAGCATTGCAACTTCTTTCTATTCCATCGAGCAGTGCAGCGGCCGAGAGAGTATTTTCATTAGCATTCAATATTATAACCGAAAAAAGAAATAGATTAGGGCCTGATACCGTAAATAATTTACTATTTCTGCATTCCTACATAAATAAATTTCAATAACGTATTTATTATATTATTTTATTATTTTGTATTAATTTGTTAAAAAAAGAACGAAAGAAGCGAAATAAAATAAGCTTATTAATTTAAATAATAAAATAGCAAGTAGGTATTGAGCAGCAGGTAGTGAAAAAACAACACAAGCGGACGCATGTAAAAAAAAAAAAACAATACCAAAATCACTCAACACATTTTCTGCCTACATTTTTGTGTCTTCCTTTTCACCTGAACTTTTTGGGACGCTTACTCCATATGCAATATGCAATACACACTAATCAAAAAATATACCTAGTTAATTTGATGCTTGTAACATCACACACCCATACATGCTTGCAAAGCAATCACCTATACCCAGTTTTCTGACAAGTAAAAATACCAGGCTGTCAAAATCACCCTACATTTACCCGGTGCACCTTAAGTGCCGGTGGATTGTTGCAGTCCTCTGGTTTCCATAAAGGGAAATATGCATGTAAGGAAAAGATAATGTAAAAATGAAACTTGCCAGGATCATCGTTTGCCTAATTTCCGTTTTCGAGGATCAATAGGTTTTGAGGTTTATGCTAAGAATCAAATTTTTAGTATAAATCCAAATCCTAAAGAAAGAGTTTGAAGTTAAAATATAAAGAAAAATATGAGCGAGCTGGAAATTATATTCGAGGATACCCAACCAGCACTTAGTGATATTTGTGTACCAAACGGTGCACTTTTATCATTAATTGGTATTGGGAAAAATACACAAGAAGAGCTATTTAATAATCTGCAGGATGATTCTCTGACATCCATGTACGATTAGGTAACGCCAAAATGGGATTACAAATTAACTATCATCGAGGATAAAATGTATGTCCCGGACACTCAAGAAAATACATTTGAGGATTTCGACCACGTCATACCTGCTTCTCCGTGCTTTATTCCGGAGACCCCAGAACTAGTGGAAATATCATTAAAACCAGAGTTTACTTTCCCGGATGATGACCACATATTTTTGGAAATTAATGATGGAAAAGATAATTATGAAAGTTTAATGGATGAGGAATTCGACAACATTTTAATCGATTGGATTATAAATAATGAATAAATTAAAAACTATCTTATTTCATTATTGTGTAATTATTTTTAATTCATGAAAAATAAATAATTATTCAAACAAAATTATTTTTGAAATCTTTCTTTTTATCAAAGTTTAGTTAAAATCAACTTAAAAATTAAAATACATTAATATTTAAAATAGTTGATTTAGTAGTTGATTTTAAATTTAAAATTTAAAAGAAATATTTTGAAGTTTGTGTTAAGTAAATTATTTTAATTATTATCGTTTATTTCTTTAAATTCTTTATTTACACATATACATTTATAAAAGTGGTATGATGTCATCCATTTCATTTAAATAAAAGTATATTATTCGTATTAATATAGTTATATATATATATATATATATATAAATGTAAAGTAAAGTATATGTATATATGTAACCACAAAGAAGAGTGAATTTATTATTAAAAAGGTATAAAAGAGCGGGATCATTGAATAAATTGATTAGTACCTAACAGTAACCTTTTTGAAACGAATCCAGGAGTACGTGAGTTATAAATGATGGTATGTTTACAAATTCTCACAACCAATCAAAAAATATCCTTATGTTTATGTATATCATAGTCTTTCTTAGATACTTTGAATGATCAAAAGCCTGTTATTGGCTACACAAAGACTGAAGACCTATGTATTAATTTCGAATACAAGATCATTGGCTGTAAGATAAAGAAAACCACATATGGGACGAAAATAGCTCTTTATTTGACTGATAAGGACGACGAAACACTCTGGATATTTTTACCAAAGAGCTACGTGAATAAATTTTCAACTAAAACACCATTTATGAAATTGAAGGTAAATGGAATAACGAATCTTGTATATAAAGGAAAAGAGATGACTAGATATACCTCAGCCTGTTTACAATTTATCTAAAACTCCTCTCTCAAGCCTCTCGATGTACGCGCATCAAATAAAATTATTTTTACTTCAATTTGAACATATGCTTTTCGAGGAGCACCTTAAAAAACTTTAATTTTTAAAAACAACTTTAGAGGATTTAGAAGAAAAGGAAAGGAAATGCTGTACTCGAAATATGGATTCCACTACAAAATATGTCCCTGGAGTGATGATGAAGCAACCGAAGGTCCAGACCCTTGTAATTGCAACAAACTTCCTCTATATATAAAGGAAGCTACGGACATTATGTTAAGATACTATAAAATAACTAAAAGAATGGATTTAGAAGAAAAGGAAAGGAAATGCTGTACTCGAAATATGGATTCCACTACAAAATATGTAAACTTCCTCTATATATAAAGGAAGCTACGGATATTATGTTAAGATACTATAAAATAACTAAAAGAGTGCGACACAACGCTGTCGCCTCGCTACAAAGCGACAACATCCTAGCAACGGTTGCTAGGAGTCCCTGGAGGACTCTGGGACACGAAAATGTGTATTCGCACACACACACACATACATTCGCCGACACGGCCATCCTGACCCTAACACGACCTCGTGTAGAAAATAGCAACATTCGAATTTCTTTCTTTCTTTTAATTATTAGACTGAACATTAAATAGTTTCATAACAAAATGCAATTTTCTTATCTTAATTCATAACAAATTATCATATTGACAGTTTCACAAAATAGTATTCAGTTCCATAACTATAATTTTTTCATCAATTCAATTTAATTTTCATTCTTTCTTTTCATTTCTTTGTTTTTCTTCTTCTTTTATTTAATCCATTCTTCTTCATTATTCACTCTTATAGTCGCATAATCAAATACCCCACACGCCATGATCAAAACAAACAATATGTTTTGCACTTGTGCTTGCATTATATTTTATGGACTCAGTACTCTGCCATTTTCATCGGCCACCAGTACAACTTTGTCACCCTTATTGGTGTACTTTATTTTCTTCTTCAATACTCTCAGTATTTTCATTTTCACTCTTTTCTTCAATACTCTCAATATTTTAATTTTCACTCTTTTCTTCAATACTCTCAATATTATCAATATTTTCATTTTCACTCTCTTCTGTAGCGGTTACGTTTCTTACATCTAAATTATTATAATCATCGTACACATTTAGCTCTTCGGGCACTTGCCCCTCTGGTAATTTTCTTAAATCCTCATGTGCATATTTCTTTTATTAGTTAAAGACTTTAAAATGTACCTCTCACCTTCCAGAACTTTTACTATTTCAAAAGGCCCCCTAAATTTTGGACTTAGCTTAGTCTGTTGTCTTTCTTCGCTCTTAAGTAATACGAAATCTCCAATTTTGTGCCTTTTTACTTTCGCCTTATTTCTATCAAATCGTTCTTTATCATAAGCTGCACTGGCTAATACATTCTTTGCAGCTTGCGCTCTTACGTTTGGCAAATCAATAACATTTTCTATATCACTAGGTGGAAGTAATCCCAATGGGCGTGCTACCTTTCCCAATAACATTTCTAAAGGACTTGCTTTCGTAATGCGATTGGTTGTACAATTAATTGCCAACTGCACCTCTCCCAACACATCCTGCCAAGACTGTGTTCCCGTTTCAACCGCCGTTAACATATTCTTCAACGTGCTCATAGTTCGCTCCACTTGACCATTAGCTCGACTTGCACCAGTGGCTATCAAATGCAAGTTTATTTTTTGATCTGAACAAAATTGACTGAACTTTGCGCCTGTAAAACACCTTCCCTGGTCAGCTATTATTCGGTTTGGTACTCCAAACAATAAAACGGCAGATTGAACGGCCCTTATACAACTCTCACTGTCCATTTTAAGACTATGACTACGATAGACATATTTGGTAAACGCGTCTATATGAACAATAACATACTCCTTCTGATCACTCTTGCCACTTAATTTTCCTGTGATATCGATGTGGATAGTGTGCCAAGGAATAGTGACTTTTGGTATTGGATGTAATTCCGCCTGTATTTTTCCTGAGGTGGATTTTGACATTTTACAAGTGATGCAGTTGTCGACAAATTTTTTTACGTATTTTGACATATTGTCTAACCGGTAGAAATCATAAGTTTTATCTAATGTCTTTTCGAAACCTAAATGCATTATGGACTCATGCACTTGATTTATGACAGACCATCTGAAAGCTCGTGGCACCGCTGGTAAGCAACGTGTTCTCCCATTTCTTTGTATCTTTCTATGAAGAACTTCTGCCCTTAATTCATAGGTTTTTGCAATATCTTCAGGCAGAGAAAAGTTTTTAAAATTTTTAACAATTTCGACTATGTCCAAATCTTGACGTTGTTCAGCAATAAGCCAGTTGCTTGAAATTTCAGCTAAATTTACTCTTTTCTCTTCGACTATTTTTGCGGTTGTAGTAGACTTTTGTGAAAGGGGATTTCTTGATAAAAAGTCAACGTGTGACATCCTTTTCCCTTCTCTATACTGAATATCGAATGTGAATGCCTGCAAATAACCCCACCAACGCTGTACTCTAGTGGTTAAATCTCGTTTATTTCTCGACGCCTTAAGCGAGTTGCAGTCAGTATAAACTACAAAATTCCTGCCCAGCAAATAATGTCGAAAATGCTTAATGGCGTTCACGACAGCTAAGGTTTCCAACTCGTACGAGCGATATCTTGATTTTTCCGGTGAAGTAGTTTTGCAGTGTAGTAGTATTCTATTACCTGGGGTTTGTTATTAATTTTGTGTAATAAAATTGCATCGTAGCCACTGCAACTGGCGTCTGTGTGTAATTCGATTGGATAATAAGGGTCAAAAATAACAAGGACTGGTTTGTCGGTAAGAGTGGCAATGACCTTTTCCCGTATCTGTTCATGCTCTGTTTTCCAAATAAATTTATTTTTATCTGCAGTTAAGAAATATAACGGTTTCATTAATTGTGAAAATCCCTTAATAAACTGTCGGAAATAGGATGCTAGCCCAATGAATTGTTTAAGTGAAGTGACTGACTGTGGAGGCGGAAGAGCAGTCAACGCTACAACTTTCTGTGGCTTTGGACGAATCTCACCCGCACTTATATTGTAACCCAAATATTGACCCGATGTTTTCATGAATGAGCACTTTGTAAGATTGAATGAAAACCCAGCCTTTGTAAAAACATCTAGAACGATCTGTAATCTTTCTAGCGCCTCGCATTTTGTTGAGGCGGCTATCCTGATATCATCCATATAGACGATGACAAAGGAATTTGCTAGATCCGCTAGCGCCTGTATTACTAATCGTTGAAAAACGGAAGGTGCGTTTTTGAGCCCAAATGGCATGGACAGGAACTCGTATTGACCATCCGGAGTCACAAACGCCGTGTACTCGATAGAATCTGAATGTAAAGGAATTTGGGAATATCCGCTGGCCATGTCTAGACATGTAAAGTAATTAACTCCCCCAAGCCAATTGATTTGATCTTGTATGAGTGGTAAAGGGTATTTATAGGCGACCGTATTTGAATTCAGCTCTCTAAAGTCAACACAAAGTCTGTCCGTACCATTTTTTTTCTTCACTAATAACATAGGGCTTGCATAAGGTGAGCAGCTTGGCCTAATTATATTGCAGTTTAGCAGTTCATTAATTGTGTCCCTAACCAAATCTCGCTCGCATGGACTTAAACGATATGGCCTTCTCTGTACGGTTTTTGTTGGATCAATCAACCTAATTTTCATTTCGCCAATTCTGACTTTAGTACTTGGGATCCCAGTTATAAATGAATTTGAGTACTTTGCCAACAGTGAGTGTAGTTTTATTTCATCGTGTCCCTCAAGCTCAGTATCAATATCGGCTGGCTCATTGCCGGTACACAAATTAACTACTTTGGTCTTTGAGATCCTAAATTGGTTTGATGAAATGGAAATATCAAGACCCTGATTTAATATCTCACGACCAATTACAATGTCGTTTTGTACATCATCATCGCCTATTACATGAAACAAAATTTCGATACAATAATCATCAATTTTTACATTGCTTAATATTTGTAAAGTACGACATATTCCATTGCTGCCGATACCTCTTAACATAACAATATTATTGAATCTTTTACCAGAAAATTTGGTACTTAGCTTTTCTTTTATCAACGAGCATTCCGATCCCGAATCGAAGGTGATTTCGAAAATGTGGCCTCTAGGGTTCAGGCATCCCTTTGGTACTGCAACGCTGCACGGTTCCACTCGCTTCTCCCGATTGAATGCCTTGTTCCTGTCAACTTCTTTTTTTGTACATTGGGTGGATATGTGACCCAATTCTCCGCACTTGTAGCAAGATAAATTTCATTTTCCACGGTGATGAACATCATGCCTGCCATGTTGGGTTTTATCAGTCGCGAATTGATTTTGTTGTTTCTTGAATCTGCATTCAGACATGCAGACTTTTTTTTTATGGCCCACTTTTCCGCAGAAATGGCACTCTATCGGTGATTGTTTTTGCCGTTTAGAATAAGTTTCAGACTGATGCTCCATAGCGCCGCTTGAATGAAAGTGAATGCTTTTAATACGGACTGTAGATCGCCTCTGGTTCGAACATTTGATGTAAAACTTAAACAAGGGTCACAGACACAGCAATCTCTTCGTTATCCATTTGACGCCATTTCGTCGTTAGTTCGGTAACCATGCGACTTGCATGAACAGCCAGACTCTCGCCATCAGTCGGTCGATTTGATAGCATATTAAGAAACATAGCGGCTGGTGTTTCTATAGTGTCGAAGCGTTGTATAAACAATTCTTTAAACTCAGGCCAAGTAATTTCAGCATAGCACACTTGCGAAAGCCACTGCGAAGCACTTCCTTCTAAAGCCGAACTCAAAGCCATAACTAACGCACTGCTCCTCAATGTGTTTTCTTGTAAAGTTATTTCCACCGTTGTGCACCACGATGATGCGTTGGCTCCTGGTTTGTCTGGGTTGAATTTGGGTAGATGCACAGTTTTGTTCTGCCCTGCATCAGGTACAGTTGTTTTTATGGCTCTCACTAGTTCAATTAAATTTTTATTTTGCAATTCCATCAGGGTACGCCATGGTCCATCTAGTGTTGAAGGCTGGTGGCCAGATCCAACTTCTGATGTCAAATCATGTTTGATGTTGTTGTTGTTGTCTTCCATTGCGGCGCAACGAGTTTCAGCCTTGTACACACTTCAAGTTCTGGACGCAACTGCCTGCGTCTAATTCTCCACCTCCTGTGCATACTACCGAACCTCGATCGGCGACAGCGACACAACGCTGTCGCCTCGCTACAAAGCGACAACATCCTAGGAACGGTTGCTAGGAGTCCCTGGAGGAATCTGGGACACGAAAATGTGCATTCGCACACACTCACACATACATTCGCCGACATATATAATATTGTTTATTTTTCATATTGGGTTAAAATAAAACATAATAAAAAAAATCATTTAAAACATTTACTAAACGTTTTAGAAATTAACTTATCATTATAGGTGAAATCTTTTATCTTAAAATTCTGTATGAAACTCTTTAAAGTTTTTCGATTGCTTTTGTAAAGACCAAATAGCATGCAGTAATGTCCACAGGTATTTGAAAAGTATCCTTGTAATGGTTGCTTGTTATAAGTATATTTTGATGCATTTCTTTTTAAATATGCAATAAATTCTTTTTTCTGAGGATATTGTCCATAAGAATCGAAAAATTCTGCTGACTTTTTGTTATAGAAGTAAAATGCAACCCAATGCATTCCTGGTTGGTATGAATAATCAGTGTTAGCTACAATCAATGCTGGATATTCACGAATTTCTTTTGGTAGTTTATCGGCCGAAAAAACCCCTTTAAATATTTTTTTAGTTTGAGGATGCTTGGAGAGCAAGTCCATGATTTGTATTGTATTCATTTTTACAAAGTATCGAGTTTTACTCGAATATTTCGATGCTTATCAATATCAATAATAGAGTCTTATTCACAATAAACAATGCAAGTAACAGCCTCAGCCAGAGGCTCAGAGAATCTTCCTTCTATTCTGATCGTTCCTTGAGAAATCCGGTTAGCGCAAACACTAGAATTGGAGTGATCAGAAGTTAAGTCAAACGCTAATATAAAATTATTTTTGTCAAACATATCCTTGGAAATTTGGAGACCACGATCATAATGCTTAATTCCACATGCTTTAAATAGTTAATTATAAATCAACATTATTTACAAGCAGTTTTGGTTGGCTGAAAATATCTCCATGAACTTTTCCAAATAATTCTACTTTATTACTATTTTGAAACATATTTTTAAGAATTTGACTGCCATCACTTTTAAATGGTGTTTGGGTACCATAATTTGGGAAATATCCTTGTGTTGCTAAATGACTTTCACTTGCATCACAACCATAGTTTAAAATTGTTTGCAAATATAATCTATAATGATAATTATTGTCGCTTTGGGAAACCAAAGTATTATTTAAATATACCGATGAGCTTCTAAATATAGAATGCAATACATTATTTCCTACACCAACAGCATTTCCTTCAATACTACTATTATCAATTTTTTTAAGTTGAACCACAAGTTTTAAGTAAACACTTGAAAGATCTCTGTAGGTTTCTCCATTTCCTAAACAAACGAATTCAATTGATAAAGCACTATCCAAAGAAGCAATAGGGTTGTATGAAACTTCTTCGGTTTTCAAAATACAGCTTTGCGTTGGATGAGGCTCAAAAAGATCCAGTTCGCTTTTCATGCATTCAATGTGATTACTCATTTTGATTTGGAAAATATGTTACTAATTTAAAATTTTTTAGATGGTTTTTTCTTGACCATTTTGAACGCGTATGTTTACGACGTTGTTTAGTAGTTAAATGATTGCGATTTTTTCATGGTCTCAGATAGATTATGTAATGCGATTTTACTTTGTTTTTGAATGATATTTCGTAGAGGTTTTCGGCCCAAATCATTTATAACAGCCTTTCCGGTTTCAGCAGCTTGATTTTTAAGTGCATTTATCCCTGACAGAAAAAGCGGCTAAATGTAATTAAAAAGTCCACTAAAGAAATTTCCAATACCACGACCATGCTGAACAATTCTTGGGGAAACATAGAGACTACCTATGTTACTTAAGCTTCCACCGCACTGATTTAAATAATATTGATGATAACATTTCGCCATGGTTGGTAAATCAATTCTAAATGTTAGTTTCCCTTAACATTATTATTCATCGATTTTTTCTTCTTTTTCTAAAATTCAGAGTTAGAAAAATTGGAACTGATGAAGATTCAAAAGGGATTTTATATCCACTTGAATCAGTAATTAATATTGAAATTTCGTTTGGTGAAAAATTTTCAATAGAATAATATTTAACATTTCTAAACTGCATAAATTTTTTTTTTCCATTTGTAAATTTATTTTCTTTTGTTTCTCTCCTTTTTTAGGATTTTTTCGAAAAGAATTATTTAAATATATGTCAGTTATACCGACTCCCCATTACTCTGACATTGTTTCAGGAAGGTTTACAATATTTGTAAAAGCGCATTTTACATTATCAGGAAACACATTTAAGGAGT
Organism: Drosophila parabipectinata; assembly: GCA_018153455.1. NCBI lineage: Eukaryota > Metazoa > Arthropoda > Insecta > Diptera > Drosophilidae > Drosophila > Drosophila parabipectinata. The sequence goes on along the minus strand of JAECYA010000335.1, from coordinate 103,394 downwards.
CATTGCTGAGCAATGTAATATAAGACTCGTTTTGAAAAAACATTTTAAGCTCTGCAGTTAAGAATATGAGATCCAAATTAATTTATTTTTACCAATTTGGATTTTGTTTTCTTTGCGGTTTGCCCTTTGCAATTTTTCTAAATCACTTATATACTTAAGATTTCTAAGTGGATAGGGGGAATCTTTATTCTTTTTAACCTTATTTCTCAGTTTCAGTTTCTTTTCAGTAGAATTTCCTTTTATAATTCTTGTTTTCTCAACTAATGATTTTTTTTATATCTTATCATTAGTGAAAGAAGTATCTGCGAGTGATCGTTTATTATTAATTGGAATTGAAACAGATTTCTCAGATGATTGTTCTTCTTCACTGGGTAAAATGGCTAAATCGGGTAAATCCTCTTTTTTAAATGATGACTCGTTCTTGTATTCTTTAGAAGTACTGGCAATAGAATCTTTCCAATCATCTATATATGTTTGGGTTTCTACATTTTGATTTAATCAAAGATTATAAAGTACATAGATGGGACATCTCATACAAAGAAAAATTTTCTATGGCGGGTTCCAGCAGTGGAACCCGCTGGAACGAGCGGGTTCCATTGCGCGACAAGTTAACTTGGAGAAAATTTTCGCGAGACAACGAATGAGGAATAGCCGAGTGGTAGAGTGCTTGGCTGGTGTGCAAAGTAAAATGAGTTCAAACCAGTCTCGGGACATCCATTTTTTTTTAATTTTTGTGTTGGGGGGCGTGGTTCCGCAAAAAGATTCCAGAAAAAATTAGAATGTTGAAATGAGAAGTCGGGGGCGTCTTTCGGATGGTATAACGCGGTCAGCTTTATTCGGCTGCTTTCATGAGATTACTAACTTAACTTAGAAACTAGTACAAAAAAAAGAGATCGACGACAACCAACGAGCGAGAAGAGAGGGCACAGAGGGGCGAGTGTAGATGCACTCTTCAGCGCGGGTGCGCTCTTTAGCGCGGGTGCGCTCTTCACTTCGGATGCGCTCTTCAGGTGAGCGGCACAACGGCCCCTCACCTAAACATTCTCCCCCCCTTGCAATCGCTCGGGTTGCAACAGATCCCTCGTCGCTAGCTTTGCGTCACTGCAGCTAGAGGGCGTACACGGGTCGATGAAGGCCCCCGTGTCGAAAATCCGGGTCCCGATATTGACGCTGTTCCGGTTTAGCAGCGTCGATAGGGTGGGCGCAGCGACCGCGTCCTGCGAGGGCCCTGGAGGAGAGGCGGAAAATTGCCTAGGCGCGGATGACGCGGGCGGAAGAGCGGTGGACGGCACCCGATGAGCGGCGGACGAAAGCAGTGGAGCGCTTGACGACTGCCAGCCAGTGGCGGAAGAATGCCGAGGAGTTGCCGACGAGCGCCGGGAAGTCGATGGCCGTGGATCGGCTTGTGAGTGCCGGAAAATGGCGAACGCAGGGCGAGAAACACCCGAACCGCGCCGGGAGTTGGCTGCTGACGGCCGACGAGAGAGCGAGACACCCCGTGTACTGTCTCCCGCGGGCGGTGACCGGTGCTCCTTGGTCACGGGGTCCAGCAGCGTGTGGTGATCCTGACCACACGTCTTACAGCCGTCTCCACGCCGACAGGATCCGTCGGAATGCTCGTGGGCCAGGCAGCTCGAGCAATAGCGGTTCGCGAGAGCCGCTCCTCGGCACTAAGGCGTAGGAAGCGCCGACACTTTTTCTATGGATGGATCCCATTGCAGACTCGGCATCGGTAGGATTGTGTACCTCGAGTACATCTGCTCTCCAGTGACTGTGCGTTGCGTGGATCAGACGGATCATCAGCTGATTGCCACCGTGCAGCGTGATGCGAAGAGTAAATTAAAGCAGGACTCGAGACAGAATTGTGCTCGCAACCTTAATCCGATTCAGAACTGATCCGTGTGGGCACCTCTCCCTGATCCAGTGAGTCACCGAGGCTGCGGGCAACTCGTGTGGAAAAAACAGACACGCTGCGGGGGTTGAATGGAGATAATGGGCCGGTCAGCACCCATCCGAAAATGGTCTCCTGACCGAGAAGCGACCCGCAGATGTTAGATGGAATTACCGAGGAGAATGGACGGAAGAATGTCAGCTCCTAATAACACATCGACTTGGGAGCTCTCAAAGAAGTTGGGGTCCGCCAGGGTAATATTGGGCAGCCCCTTGAGACGATCTCGCGAAATTGGATATGATGGCAGATTTCCTGCCAACTGCGGAAGAACGTAGGCCGCAGTCTCTAATTGTAGCCCGGGTCTAGACGGCGACCGAATGGAGAAATGGCACAATTTCGTAGACTGCGCGGAAATGGTCTGATTAAGGCCGGAAACTTGGACTTGAATCGTCTTGAAAGGAGGCTTGACGAGGTTGAACAGTCGTTCCGTTATGATGGTCGCTTCGGACCTTGAGTCTATTAGTGCTCGTGCCTGGACGGTGCACCCCAAATGGCACACGTTGATAAGGGCCGTGCCCAGTATGACTGCTCCTGACCCGGAAGCGAAACACACCTGCACATCCGACTGATCCTCTGAGCCGTTTGTGCTTCTGGCAGTCTGTGCAAGTCGAGCCCTTGCTGTCGTAGGCGGACTTGGAGCGGTGGCGAACGGATTGCCGCGGTGCAGGAGGGTGTGGTGACATGTGAAGCAGGTATGAGCCGTTTGCTGGCGTAGGCGGACTTGGAGCGGTAGGCGGCATAGGCGGACTTGGAGCGGTGGCGAACGGATTGCCGCGGTGCAGGAGGGTGTGGTGTCGGCTGTGGCAGGTGAAACAGGTACGGGCGCTCGTGCAGTCTCGCTGCTGGTGCCCTCGCCCAAAACAGTTTAGACATAACTGCTTCCTTGTAATGTAGTCAAAGCGCCCATTTACACCCATATTTAGAGACCCCGGACATAAGCGAATGGGGTGGTCCTCCCTCGAACAGAGATCGCAGCCCTTTTGGCCCGGAACCACTCGAGTCTCGTGTGAATTGAGCCTCCGAGCGGGGGCAATAGGAATTCCCGACCTTGGCGGAAGTTGCCCGGAGCCACTAGGCCTGACGTCGTCGATTGCCTCTAGAGTGCGATGGCGCTCTGTCAGGAAGTTGTCTAACTCCTTCCATGTTGGAATTTTGGCCTTGTTATGAACGGATTGCTCCCACATGGAAAGTGTGACTTTGGGGAGCTTTGACGAAATCATAAACACCAGGAGGCAGTCCCAAGCCTCAACATTGATGGCGGAAATTGCGAGGGCTGTCAGACAACTCTGAATGGTGGCTTGGAGCTCTTTCAGCGCGACCCCGGACTCTTGAGAAATAGCCTGGAGGTTGAAAAGGATTTTCAACTGGCTATTGACCAGTAGCCGCCGGTTCTCAAAGCGGTCTGTGAGGCTTTGCCAAGCGACGACAAACCCCTCATGGGTAAGCGGAGCCTTAGAGACAATGGCGTGGGCGTCTCCACTTGTTTTGGACAGTAAGTGGAACAACCTGTCTACCGGGGTGAGCCGCGAGTTTTGGATGTAAATGACCGTAAACAAGTCTCTGAAGGTGGGCCACCGAAGATAATCACCCGCGGCAGCCTGTGGGCGCGGGCGTGTGGACATTGACGGAAGCCTGAGTAGATTGAGAAGCAATTTTCTCCCGAAGCTGGGCAATACATCTCGAGTAGACGGAGTAACAGTAGCTGTACTTCGATTCCAGCACTGTCGAGATGGCCGCATTGTCGCCGGACTCGGCTAGCAAATCGGAGCAGCTCTCGTAGCTTTTCTCCACCTTCTCCCACAGTGCCCGAATTTGGTCCCGATGGACTTCGCACATGTATTGGGAGCCCACTTCCGTTTCTCTGGCGGCCGGAGTATTTATGTTGGCCTCAAATTGGCTAACTCGATCTGAAGTGGCGTTGAACTTCTTCAGCGCCACGTCGACCGCACTTTGAGCCATTTTAGCGACGGAACGAGTCTGCCTCTGAGAAGGACCGGGGATTGTACTGACGGATTCGTCACTCTTTGACCTTGGAATGGCACTGTACGCCTTAGGCTTTAAAAGAGGCGTCCGCGGAGAAGCGGATTGAGATCTCTCCAAACGGATGGTTGGGATCGGACGTGCCTTTTGGTCGTCTCCCGTGTGCATTTTCAGACACCAATTCGCTCGTCAGTGCTTGTCTACTGACGTGCGCAATAGGGGGCTCGTTCGAAGCGGAAGCCGGTCACTAATGTGATGAGACCGGTGAGATCTCGGACGAAATGCGATTGCAAGGCCAAGTGGGAATTAGTAGCGCCGATGTCGATGTGGGAAAAAACTTCAGGAAGACAAAACACCCCAGATGGGCCAAGGCTCGTCGAGATTCTAGGTGGATGTTGCCAGATGCGGAGTAGGAGCAACGTTAGGAAAAATGCCGGAGCGGAAAATGGAAAAGGACCGGAAAATTCGTGCTCGTTCGGAGAAATAATTGATGGCTGTCGATATATGTATATTTCGACCAGTATGGCTTGTACGTAAATATTTAATTCCTAACTATTTTCGAATTTGCGGAGCCGGAAAGGTGGACTTGACCTTGGCTTGGATTTAACACAGAGAAAAAATAAATAATTAATTTTGCCTAATTGTCGGATTTAATTATTATGGAGACAGACGGGTGGGGTTTAAAATCTCAAGTTTTAATCAATTGAGGTTAATTATGCCGAAGCTGGAACGGTGGAATTGAAACCGCGGCTCGATTCTGACAGAAGATAGACAAATAAATTATTTAATTATAATTTTTTGATAATTAAATTTTCGACGAGTGGCCGGAAAGGTGAATTAAAAAAACCCTGGCCCTTTGCTCGAACGGAAAATAAGAAGTTAATACATTTTAGTAGTTATAATTATTAATACATAAATTTATAATTAATTGATTTTTTTAAAATTTATTTGGTTATATATTTCCTGAAATTGGAGGCAGAAAATATTTAGAAATATATGGGCATGCATGCAAGTAGGGCAAGGGCATGTAGGGCATGTGATGGCACAGTGGAACGACGATAAGTGGACTGTATAAGTTAATTTTTATCGGTTATATATTTCCTGAAATTGGAGTCAGAAAATATTTGGAAATATATGGACATGCATGCAGGTACGGATATGTGTGTGTAAGGGCATGTGGGCATATATTGGCACAGTGGAGCATTGATAAGTGGACTGTATAGTTGGGGGAACAGAAAAGTTATGTGGTGTAAAAAATGACACTGATTGAGGAAGATAAAAAACAAATATTACGACAGCGGCGGACTGTTCGGTGAATTTGGAAATTCCGGAACTAATTCACACCGGTGGCCAATATTAATTATGCCTTCTTTTTGTCACCACACAATTTCACTGATCACTTGCGAATTTTTCGCGGATTAATTGCACCAAAATAATATGTATGTGCGTATGTATATATGTGGATGCACATATGCCTCGACGGCCGAAAACGGCGAGGAATATGGGCAGCACACAAAACGGAGACGGATGGAAAAATTTGCAGAATTTTATGATTATTATAGATTATTAGAAAAACTCAACCTGCCGTTGTGTCGGAAAACTCGGACTTGGAGTTGACACGGAGGGAAAAACAATCTTGCAGCAGTGTGAACGAAATTTAATGTTCGGATCACTGCTGAAGACCGGCAGAGAGATGGAGACGGAAAAATGTACTTATCTTTTGGCGGAACAATGCCGAGAACTGCTGGCAGAAGAAAATCCAGGAATTATCCAGCTCGAAGGACCAAAATGTGTAGGGGGGCGTGGTTCCGCAAAAAGATTCCAGAAAAAATTAGAATGTTGAAATGAGAAGTCGGGGGCGTCTTTCGGATGGTATAACGCGGTCAGCTTTATTCGGCTGCTTACATGAGATTACTAGCTTAACTTAGAAACTAGTACAAAAAAAAAGAGATCGACGACAACCAACGAGCGAGAAGAGAGGGCACAGAGGGGCGAGTGTAGATGCGCTCTTCAGCGCGGGTGCGCTCTTTAGCGCGGGTGCGCTCTTCAGCGCGGATGCGCTCTTCAGGTGAGCGGCACAACGGCCCCTCACCTAAACAATTTTAATTCTATTTATATTATTTTTTATTATTTTAATGTGTTTTCCTAAATTTATAATCCAATAAAAAAAAATACAAAAATTGTAAAATAACCTTAACATCGTCTCAGTTCGTAATGGAACCCGCTGTAAAAATGTCTATAAGTGCGGGTTCTACGGCATTTTGGCAGGCCGCGTCGTGGAACCCGCTCTCAAATGTTTTTATTTTTTCCGTCGTGGAACCCGCTGTAATAATGAAAACATTTGAGAGCGGGTCCCACGACAAACGGCTGGCAGATGAGAGAGAGAATTCTATTTTTAGATCGTAACATCTTTGGAACGATTAAAGTTTGAAACGTTGTAACCGAACAAATGTGAGAGTAAAGAGATCAGATATATCTTCTACTATCCTTACTCGTCAACTCTGTTTTTGGTATAGATTCTAGCGTCTCCTTTAACACCAATTTTAAGTATCATAAAATCTACTTCGAGGGTAGCCTAGATGGATAGTGCACGGTCCTTATTCATGGGGTCCTGGGTTCGACAGATTCCTGGGGGCTGTCTTTCCAATTTTGATAAAGTTTTAGTATTATGATTCGTTTTATACATATGTACTTTTAATTTTTTTTTTTTTTTTTTTTTTTTTTTAATTTTTACTTTATTATTATTATTTTTAATTGCATTCTATTACAATTATTGTAAAAATTTTATCAGCCGGACATAATGAAGAATTAAACAATTTTACAATTGTAAAATTAAAGAAAAATATTACAATTAAAGAAAAAAATAATAATAATTATAAAAGAAAGAAAAAGTTCAAAGTCCTTACGAGGATTTGAACACAGAAAAATTACACATAGAGTAACTACTCTATGCATTACGCTACCATCCTGTCTCGATCTGCGGCGATCAAAAATACTATTTGTTCTACCAACTACCACATCGGCGCATCGAAAACAGAACGAAGAAATTGAAATTGAATTTTGGAAGCCAAAACATTTTTACTCCGTCGTGCGAGCAGTCAGACATACACACATAGGTTCACATTTTTGTTGACGGGTACATGTAAAGAGTTCTAAAAATAGAATCGTATGCATGTGCGTTTCCCCCCTCACCAACAAGCTCGACGCAAAAAGTTGACCGTTTTGGGCCCTGATGTCCCATCTATGTACTTTATAATCTTTGGTTATATTTAGCCCTAGAGAATATAAAAGATATGTATTAGTTGATAATATTAATACTTTAGCATATGGGCATTATAAATTAAGATCTTTATTAAATACAAATAGATAGTGTCAATAATATTGTATGTATTTTTAAAAATATTAAATAAGACAAAAAAAAATAAATATATATATAAATAATAATAATAATAAGAAAATTAAAAATGTATATATGAATGTATAATTTGTACAAATAAATTCCAATTTGTAAAATTTTATTTTAATAAATCTGTTTTATTTATCCATGAGTTATGTGTTTCATCAAAACCTAACCATTTTACAAAAATTTGGTCTTTTTTGTTTTAATTACTTTTTAACTAGGAATGCACTTTTGTCTTTAACTTTTGAATTTCACCTTCATAAAATGTACCTTTTATAGGGTCACCCTTATAATCAATGAGCTCGTAAGTAACTGGGAATGTAGTCTTAATCTTTGAAATTGTAAATATTTCAGTTGTCCAGTTAGGTTCATATCCTTTAACAAATACACCCTTGTATTTGCTTATTCTAACATGGTCTCCTACTACATATTTATGCCTTGGAAATACCTTAACAATATTATAACATGTTTTCAAAATAAACTCTTCATTCTGTTTACAAACATCGATTGGGCTCATTTTTATAGTTCTGTGGTAAGAATGGTTATAGTCTTCTACAAGTGAATTCAAATGGGTAATCCATCGATAATTTCCTTCAAAACTAAACATTTTCCACGTCCTATTTTTGAAAGTTCTGTTAAAGCGTTCACAAATCGAAGCCTTAAGGTGTGTAAATGTATGATAATGATTTATTTTATTTTTCTTCATAAGTTCTTTAAAGAGTTGATTAAAAAATTCTTTTCCTTGATCGGAATGTATATTTTTTGGCTTGTATTTGAAATCTTTCAATATAGATTTCATATCAGTTGCAGCATCCATTGCCGATTGTGATTTTACAGGCTTAGCAAAAGCATATTTTGAAAATGTATTAATAACACAGTGCGACAGTGATTTGGAACTTTTGAAGAGACCTAGTAGGAATTGTTCATTAGGTCGAGTATAGTATAAAACCATGTTTGAAAATTTTCCTACACCCTCAAATCTTGATTTATTTCGAAAAACGGTTTTTCGAAAGTGTTTTGCTCTTAAAAATTCCTGAACGCGCAATTTTAGGCCGATTTTAAATTTTTTTATGTTTTTCAATAGTTAAATGTTGTAGCTTATTTATTTAATTTTTATTGATTTCATAGCTTTTATCAATGTTTAAAAATGCTAAAAATGAAAAAAATAAAAGCTATGAAATCAATAAAAATAAGACTGACAAGAATAATCTTCCATTGAGTTTCTATCTTTCTGTTAACTTACATACTGGAACTTACATACTGTTACGGTGCGCTCGAATTTGAATTGACTTGTTTTGGGAAAAGCGTAATAACTTCAACAATTTTCATAATTTGTTTTCTTGTTTTATTCAGGATTAATGAGACAATATTAATATGTGTTAAGAATGATACCATTTCTTGGAAGTTGTACCGAAAAAATGGCGTCAAAGTTTGAAAAACGTGACAAAAATTCAAAAAAGTCAGTTTCTTTTGTAAAATTTGTATCCTTTCTGTTTAAATAAATTGAAGATGTATTTTTTTTCAAAAGCTACAACATTTAACTATTGAAAAACAGAAAAAAATTGAAAATCGGCCTAAAATTGCGCGTTCAGGAATTTTTAAGAGCAAAACACTTTGAAAAACCGTTTTTTCGAAATAAATCAAGATTTGAGGGTGTAGGAAAAATTTCAAACATGGTTTTATACTATACTCGACCTATTGAACAATTCCTACTAGGTCTCTTCAAAAGTTCCTCCAACTTTTCTTTTTTTGTCGCACTGTGTAATCGTTAGTAAATATTTATATCCATTATTCTGATTGGAATGTGGAATCATTTCAACCAAATTAATTTGCCAAGTATCATGCACTGATCAATCTGTAATTGTATAAATTCCTTGTATGTAAGCTGTTCCATCTATTTTTCTTTATCAAATCCAATATAATTGTTTTTGTGCTGCTACATCCAAATCATTGGAGTAAATATTTTAGATCCACAAAAATCCACATTTTATTTTCAAATTTTGAGCCACAAAATATTCAAAACCAAATATAATTTCATGGTTCTGTTTTTTTCTTATGGCTCTCTTATCTCTTTTAGCTTGTAGTGTATCCATTGAATCTGAATGTTATTAACAAACTGAATTACTATTATTATTATATGGCCATGACAACCTTTTTATCGTGTCTCGGCCTGAAGCGCAATGTGCCTCCACGCGTCTCTGTCCTGAGCGCGCCTTCGCCAGTTGGTAACCCCAAGTGTGGACACGGTTTCCATCACCTGGTCTTACCAACGCGTTCGGGGTCGTCCTCTCCTTCGTGTCCCAACAATCAACGCATCAAACACCTTACGAGCCGGAGCGTCTTCATCCATACGGGCAACGTGGCCCAGCCAGCGAAGTCTTTGAGATTTTCACTCGTCTTTCATTCGACTGGCTACGTCACCATCACCGTACAGCTCATACAGCTCGTGGTTGTATCGGATGCGATAAACATTGTCTACGCAGATTGGACCAAAGATTTTTCGAAGAATTTTCCTCTCGAACACTCCAAGAGCAGCTGCATCTGTCTGCGTCTCTGTCCAGCACTCCGCTGGAGCCCAAAGTAACACCTGTTGGCAAGTGTTATTCTCCGCTTAATCTCCAGACTGACATCATTTGTGCTTGTTATAGCAGTGCCTAGGTAGATAAACCAAAGCTATAGTTTTCTGCAGTCAGCTGAGAATCAAGACGCCGCGATTCTCTGCTAGAACACACCATAAACTTTGTTTTCTCCATATTCACTGCTAGTCCTACTTTTGCAGATTCCTTTTCCTCTTAGCGAATTAAGAGCTATAAAAGTGCGTATATCAGTTCATGGAAAATATGTAAAACCAACTGAAGAAGCTGATAAGATGCAAGAAGAAAGAAAACATTTCTCAACAAACTATAAAGCAATTTACTTCAGCTCATATAACGACATCGAATACATTTTAAATGACGATAACGAAATGTTAATTGCAAAAGCCGATGAATTCCAGGAGAGGGATTCTGGATGGGCTATTAAGCATTTTACATTTTATGAAATACAAATATTAAAGCTAGAGCACCTTCCTGGTTCAGGATATGTTGAAGCACCTAAGAGCATAAGAAAAATAATGACATTTATTGATTTAAGTGGTGCATTTTGGCTCACATAGCATATATGAAACACATACAAATAAATTTTGATACATCAGCGCAAAAAAAATCAGCTCGCGAAAAACTGCCCAGAACTTCATTTTATGGAATTTTGGATATTAGCCAACCCATTATAAAGTATGATCAAAAAAGTTTAAACTTTTCGGGAATAGAGTTTCCCATTACAAAGGATGGAATAAAGCTGTTTGAGAAAAATAACTCAAATTACAGCATAAATGTATATGAAATTTATAACGGTCGCATAGAAGGTCCTACAATTAGGACTAAAGAAGTTAAAAGCAACCATATTGATATATTGGGTATAGAAAATGTTTGGGTATATGTTTGGGTTTCTACATTTTGATTTAATGAAAACGGGGATTTCGATACCGATTGATGCAAAACAGCTTTGTTTCTCTTTTTATTTTGGTTGGCACATAATTTCTTATTGAATTTTAATCCATTTATCATAATCACTAATTTTTTTATTGTTTAAAATAAAACAAGTGGAGCTTTGATAAGTGGACTGTATAATTGGGGGAACAGAAAAGTTATGTGGTGTAAAAAATGACACTAATTGAGGAAGATAAAAACAAATATTACGACAGCGGCGGACTGTTTGGTGAATTTGGAAATTCCAGAACTAATTCACACCGGTGGCCAATATTAATTATGCCTTCTTTTTGTCACCACACAATTTCACTGTTCACTTGCGAATTTTTCGCGGATTAATTGCACCAAAAAAATATGTATGTGCGTATGTATGTATGCGGATGCACATATGCCTCGACCGTTGGCAAGCGAATGAATAACGGAGAGGCCGAAAACGGCGAGGAATATAGGCAGCACACAAAACGGAGACGGATAGAAAAATTTGCCGAATTTTAAGATTATTATAGATTATTAGAAAAAACTCAACCTGCCGTTGTGTCGGAAAACTCGGACTTGGAGTTGACACGGAGGGAAAAACAATCTTGCAGCAGTGTGAACGAAATTTAATGTTCGGATCACTGCTGAAGACCGGCAGAGAGATGGAGACGGAAAAATGTACTTATCTTTTGGCGGAACAATGCCGAGAACTGCTGGCAGAAGAAAATCCAGTAATTATCCGGCTCGAAGGACCAATGTTTGTAGGGGGGCGTTGATTCCGCAAAAGACTCCAGAATTGAGGATGAAATGAAAAGTCGGGGGCGTCTTCAGTAATTTACAAAAGAAGCGCGTTCAGCTTTATTGGATGCGTACATCGAATTAAAAACTTAACTTAGAAAGAAAACAAGGCAAAAGTAATAGAAAAAATACGATCGACGACGGCCGACGAAGGAGCGAGAGCGCAAAGAGGGGCGAGAGCGGATGCGCTCTTCAGCGCGGTTGCGCTCTTCAGTGCTGGTTGGCTCTTCAGCGCGGGTGCGCTCTTAAAGTTGCGGCACAACGGCCCCTCACGTAAACATTATGCTTTCGTTGAGGAAAGAATTCATTTACATTCTCCAAATCATAAAGCAGCATTAAGGAAACTTGTGTGGCAAAATGCTAACATTTTCCCTATAACACAAAGTGATACTTTTTACACAAAAAAGTATAAAGTATTCGGAGTGCGGATTTAGATCTAAAAGAATTTTACAGTGGATGTAAAAATAATCTTTAAACATTATAAAATATGCACTTTGCGAATTAAGAGCTATAAAAGTGCGTATATCAGTTCATGGAAAATATGAAAAACCAACTGAAGAAGCTGATAAGATGCAAGAAGAAAGAAAACATTTCTCAACAAACTATAAAGCAATTTACGTCAGCTCATATAACGACATCGAATACATTTTAAATGACGATAACGAAATGTTAATTGCAAAAGCCGATGAATTCCAGGGATTCTGGATGGGCTATTTTAAGCATTTTACATTTTATGAAATACAAATATTAAAGCTAGAGCACCTTCCTGGTTCAGGATATGTGGAAGCACCTAAGAGCATAAGAAAAGAAATGCTCTCATAAATGTTAAAAATAATGACATTTATTGTTTTAAGTGGTGCATTTTGGCTCACATAGCATATATGAAACACATACAAATAAATTTTGATACATCAGCGCAAAAAAAATCAGCTCGCGAAAAACTGCCCAGAACTTCATTTTATGGAATTTTGGATATTAGCCAACCCATTATAAAGTATGATCAAAAAAGTTTGACGTAAGGAGAAAAAAGTTTGAGAAAAATAACTCAAATTACAGCATAAATGTATATGAAATTTATAACGGTCGCATAGAAGGTCCTACAATTAGGACTAAAGAAGTTTAAAGCAACCATATTGATATGTTGGGTATAGAAAATCCTAAAGAAAATTGTTTGCATTATGCATACATAACAAGTATAAAAACATTGTGTAAATCACAAATAAATCACTCAAATTCGGAACGATACTTTTGTAGAAATTGCCTACAATTTTATTGCACCACAAACAAGACCCACAATATTAAGGAGTGCGGTCAAGTGGCTGCGCTATACCCCCAACCGAACACAAAAACCAAATTTGAGAATTTTTCTAAAAAACTGTCACCACCCGTGGTAATTTATGCGGATATTGAGGCGGTTTTGGAAAATTACCACACAGCCTCTAATATTCCAAACGTCTCATACACCAAGCCTGTACAGAAACATACTGCATGTGCTGTTTCGTTTTATGTGGCTCATAAAATCAATCCGCATCTGAATAAATTATGGACCTATGAAGGTAAATAAATTCAAATCATAAAATTATAAGTTTTAAAATTAATAATAATATTATTTTTATTCCTTTTTATAAATTACAGGGCATGACTGTATAAAAACTTTGGAAGAGGAGACAATGGTTTTATATAATAAATACTGGGTAAAAAAAAACCATATACAACTTCGACATCTGCAACGAGGACTACCAGGAGCATGGGAACTGTTATGCGTGTGAAGAGGCCATCAGTACGGTTGGTATTTTAACCAGTTCACGGGTAAATACCAAGGACCTATCCATAAAAGTTGTAAAGATAGTTTTAAGTTAAGAGCTTATTTCCCTGTAGTTTTTCATAATTTATCTAGATATGATATCCACCTATTTATTAATTCCCATTAAGACATTGACGATGACCACCGGCGATCTGCCTCTTGCATCCGCTACCAGGCTTCGTAGCATTCTTTGGTAGCGCGAGATTTCCCATCTTGGCGGGGCGTAGCAACTGTAAAATGTAACCCCATTTATTTTGGCCCGGACAAAACCTTCGCTGGATGTCCTAATGTCCTGTGGAGCGGTCTCCGTTGACCACAGAGCCGCACCCTTGCAGCTGCTTGTCAGCCATCCGTTTCCTGGGATGCTCCTATATGGTTCCGAGATGAAGACTACCTGTGTCCTTTCGTCTCTGACCGCCTGCCTAAGCAGCGACTGAGCCACCTCGCAATGGTTAAGGTTGAGCTGCGTGCACTTCATTAGCTTTTCCTTTGTGATAGGGCGCTCCTAAACATCGGACATTTCCCACTTCCTGCTATATGTCCTGCTTCCTTCCCGGCGTTGCTGCAGAACGCACACCTTGGCTCTTCCGCGCAGTCTTTTGCCATATGGCCGTCCTTGCCACATCTCCTGCACATTCGTGAGCGGTCGATGGCGCTCTGACATTGTTTCGCCATGTGCCCAAACTCGAGACATCTGAAGCACTTAATGACTCTGGTCCTTTCCCTGAGTCTGCACCGCACCCAGCCTACCTCCAGCCTACCTTCATTGCTTTCCGAGCACACGCTGCAGGCAGTCTAATTATGGCCGTCTGCGTCTGGCCAAAAGCCTTCCTTAAAAGGATGTCGCTTACCGGCACTCCTGGAGATTCCACCAGCTTTCCAATGGCTTCAGAAACCTCCTCCTTTGTAGTGATCTCGTCCAGATCCCTGCACTCGATTTCGAGCTTGTGCGACAAGGAGCGCACTTCCACCTGATCACCTACCGATTCCGAGACCAGGGCTTTGAAAGCTGCTGTTTCCTCCCCTGACCTCTTCAGTTGGAGCAATAGCTCTCCTTTCTGGGTCCTCCTAATCCTCGATACCGCTTCGCCTAGTCCTTGCAGCTTCTTGTCCTGCTTCACACGTCGCAGGATGTCGGCGTAACTAGATTCGCCCTTAGCTGTGATGACCAGTGCGTCCGGCCTTGGCTTCTCCTTGGGTATTGAGCTAGTTGCCCGCTGCTTCTTCGGCAGTTTCTTTTTGGGGCCAACCAGCTTCCATTCTTGGATCTCCTTGCTCGCCTGAGTTTCAGGTTCCGCGGTCTGCCCTAGTGTCCTGGCTTCCGCCCTCGTTCGAGTCGCCGCCTGCGCAGTCTCCCTCTTGCTCCTCTTGTTGTTGGGGGGTCTGGGCCTGTTCCCTTCCTCCTGGGTTCCGCTAACGGTCGAAAAAGGGGCGATGTTTGTGACGCCTGGTGTGATTTAGGCGCCTCCTTACGTCCCTGCTCGCCCGTCTGAGAGGCTAGCCGCTCATAGAGAGCTTGGATGCTCACTATGGTGTCCCTCATTGGCTGGTGGATAGACCTCCTTTTGCCGTCCTCCAGCATCTCCACTAGCTGCGCGATCTCCTTCCCGAGGTCCTGCAGTGTTGTTGCGTCTCCAGCCTTCTGGTTTTTACTCCTGTTTTGGTCTACTCTGATTCCTGAAATAGGAGGTACCCCCAGCTTGCTGCTGGGAGATCTTGCAATTTTGCAGCTTTTTGCGAAAGCCGCCTCTCCAACTGTATTCTGGTTTGTGGTAATACTCATTTTATTGGGTCCCAACTCCTGAGCCGTTGTCCTTAGGTGTTATGCAGTCGCGTCCTTGATCCCATGGTTGCCTTTGCGCGCAGTGAGGTCCATGCTAGGGTTGACTCTAGCCCTTACCAGGTGTAGAGTTAAGAGCCAGATCCGCGTTGGTCAGGTATGGTTCATCTGAGCCTGCACGGCCAGCTTAGTGGCGACACCTAAGGAGCGTTTCCTGGAGACTTGCCAAATTTTAGCGGGACGGGGGCAGAAGCTGCATTAGCCTGGCAGCCATTTCGGCGGGAGTTCACTCCGCGTACTCAGGTGCCAGAATACCGCTGTCCGTCAGCCCAGGGTTCGTCGTCTCAAAATCCTTTTTCCAGTTACCTATCCCAGGGCTTTACTGGACTCAGCCCTGGTCGCTATCTCGCTATTTTGGAGGGGATGCCTTTCGGGTTATGGAGAAAGGTTGCGAGTAGCTCTTTCCCTGCTTACCTGCAGGGATATCCCTCTGCCCTGTCAGTCGCCTCTTACGACAAACCAGAGCTTGTTCCGATAGTATTTTTGCTCCCGCTGCCGGGCGGGAGGGGGTGAAGGTTTGGGGGTTTCAAAAAAAAGATTATGAATATATAAATATAAATATAAATATAAATATAAATATAAATATACATATATAATATAACCCTAACGCTAGGCTAGGGTATAGCCCGCGCCGACGGTTATGCTCCATTTGGGGGAGCTTTTGATAGCGCCATCTATCGGCGTCTACCGCCCATCCGTCTTCGTTGCCCCACACTGTCAGGGCTGCATTAGTAAACAGCTGACAGTGCATTGCTCTTTTTTGGTGGGTGGCCACGCTCGTGTTCTTTCCGGAGAAAAATCTCACGGAAGCCGGAAGAGCTGCAAAGAGAGTGACCGGAAGAGAAAGTGATCTCCCCGTCTCTTACCTTAGCGTTTGGAGATCTTATCTTACCTTAGCGCTTACCTCAGCTTTATTGGATGCGTACATCGAATTAAAACCTTAACTTAGAAAGAAAACAAGGCAAAAGTAATAGAAAAAATACGATCGACGACGGCCGACGAAGGAGCGAGAGCGCAAAGAGGGGCGAGCGCGGATGCGCTCTTCAGCGCGGGTGCGCTCTTCAGTGCTGGTTCGCTCTTCAGCGCGGGTGCGCTCTTAAAGTTGCGGCACAACGGCCCCTCACGTAAACATTATGCTTTCGTTGAGGAAAGAATTCATTTACATTCTCCAAATCATAAAGCAGCATTAAGGAAACTTGTGTGGCAAAATGCTAACATTTTTCCTATAACACAAAGTGATACTTTTACACAAAAAAGTATAAAGTATTCGGAGTGCGCGATCTAGATTTAAAAGAATTTTACAATGGATGTAAAAATAATCTTTTAAACATTATAAAATATGCACTTTGCGAATTAAGAGCTATAAAAGTGCGTATATCAGTTCATGGAAAATATGTAAAACCAACTGAAGAAGCTGATAAGATGCAAGAAGAAAGAAAACATTTCTCAACAAACTATAAATCAATTTACGTCAGCTCATATAACGACATCGAATACATTTTAAATGACGATAACGAAATGTTAATTGCAAAAGCCGATGAATTCCAGGAGAGGGATTCTGGATGGGCTATTTTAAGCATTTTACATTTTATGAAATACAAATATTAAAGCTAGAGCACCTTCCTGGTTCAGGATATGTGGAAGCACCTAAGAGCATAAGAAAAAGAAATGCTCTCATAAATGTTAAAAATAATGTCATTTATTGTTTTAAGTGGTGCATTTTGGCTCACATAGCATATATGAAACACATACAAATAAATTTTGATACATCAGCGCAAAAAAAATCATTTCAGAACTTCATTTTATGGAATTTTGGATATTAGCCAACCCATTATAAAGTATGATCAAAAAAGTTTAAACTTTTCGGGAACAGAGTTTGCCATTACAAAGGATGGAATAAAGCTGTTTGAGAAAAATAACTCAAATTACAGCATAAATGTATATGAAATTTATAACGGTCGCATAGAAGGTCCTACAATTAGGACTAAAGAAGTTTAAAGCAACCATATTGATATATTGGGTAGAGAAAATCCTAAAGAAAACTGTTTGCATTATGCATACATAACAAGTATAAAAACATTGTGTAAATCACAAATAAATCACTCAAATTCGGAACGATACTTTTGTAGAAATTGCCTACAATTTTATTGCACCACAAACAAGACCCACAATATTAAGGAGTGCGGTCAAGTGGCTGCGCTATACCCCCAACCGAACACAAAAACCAAATTTGAGAATTTTTCTAAAAAACTGTCACCACCAGTGGTAATTTATGCGGATATTGAGGCGGTTTTGGAAAATTACCACACAGCCTCTAATAGTCCAAACGTGTCATACACCAAGCCTGTACAGAAACATACTGCATGTGCTGTTTCGTTTTATGTGGCTCATAAAATCAATCCGCATCTGAATAAATTATGGACCTATGAAGGTAAATAAATTCAAATCATAAAATTATAAGTTTTAAAATTAATAATAATATTATTTTTATTCCTTTTTATAAATTACAGGGCATGACTGTATAAAAACTTTGGAAGAGGAGACAATGGTTTATATAATAAATACTGGGTAAAAAAAACCATATACAACTTCGACATCTGCAACGAGGACTACCAGGAGCATGGGAACTGTTATGCGTGTGAAGAGGCCATCAGTACGGTTGGTATTTTAACCAGTTCACGGGTAAATACCAAGGACCTATCCATAAAAGTTGTAAAGATAGTTTTAAGTTAAGAGCTTATTTCCCTGTAATTTATCTAGATATGATATCCACCTATTTATTAATTTCCTAGGGGGTAAATTGAAACCAATACCCTCCACTAAAGAATTGTATATTGTTCTAAATCAAACTATTTTTGAAAAGGGAAAGACTAATTATACTATAAAGTATATAGATTTCAATAGATTTTTAAATTCTAGTTTAGAAAAATTAGCTTCCAACATGGAAGATAAAGATTTTAAAATATTAAAATCAAAATTTAGTGGAGAGAAGTTTAGGCAAATGAAAAGAAAGGGAGTATTTCCCTATGATTATTTAGATAGTTTTGAAAAATTCAATGAAACCGAACTTCCTCCTAGGGAATATTTTTATAATTCGTTGAAGGACGAATAGTGTAGTGTTAGCGAATACAATTTCGCTAAAGAAATTTGAAGTTCGTTTCAGTGTAGAACTTTAAAAGTCTACATGAAACTGTATTTGGAGAGTGACTTTTAATTTTAGCAGACGTTTTTGAAAACTTCCGCAATATATGTACAAGAATATATAAATTAGACCCGGTTAATTATGTTTCAGCCCCATCTATTTCATGGGATGCTATGCTGAAGTATACAAAAGTAGAACTAGAATTGATAAGTGATTCTAACATGTACAATTTTGTAAAAAGAGGTGTACGTGGAGGACTGACTCAATGTACTCAAAGAATTTCAAAGGCAAATAATGAGTACATGAGAAATTATGATAAAATGAAACCAACAAATGACTTGTCGTATATTGACGCAAATAATTTATATGGTTGGGCTATGAGCCAAAAACTCCCAATTTCAAATTTTAAATTTTTAAACGAAAATGAATCTAATTCATTTGACGTACAAAATACTGATTCCACAGGAGACACAGGGAATATCTTAGAAGTAGATTTAGAATATCCTGACGAAATTCATGACAAACATAATAGTTTACCATTTTGTCCCGAAAATAAAGTTGCACCAGGAGGAAAACAGCCCAAATTAATTTCAGATTTAAATTCCAAGGAGTTTTATATTATTCATTTAAAACAGCTTCAACTATGTCTAACACATGGGTTAAAATTAAAGAAAATTCACAGAATCATATCTTTTAGTCAATCATACTGGTTTAATCCCTATATAGATTTGAATACAAAACATAGAAAAACAGCAAAAAATGAGATTGAAAAAAATTTTTATAAATTGATGAACAATGCAGTATACAGAAAAACCATGGAAAACGTAGAAAAGCGTCGAGAAATAACGCTAGTAATTCGGTATGAATCTGCGCAAAACTCTCCAGGGTTTAGACAACTTGTTGCAAGAAATAATTTTCATAGTGTAGAAATTTTTGGAGAAAATTTAGCAGCAATTGAAACTACAAAGACTTCAATTATGTACGATAAGCCTATTTATATTGGTTTTACAGTTCTTGATTTGTCAAAATGGCTAATGTATGATTACTATTATAACTTTTTACTAGTAGAATGTCCCACAGCCAAAATAATATATATGGATACAGACTCTTTTATAGTTTCCTGTAAAAGAGGATTTATACAAAACTAGCGACCCCGGCAAACGTTGTTTTGGCCTTTTTTGTTTTCTATAAGGGCTAGCTGTTTTTTCTTCATTTATTTTGGTTAATAAATGTTTTTCAGTATTTCAAGTACATCCAGTATTTTCACGTAGAACAAAATTCCCCTCGCCAATATCTAACAGTTGTTTAGAGAAAGGATGGATCCTGAAGCATTTGATCGCGCATATTCTTGGTCGGTTCTTTTTCAACATTACGCCACAGTTGCGATGATTTAAAGCAAGCGTTGAATTCATCAGCGTACGTTAACCGTGAACACCTGAAAGGAGTAACAAAGGGCCGTAAAATAGTTTATCATTATTCCTTATTTCCCTAAATGACCAATCCAATTCCCCAATCGAATTTTTACGTCCTATAGTGCATTCATCCAAAATATGGGCACTATGCCCATAGACGATTGTTTTTATGTTGCACACTGCATCTGGATTATTTTGAATGTTCAATGACAGCTTAAGTGCTGAATGAGCTGTTATGCCTCCATCTAATAAGGTTGCTGCAACGCCAGAAGATGCAATGGCCAATGCGTTGCCATTTTTTTTTAATCGTAACTCGACAGGAAGAAGCGAAATAAGGAATGCTCACTTTGGAACTTTCACTTTGAATGTTCACAATAATCACTTTGGAATAAGCAGAATTTTCAACATCAGGCTCTTACTGGAATGCTAGTCGAAGAAATTGCCCAGATGTGAATCCTCGATAAACTTGTTGCCGTTGTTAGTTAATTCTTCTTCTAACTATTAATCTGTGCGCTTCTCTTCTTTGAAAAGTGGTCTTTGTTAATTATGTTCATCTCGTGCATCTTTCGATTGTGTAACTGCGCTATGCTTACACGTGCCTTTTCATTACCTTTATAAATTTGTTCTCCTGATCTCGTATTCTTCTATCTCGCGCAGCTCTAGAATTGACTGTTTGATGACTAAAATTGGCCCAATTGCGTTTTCTTGGCATTGGTGACTGTAGATAAGTAATCGGCGGACCCCTATTTCAGGGGCATATGACACACACATAAATGTACAATACGTTACTTATTACTTATAGCCTACTTATTGTTATTCATTACTATAAAAGCACCCATTTCGGAGGAGTATAATTCCCGTTGTCGAACGGGATAAAAAGTATCCTATGTCCGTCTCCTGGCTCTAAGCAAAGATTATAAAGTACATAGATGGGACATCTTATACAAAGAAAAATTTTCTATGGCGGGTTCCAGCAGTGGAACCCGCTGGAACGAGCGGATTTTTTGACTCATGTGTGCAATGGAAATATCGGCCCTGTTTCACAAATCCTCCTTGGTTTAAAAGGTGCTTCATAAACTTAAAAAATACTAAAAATAGGCTCTTGCTTAAACTCTTACAACTTGTTCTCCGCCTAAATGCAATTCTATACAAGCAATCTGATTTTCTGTCCGTTATTCTTCGAGAATAGCTTATTATCTGAACTTCTAAGGGTCAAACCTGTTTATTCGCCAGGCCCCAATGGAGTACCAGGCTATGTGCTAAGATAATGTTCCGGCGCTCTTTGCAAACCCCTTCATAGACTTTTTAACTTATTTTTGGAAACCTCGATGTTTAGCAAGATTGTTTTATCTCACACTTGTAAAAATAACAAAAAAAGAATGGCTGCTGAATATTTTAAAAAATGAGAAAAAAAAACGATAACGAAAATAAATGGTCGTGCCTCATTAACATTATAATTTCGAATGTATTTTTCTCTAAACTTAAGCCTAACTTATCCATTGCGGCAAAGCGGGGCGAATTCGCACCAGAGCGAATATGAATGGTGGTTAAAAATGGTGGTTAGTAAAGTAGAAAAAAAAGGGGGAAAGAAAAAAAAGCTACCAAACAACGCCAATGATAGGGGGAAGCCATCGGCCGTCTTCCGAAGGAGGGGGGAAGTGGATGAGCATCCACACCAAAGAGGAAAGCGATCAGTCACAGTTTTTTTTCGGTGAGCATTGAGTGACCACAAAGGTTTCGTTACTTTGGCAAGTGTCTCTGTCGTTCCCGAAGAAGGGGGGAAGTGTGAGGAGAATTAGTCTCCGCGCTAAAGAGCGCACCCGCGCTGAAGAGCGCATCCACACTCGCCTCTCTGTGCCCTCTCTTCTCGCTCGTTGGTTGTCGTCGATCTCTGTTTGTACTAGTTTTTAAGTTATCTCATGTAAGCAGCGCAATAAAGCTGACCGCGTTCTTTATACTTAAACTGAAGACGCCCCCGACTTCTAATTCTTCTGGAATCTTTTTGCGGAATCAACGCCCTACACAGTTTGGTCCTTGGAGCCGGATAATCTGGATATTCAGGATATTTTGGATATTAGGATATCGTCCACCAGCAGTTCTCGGCATTGTTCCGCCAAAAGATAAGTACATTTTTTTCTGTCTCCGTCTCTCTGCCGGTCTTCAGCAGTGATCCGAACATTGAATTTCGTTCACACTGCTGCAAGATTGTTTTTCCCTCCGTGTCAACTCCAAGTCCGAGTTTTCCGACTCAACGGCAGTTTCAGATTTTCTACTCTTCGTCTGCAAATTCTGCAAATTTTTCCATTCGTCTCTGTTTTGTGTGCTGCCCATATTCCTCGCCGTTTTCGGCCTCT
This sequence comes from Drosophila parabipectinata, assembly GCA_018153455.1. NCBI lineage: Eukaryota > Metazoa > Arthropoda > Insecta > Diptera > Drosophilidae > Drosophila > Drosophila parabipectinata. The sequence continues at coordinate 81,210 of JAECYA010000335.1, read as the reverse complement.
CCGTTACCCATTCGCTTGCCAACGGTCGAGGCATATGTGCACCCATACATATACACACATACATATTTTGTTTTTGTGCAATCAATCCGCAAAAAATTCGCAAGTGAACAGTGAAATTGTGTGGTGACAAAAAGAAGGCATAATTAATATTAGCCAGCCGGTGTGAATTATTTCCGGAAATTTCCAAATTCACCGAACAGTCCGCCGCTGTCGTAATATTTGTTTCTTTTCTTCCCCAATCAGTGTCATTTTTTACAACACATAACTTCTCTGTTCCTTCATTTATACAGTCCACTTATCAACGCTCCACTGTGCCAATATATGCCCACATGCCCTTACATATATCCGTACCTGCATGCATGTCCATATATTTCCAAATATTTTCTGACTCCAGTTTCAGGAAATATATAACCGATAAAAATTATGTCCCGACATATGCCCAACATGCCCTTGCCCTACACTTGCATGCATGCCCATATATTTCTAAACATTTTTCTGCCTCCAATTTCAGGAAATATATAAATAAATAAAAAAAAAAAAAAAATTTAATTATAAATTCATGTATTTATAATTATAACCACGAAAATTTATTAACGTCTTATTTTCCGTTCGAGCAAAGGGCCAGTGGTTTTTAATTCACCTTTCCCGGTTTGGTTTTTTGATTTGGTTTTTAATTCACCTTAATAAATAATTTATTTGTCGATCTTCTGTCAGAATCGAGCAGGGGTTTTAATTCCACCGTTCCAACTTCGGGATAATTAACCTCAATTGATTAAAAACTTGAGATTTTCATCCCCACCCGTTCTGTCTCCATAATAACTAAATCCGACAATTAGGCAAAAATTAATTATTTATTTTCTCTCTGTGTTAAATTCAAGCCAAGGTCAAGTCCACCTTCCGGCTCCGCAAATTCGAAAATAGTTAGGAATTAATGATATTTACATACGTACGAGCCATACTGGTCGAAATATACATATATAGACAGTCATCAATTATTTTTCCGAACGAGCACGAATTTTCCGGTCCTTGTCCATTTTTCGTTCCGTCATTTTTCCTCAACGCTGCTTCTATTCCGCATCAGGCAACATCCGCCTAGAATCTCGAACAAGCCTCGGCTCCTTTTGGGTTTTTCTGGCTGCCTGAAGTTTTTCTTTCCACATCCGAATTGTGCCGCATCCGACGTTCCTTTCGACATCGGCGCCACTAGTTCGCACTTGGTCCTTGTAATCGCATTTCATCCGCGATCTCACCGTTCTCATCACATTAGTGCGACCGGCCACCGCTTCGTACGAGGGCACCTATTGCGGAAGTCAGTCGACAAGCGCTGACCAGCGAATTGGAGTCTGAGAATGCCCACGGGAGACGACCAAAAGCCGCGTTCGATCCCAACCATCCGTTTGGACAGATCTCAATCCGCATCTCCGCGGACGCCTCTTTCAAAGCCTAAGGCGTACCAGTGCCAGTCCAAGGGCGAAGAGTGACGAATCCGTCAATACAATCTCCGGTCCTTCACAGAGGCAGACTCGTTCCGTTGCAAAAATGGCTCCAAGTGCGGTCGAAGTGGCGCTGAAAAAGTTCATCGCCACTTCAGATCGAGTTAGCCAATTGAGGCCAACATAAATACTCCGGCCGCCAGAAAACGGAAGTGGGCTCCCAATACATGTGCGAAGTCCATCGGGACCAAATTCGGGCACTATGGGAGAAGGTGGAGAAAAGCTATGAGAGCTGCTCCGATTTGCTAGCCGAGTCCGACGACAATGCGGCCGCCTCGACAGTGCTGGAAGCGAAGTACAGCTACTGTTACTCCGTCTATTCGAGGTGTATTGCCCAGCTTCGGGAGAAAATTGCCTCCCAATCCACTCAGGCTCCCGTCAATATCCACACGCCCGCGCCTACAGGCTGCCGGTTACCTCCGAGGTAGAGAAAAGATACCGAGGTCTACGCGGGTGATTATCTTCGGTGGCCCACCTTCAGAGACTTGTTTACGGCCATTTACATCCAAAACTCGCGGCTCACCCCGGTAGAGAAGTTGTTCCACTTGCTGTCCAAAACAAGTGATGACGCACACGCCATTGTTTCAAGGGCTCCAACTACCCATGAAGGGTTTGTCGCCGCTTGGCAAAGCCTCACAGACCGCTTTGTGAACCGGCGGCTATTGGTCAACAGCTAGTTGAAGATCCTTTTCAACCTCCAGGCTATTTCGCAAGAGTCCGGGGTCGCGCTGAAGGAGCTCCAAGCTACCATTCAGAGTTGTCTGACAGCCCTAGAAATGTCCTCCGAGTGTCCAATGTTGAGGCTTGGGACTGCCTCCTTGTGTTTATGATTTCGTCAAAGCTCCCCAAAGTCACACTTTCTATGTGGGAGCAATCCGTTCATAATAAGGCCGAGATTCCAACATGGAAGGAATTAGATAACTTCCTGACAGAGCGCCATCGCACTCTAGAGGCCATCGACGACGTCAGGCCTAGTGGCTCCGGGCAATTTCCGCCAAGGTCGGGTATTCCTATTGCCCCTGCTCGGAGGCTCAATTCACACGAGACTCGAGTGGTTCCGGGCCAAAAGGGCTGCGATCTCTGTTCGAGGGAGGACCACCCCATTCGCTTATGTCCGGGTTTCCTAGAAATGGGTGTAAATGGGCGCTCTGACCACATTAGGAGGAAGCAGTTATGTTTAAACTGTTTTGCCCGAGGGCACCAGCAGCGAGACTGCACGAGCGCCCATACCTGCTCCACATGCCACAGCAGACACCACACCCTCTTGCACCGCGGCAATCCATTCGCCAACGCTCCAAGTCCGCCTACGCAGCTTACCGCTCCAAGTCCGCCTACGTCAACAAACGGCTCCGAGGATCAGTCGAATGTGCAGGTGTGTTTCGCTTCCGGGTCAGGAGCAGTCCTACTGGGCACGGCCCTTATCAACGTGTGCCATTTGGGGTGCACCGTCCAGGCACGAGCACTGATAGACTCAGGGTCCGAAGCGACGTTCATAACGGAACGACTGTTCAACCTCGTCAAGCCTCCCTTCAAGACGATTCAAGCCCAAGTTTCCGGCCTTAATCAAACCATTTCCGCGCAGTCTACTAAATTGTGCCATTTCTCTATTCGGTCGCCGTCAAGACCCGGGCTACAATTAGAGACTGCGGCTTACGTTCTTCCGCAGTTGGCAGGAAATCTGCCATCATATCCGATTTCGCGAGATCGTCTCAAGGGGCTGCCCAATATTACCCTGGCGGACCCCAACTTCTTTGAGAGCTCCCAAGTCGATGTGTTATTAGGAGCTGACATTCTTCCGTCCATTCTCCTCGGTAATTCCATGCTAACATCTGCGGGTCGCTTCTCGGTCAGAACCATTTTCGATGGGTGCTGACCGGCCCATTATCTCCAGCCAACCCCCGCAGCGTGTCTGTTTTTTCCGCACGAGTTGCCCGCAGCCTCGGTGACTCACTGGTTCAGGGCTTCCGATTCACGGATCAGTTCTGAATCGGATTAAGGTGGCAATCAGCGGATGATCCGACTCGAGTCCGGGCCTAATTCTACAATCGCATCACGCTGCACGGTGCATATTCAGCACGATGATCGCCACTGCTCCACGCAACGCCCAGTCACTGGAGAGCAGATGTACTCGAGGTACACAATCCTACCGATGCCGAATCTGCAATGGGATCCATCCGTTGAAAAAGTGTCGGCGCTTCCTACGCCTTAGTGCCGAGGAGCGGCTGTGAACCGCTATTGCTCGAGCTGCCTGGCCCACGAGCACTCCGGCGGATCCTGTCGGCGTGGGGACGGCTGTAAGACGTGTGGTCAGGATCACCACACGCTGCTGGACCCCGGTGACCAAGGAGCACCGGTCACCGCCCACGGGAGACAGTACACGGGGTGTCTCGCTCTCTCGTCGGCCGTCATCCGCCAACTCCCGGCGCGGTTCGGGTGTTTCTTGCCCTGCGTCCGCCATTTTCCGGCACTCACAAGCCGATCCACGGCCATCGACTTCCCGGCGCTCGTCGGCAACTCCTCGGCATTCTTCCGCCACTGGCTGGCAGTCGTCAAGCTCTCCACTGCTTTCGTCCGCCACTCATCGGGTGCCGTCCACCGCTCTTCCGCCCGCGTCATCCGCGCCTAGGCAACTTTCCGCCTCTCCTCGAGGGCCCCCGCAGGACGCGGTCGCTGCGCCCACCCTATCGTCGCTGCTGAACCGGAACAGCGTCAATATCGGGACCCGGATTTTCGACACGGGGGCCTTCATCGACCGTGTACGCCCTCTAGCTGCAGTGACCGAATAAATCTGACCGCGTTATATCCACTGGAAGACGCCCCCGACTTTTTATTTATCATTTCATCCCTAATCCTGGAATCTTTTGCGGGACCAACGCCCCCCTACAAACAAATATCAACTAAACAGCCCGTACATTATGCCATTGATTGATAAACAAATTGAATGCTTAAACTCAAAAGGGTTTATACGAACGAACATGTACGAGTGTGTGCTCCCTCTCGGCCATGGGTGGTGTGGTCGAGTTCCATTATGTTATAAATCAGGCTATGGTAAATTTATATCTTATCTATTTGCTTGGTGAGAAGATGAATAACCCAATCTGAGAAAATTTTTTTTCATTTTTTTATGTCTTACTTTGAGGCCTTTTCATTGCAAAAAATTATATATTTGTCGGGTTGGGGTTATGGTTTTCCATATTTTTTAACTGATTGTATACGGCGAATATACTGGATCGTGCCACTGCCAACTTGATACTGCCCCAGCAATTCTCGCTTACCGGAATTGTCCTCCAGCTACAACGCTACAAAAGCTACAACGAACATACTTGTATCTCTGTCTCTCGCAGTGGCTCAAGCATACACGAACAACAATCGTAGTGCCCATCTCTCTCTCTCAAACATCCAACCTAATGTCTCATTTCTCTTCCTTATTCGCATCGAACTATCCTGACCATCTGGCGAATAGAAGGAACAAAGTGTATTAACAATAAACAATTGCAGGGACGAGAATTGTTCTTTATTACACTGACTACCATAATTTAAGATCCGACACGGCCATTCTGACAATTTACACGTCCTCGTGTACTGTAATCTTAATATTACAAATGTGACATTAATCGGTGACTATAGCTTGTGTTTTCTTTTACTCATCATTTTCGAATACCATTTTTATTTGATATATTTCCTTATACTAAACATTTTCACTGACTTCAAAATCATTTCATTAACTTACATTCTACACAACATTATTAGCAAGTTTAAATTCTTATCCTCATTACATAATTAAATTCATTTTTTTTTTTTTTTTTTTTTTATAGCTTTGCTTTTATTTATTGAATCTACTCTTAATTTTGAGACTAACAATAAGTTGACGAATCTTAACATTAAAGTTTAACTAACAGTATACTAAGACTGCATTCTGATTGCGCGTCCCTCAGGTCGGTCGCTGGGTGGGTAAGTCATTGCGACGATTGCAACCTTGTTAGACCTCTCGCCAGGTGGTTAGGGTGCACCGATAGCTTGGTTAAGTACTTTACCTTCTGTTCTGCGATCGCTTCTTTGACTGGTCGAATGTTTAAGTCGCGGTGTATGTTTTCGTTGCGAACGTACCACGGTGCCCCGGTGATTGTTCTCAAGATTCATTTTAAAGTTTAATTTATTTCATTTGCTTCTCATCAATTCAAAATTCGACTCTAGTTATTGTCACTATGATTTCCTTTTGATTAAGAGCATAGTCCCGTCAAGAGCGCCACACGCCATGTTCCAACTTTCGTCTTTCACTTGTGCTTGCCCAATGACGCAGATAGCTCAAATCTCAAAACCATATCTTTAACTCATACATTTGAATCAAATATTGTCATGGTTCATAAACCATGTATAAACTTTACATCAGCCAGGTTATTTCCATTTGAATTCTCAAACACATCCGCCATTCACAAACATTTCTTATCGAAGTCTATTGCAACTTCATTTCAATCATTCCATACTCTATATGGACATTTGATTTTCATATAACATATCCTCTCACACGGATATATCATAAACATTTCAACAAGTCTCAGGCGGGCACTCCAATTCACTCGGAACATAACCATCTGGCATCTTTCTTAAGTCTTCATGACAATATTTATAAGTTCTCTTATTATGCAATGACTTCAGAATATATCTATCTCCTTCTAGAACTTCACTAACCAAAAATGGCCCTTTAAACTTTACATCCAATTTAGTTTCATGTCGTTCTTCATTTTTCAGTAGCACAAAATCTCCAACTTTATGTCGTACAACTGCTGCTTTATTTTTATCGAACCTTATTTTGTCGTAACTAGCTTGATTTTTCACATTTTCAATTGCCCTATCTCTAGCATTACCTTTATCTACCTCCATCTCTGTATCATACGGTGGAATTAAACCCAAAGGACGAGCCTCCTTGCCGACAAGTAACTCTAGGGGACTTGCTTTGGTTGCACTACTAACTGTGCAATTCAAAGAAAGTTGTATCTCACCTAAAGCATCCTGCCAAGATCGGTGACTCGATTCAACCGCTGACAGTAGATTCTTAAGTGTACTCATCGCACTTTCAACTTGACCGTTTGCACGGCTTCCTCCTGTAGCTATAAGATGAAGCTTAATCTTCTGTGATGTACAAAATTCTAAAAATTTCCCACTAGTAAAAAATCTACCCTGATCACCGATAATACGCTGCGGTATTCCGAACAAAGAAATAGATGATTTCACTGCCTGAATACAACTGTCAGAATCTAGTCTTAAAGTATGGAACAAATAAACAAATTTTGTTAGGGCATCAATTTGTACTATCACGTACTCCTTAAGATCATTCTTACCACTTAATTTTCCAGTTATGTCGATATGCACCGTGTGCCATGGCATATTCACTTTTGGAATTGGATGTAACTCGGCTTGTATTTTCCCAGATGAACCCTTAACAGTTTTACATGTAATGCAACTATCGACAAACTTCCTAACATATTTATTCATCTTAGCAAACCAATAGTATTGGTAAGTCTTGTCAAGAGTCTTTTTCCATCCCAAATGCATGATGGACTCGTGCACTTGATTTATTACTGACCATCGAAATGCATGGGGAACTACTGGCAGACAACGGGTTCTTCCATTTCTCTGAACTTTACGGAACAAGACACCTTTTCTCAACTCATAAGTCTGTGCAACATCATCTGTCAACTCTTTGGAGTTAAGTTTGTTAATGATATCAGTAATTTCAGAATCCTGGCGCTGTTCTGCAGCAAGCCAGTCACTTGAGATTTCTGCCAAGTTTACACGCTTTTCAGGGACTAACGACTTTTCAACTTTGCTGGCTTCCTGAATATGATTTCTCGATAAAAAATCCACATGTGCCATGCGCTTTCCTTCTCTATATTCTATTGTAAATTGAAACGGCTGCAAATACGCCCACCAACGATGCACTCTTGGTGTTAGATCAATTTTTGTCCGCGATGATTTAAGAGAATTGCAATCAGTATACACCACGAACGTACGACCAACTAAATAATGACGGAACTGTTTAACGGATTCTACCACTGCCAAGGTTTCCAATTCGTATGAATGGTATCTAGACTCTGCAGGGGAAGTAGTTTTACTAAAATACTCTATTACATGGGGACTACCATTGATTCGATGCATTAATATTGCTCCATAACCGTAAGAGCTTGCATCTGTGTGCAACTCTATTGGATGTTGTGGATCAAAAATAACAAGTACAGGCTCATTTACAAGAATAGCAATAATATCTTTTCTAATACTTTCCAACTCGTTATTCCAATTAAACACACTTTTACTCGAAGTTAAGGAATATATCGGTTTCATAATCTGTGAGAACCGAGGCACGAATTTTCGAAAATAAGACGCCAATCCAATAAACTGTCTTACGCTACGAACTGTTTGCGGTGGTGGCAAGGAATTTAACGCAATAATTTTTCGCGGATTAGGCCTTAACTCTCCAGCTCGTACCTCATACCCCAAGTATTGTACAGTTGTTTTTAAAAATCCACATTTTGCTATGTTAAATGAGAATCCCGCTGCAGTCAATACATCCAAAACAATCCTCAATCTTTCTATACCTGATTCTATGGTAGATGACACCACCATTATATCGTCCATATAGACTATTACATAAGAATATGCAAGATTTCCCAATGCGTTTATAATGGCTCGCTGGAAAACAGACGGGGCGTTCTTGAGGCCAAATGGCATTGTCAGATACTCATAGTGGCCATCAGGTGTAACAAACGCAGTACATTCAACAGAATCGGGATGAATGGGTATCTGATGGTATCCACTAGCCATATCCAGACAAGTAAAATATTTTGCACCCGCAAGTCTAGCAATCTGATCGTTGATTAGTGGTAAGGGATATCTGTCAGAAACAGTATTGCTGTTTAGTTCACGATAATCAACGCAGAGTCGATCGGATCCGTTCTTCTTTTTAACCAAGAGTATAGGACTAGCATAGGGAGAACAACTAGGTCGAATAATGTTACAGTTTAACAACTCTGTTATCCTTTCACGTACAATTTCTTTTTCATTTGGACTCAAACGATATGGACGCCGCTGCACAGTTTTGTTTGGATCAATTAATCTAATAGTCATTTCACCCGTATTAACCTTTGTGCAAGGGATTCCATCAATAAATGCAGCTGAATAGTCTTGAAGTAATTTAATTAAGTTTTCTTTGTCATTACCAATCAATTCAGTATCAACATTATGTAGCAAGGTAGATGACTCAGAGACTTTACAGACGTTTACAGATTTAGTCTTAACCAATTTAAATTTATCAGGTGTCAAGATGATTTCGTATCCTGGACTAAGGATTTCCCTACCAATTACAATATCATTTGTGAGATGCTTATCTGCTATGACGTGAAACAGTATTTCTACAATATTTCCATTAATAATACATTTAGATAGTTTTTGTAGCTTACTGGAAATGCCAGCGTCGCCAATACCTCGTATTATGACAATATTATTAATAAGTTTGCCATCAAATTTTTCGGCAACACTACTTCGAATAAGCGAACATTCAGCTCCAGAGTCAAAACAAATAGGAAAGATCTCACCCTGATGTGTCAAAACTCCTTTTGGTTCAGCCACAAAACATTGATTACATTTCTTCTCAGTAACTGCTCCAGATTTAGCTGCAGTGTTCGTGCACCGATTCGCAAGATGCCCAAGTTGTCCACACCGGTAACAGGTCACATTCTGTAAATCGCGATGCTGTTTATTCTCCGATCCAGACTGTTTTAATTTACACTCCGCCATTTTATGTCCTGGTTTTTTGCATAAGTGGCACACAATTTTGGGTCGCTTGCAGTCGCCGCTATTACCATCAGTATTTCCAGCACTCCGCTTTTTGTCAAATGTAAATGCTTTCAGTTCCATTTGAAGTTGACTTCTAGTTTGTACATTAGACGAAAACACCATACGCTGCAAACGGTTGTCAAAATTGGCCATATGCGCAAGTATAGTGGATACAGCTATTTCCTCGACGTTCATATTGCGCCATTTTGTGGTCAAGGACGTCACCATACGGCTTGCGTACACTGCAGGGCACTCATTGTGGGCTGGACGGCTGTTCAGTAAATTCAGGAACATAGCTGCCGGCGTTTCCTTAATCTCGAAGCGCTGTACAAATAGTTCTTTAAACTGCTCCCAATTAATGCCAGGATAGCAGATCTGAGCAAGCCACGATGAAGCACTGCCCTGCATGCAACTACTCAACATCATGATAAGTGCGCTGCCATCAATCTTCTGTTCGTCCATGATAATGCTTGCAGTTGCACACCATTGAGTCGCATCCACTCCTGATACATCCGGGTTAAATTTTGGCAAAACCACTTGATTTTGTGGACGCACAGACGCTTGCATAGCTTTACACATCTCGACAAAATTCCGATTTTGTAGTTCCATAATGGTACGCCACTGATCTTCAGTAAATGCAGGAGTTGGCACTGATCCCACTTCTGATGTCGGGTTGGGGTTATGGTTTTCCATATTTTTTAACTGATTGTATACGGCAAATATACTGGATCGTGCCACTGCCAACTTGAGACTGCCCCAGCAATTCTCGCTTACCGGAATTGTCCTCCAGCTACAACGCTACAAAAGCTACAACGAACATACTTGTATCTCTGTCTCTCGCAGTGGCTCAAGCATACACGCACAACAATCGTAGTGCCCATCTCTCTCTCTCAAACATCCAACCTAATGTCTCATTTCTCTTCCTTATTCGCATCGAACTATCCTGACCATCTGGCGAATAGAAGGAACAAAGTGTATTAACAATAAACAATTGCAGGGACGAGAATTGTTCTTTATTACACTGACTACCATAATTTAAGATCCGACATATTTATATTTATTTGGGATGTCTATTAATTAAAATTTTGTTCATATTCAAAAAATAGTTTCATCATTTTTTCGATTTTATGCCGCACTGGGACCATAGTGCATTGGGAAAATACATTGAGTTTACTTTTTAGAATGATGACAAAAATCTTACCAATTATTTATGTAGATATTAGATTTTTTTTTCTCAAGCCAAAAAAATGATAAAGTTTTTAAAATATATATCAACAGTTATTTGCTTTTGACATATTTTAAACCATTTTCATGAATGCTGTTTTTCTATCAAATTTATGTTTACTACCCCTCCCAAATAAGGCATTCTCGTTGTCGTATTTGTGTGCACTTTGGCCTAAACTGACAGCCAGGCGGGAAAATGAAAAAAATGTATTCGATGAACAACCTCAGTGCGCGCATCGTTGTAATCTATGCGCACATTTTGCATATTATTTACTTAATTTACTTAATTTTGGCCTTGGCGCTGTTTGGGGTAATCGCTTGAACTCCCTTGAAGAATGTCTAACGAAGGCCTTTCAAAAGCCAACCGTTGTCTGGTGACTGAGGCGCAACATCACTCTTCTCCGGATCCTTGGAGAAAGGACCCTCGTGTGTGTTAGCATAAGCAATGTCTTGTCCAAGGAAGAACCTATTTTTGGTGTCTTAATTCTATTCATTTACAAGCGATTGAAAAGACAGCTACCCACAATGGATCAACTGAATGACATGTTCTTCTGGTGCTGGCGTCAGAAGTTCGTTGTTGGTGCAAGCCGTGGTCGACGTCGACGAATCTAACAGCCTCCATGCGCCATCCTTCGATGGAAAGTGTGAGCAATCCGGCAATCGACGGTTGTCTATCATGACAAAAAAAAATTTGGTTTTTAGAGCAAGCACATTTGTCTATGAAATCTGGGTCTCTAAAATATATAGAGAACTAGCTGCACCCTGCCACGTTTCGCTGTGGCATATTGTGGTTGCACGCATAAGAAATAAGTCAAAAAAAAAAAGAATAATTTTCAAATTAATTTAATTCTGTAATACTTGTGGGTATACAATATTCTTTGTTTCATTCATTCATTCTCCGCATAAATATGTTTTCCGGCACGGGAACACGCAACATATAATTGTCCGCACAACTCCAGAGATTGACCTTTAGCTTTATTTATGGTCATTGCGAACGCCAAACGAATGGGAAACTGCAATCTCTTGAACTGGAACAGTGTATCAGTCGGGAACATAGGAATCCGAGGAATGACGACATCTTCACCTTTAAAAGGACCACTTATTATCTTTGCTTCTACAACGTTGTTCATCAATTTCTTGACTGCGAGTCGCGATTCATATTCCGGAGCATGATATTCGGAAAACCTATTTTTAATTTCAATATGTGTGGTGGCATTCCAGGCAGATCTTTGTTCTTGGCAGCGAGAATCGCTCGTCCACTGAGCCAATCGTGATTCCTATAATTTATTCGGATATCGGGGAACACTTTTTCGATGTAACTAAATTAAAGAAATTCTCGGGCAATGCTATTTTTCTCGACGTCTCATTGACTGGCAGCTTTCCGTTCCCAATGTCCAGTAGCTGTACTGATAATATGTCGGCTGAGTCATCGTTCTATAACTGGACACGCATATTCGTCTTCAACTGTAATGTACGTACATGTTGCCACAATATAGAATATTTCAGGCAAGCATTTATCTCGTCAGCTGGTGTCGATCGGGAAATCCCAGGCAATGTTTGTCTGAAATCCCCTGCGAGCAATATTAACGCATTCCCAAATGGTTGGACAGCGCCACGCAAATCCCGCAATGATCGATCGAGAGCCTCCAGCGATTTTTTATGTGCCATCGTGCATTCATCCCAAACAATGAGTTTACATCTTTGCAAAACTTTTCCCATGCCAGATGCTCTGGAAAGCTATGTCCTTTTTAGCTCGAACTGTAGCCAGGATCAATATAATGAGGAATGTTTTCCCCGTTCCTCCTGGAGCATCCAAAAAGAAGATGCCCCCAGCCCCACTATTTATCTTTTGCATGACATAATCATAAACCATTCTTTGTTCATGGTTTAATTTCGTAATGTTGGATTGGACATATGACTGGAGATCATGACTGTTGTAATTCTGCTCACGTCGCAAATATACATCAAATGCTGCAGTCGTAGTTCGGGCAGGTGCTGGCATTCCCAATTGACTTAGCACTTTATTTGCAATAGCTAAGCACTTGTCTTCAATCTTTATCAAAGTTTCATTGTAAATTCCTTGTGTCAAGTCCATGGTCATGTCAGAATTTTTTAGACGTACTCTGTGCAAAATATCCTCAGCCATATGCGAAGGAAGTAGATACGAACAGAGCATTTTTATATATATAGATATACGAAACATCAGCAAAATGCACAAAAGTCGACCATATTTAACTACAATCTCCAATGAGCCACGGCCAGGACACTTTCGTATGTAAGTTATGAAGTAATCGAACTAATCTTTTAATATGCTATTAAATTCTTATAATTTTTTCTTTTAAGGACTTATTCAAAATTTTAACAGGAATGTAAATTTCTTTCTAAGGTGGAAAAAAGTTTAGGTGATTTAAATGTAAACCGAAACAAAGAAGAAATCATTATTTTACTGACGCACACAGTTTCACCAGCCACTGTTGTGGTAAAAAACATTCAAGCCAATAAACACACTGACACTATAATAAATATAAGGGATCATTTTTTCATGTGCTACTCAATCATTTTAAAACTTTACTCAAAACGAATGTTTAAAAATTTGAAAAAAAATATTTTTAATATTTCTATACGTCAATTGTCTCCAAATGGCTTCAGTAATATTTATCAATGGGTGATTTCGGAAATGGGAAAAATACCCATGCTTAATATGCCCGAGTATGCCCTTAATATGCGAAAAGTAGACAATAACCGAGCTGGAACCTCAACGCATTTTGTGTCAAAATTTGGGCTTGGCATGTTTCGCTGTGGCATACTGTGATTGCACGCATAAGAGATAAATCAAACAAAAAATAATAATTTTCGTGGACTACCTTTGTATGAGGATGGCAAAATCGTGAGCTTTCCAACGTTGGTTGTATTACGGTAATTCATCACAGCATCCCGCAAATGGATATATTCCTCGGAGCGAAGTTTCGTCTGATTCAATCGGAGGAACAGCAAACGTTCTGTTTCAATTTTTGCATACATTTCGAAAATGTACTGATGAAACAACTGACGACATTTCAATATATGATTGTCATCGGTCCTCCGAGTTTGGAAGTGATCCCCGACTATAACAATTGCCACTTCGTCTATAGTTGGAGCATTGTATCTCCTTATATGTTCTCCAGTAGGCGTTTTGTCTGCATGAATGACCAATTTATGGGTATCCGAAGGAATCATATCGATTGCTGTTTTGAACAAACGCACCAAATGGTTCCGTTTGTGAAAAAGCTTCTGTAGCTGCGAAATAATGGGCTTCTTCAGAGAGGTATTGATTCCATAACGTGCATCGACTTCAGCTCCATCATCACCAATGAAGTACATTTGAAGAAATTTGTGTTCGCTGTCTGAGAACGGAAGCAAGGAATCGGCTTTGTGATAGATTTGTCCTTTGATTTTAAAAGTTTGCATGAATTGCGCAGTTATAATTCCGATCGTTCAGTTATATGGCAGCTATTAGATGTAGTCGGCCGATCGTTATGAAATTTGGTGGGTCGGATTAACTTTTACCAAAAATATACTCTGTACTAAGTTTCAGCTTTCTATCTAGGACATAGTCGTCCGATCCTTAGGATAGAAGGGTGTGTGCAAAGTTTCAAGACGATAGAAACAGACAGAAAGACGGACATGCTTATATCTACTCAGGAGGTGTTCCTGATTAAGTATATATACTTTATAGGGTCGAAGATGTCTCCTTCACTGCGTTCCACACTTTTATACAAAATTCTAATACTTTGCAAGGGTATAAAAAGCATTAAACTTTTTTCTTCATCTTGTAGCTTGTATCTGTGGGTTTTATCATTTTTTAGTGTCGCAGTATTGCCAGGATAGAGGTTTACCCAAAACATACTTTGTGCATACTTTGTAAATAATTTTCAGGCTTAAGGGGCTTGTTGGGAATCGGACTCTCAAATGCCTGGGTGAAATGGACGGTTAAACAAAAATGCAGCTGCTGGTAATTAAACTGTTAAACTGGGAACACTTTGTAATTACTATTTTCCAAATTCATCAACCTGCATTGAATTTATTGTGTGAAAAAGATAATTAAAAGCGAATATTATTCACGTGAAAAATATCATTTAAAGCAAATATTATCATACAATTAATGGCAAATCTTCAATGGAAATGTTTTGAAGAGCTAATACTCTACCTAATAGAAGATTTCCAATTAATTCCAATGGGATATGAGGGACATTTGATGGCAAATATTGTTTACGTGAGGGGCCGGTGTGCCGCAACTTTAAGAGCGCACCAGCACTGAAGAGCGCACCCGCGCTGAAGAGCGCCTCCGCGCTCGCCCCTCTTTGCGCTCTCGCTCCTTCGCCGGCCGTCGTCGATCGTAGTTTTTCTATTACTTTTTGCACTAGTTTTTAAGCAAGTTATTCGATGTAAGCAGCCCAATAAAGCTGACCGCGTTATATCCACTGGAAGACGCCCCCGACTTTTTATTTATCATTTCATCCCTAATCCTGGAATCTTTTGCGGAACCACGCCCCCCTACAAACATTGGTCCTTCGAGCCGGATAATTACTGGATTTTCTTCTGCCAGCAGTTCTCGGCATTGTTCCGCCAAAAGATAAGTACATTTTTCCGTCCCCATTTCTCTGCCGGTCTTCAGCAGTGATCCGAACATTAAATTTCGTTCACACTGCTGCAAGATTGTTTTTCCCTCCGTGTCAACTCCAAGTCCGAGTTTTCCGACACAACGGCAGGTTGAGATTTTCTAATAATCTATAATAATCTTAAAATTCGGCAAATTTTTCTATCCGTCTCTGTTTTGTGTGCTGCCCATATTCCTCGCCGTGTTCGGCCTCTCCGTTATTCATTCGCTTGCCAACGGTCGAGGCATATGTGCATCCGCATACATACATACGCACATACATATTTTTTTGGTGCAATTAATCCGCGAAAAAATCGCAAGTGAACAGTGAAATTGTGTGGTGACAAAAAGAAGGCATAATTAATATTGGCCACCGGTGTGAATTAGTTCCGGAATTTCCAAATTCACCGAACAGTCCGCCGCTGTCGTAATATTTGTTTTTATCTCCCTCAATCAGTGTCATTTTTTACACCACATAACTTTTCTGTTCCCCCAATTATACAGTCCACTTATCAAAGCTCCACTGTGCCAACATATGCCCACATGCCCTTACATATATCCGTACCTGCATGCATGTCCATATATTTTCTGCCTTCAATTCCAGGAAATATATAACCGATAAAATTTAACATATACAGTCCACTTATCGAAGCTCTACTGTGCCAACATATGCCCCACATGCCCTTACATATCTCCGCATGCTTGTCCATATATTTCCATATATTTTTCTGACCCAATTTATAAAATAAATTACAGCCGATAAAATTAAAAAAAAAAAATTTTATTTTCTAAAACCAACAATTTTAAGCGCCATTTCACTACAAATCCGTGATTGTGTCGCTTAAATTCTCGACCTAGCCGTGTTGTGTTTTTTGGTTCTGTTTTTTTTTTCTTTGGGGTACGTACAGGGTGCCGACGGCATAACTGGCTGCGTAACAAATAAATAAAAAAAAAAAATCAATTAATTATAAAATTTATTTAATTCTTATTTTCCGTTTAAGCTAAGGGCCAGGTTTTTTAATTCACCTTTCCGGCCACTCAATAATTAAAGTCGAAGATTTAACTATCGGAAAATTATAATTAATTAATTTAATTATCCACCTTCTGTCCGAATAGAGCCGCGGTTTTTTAATTCCATCTTCCCGGCTTCGTGTTAATTAAATTCAATTAATTAAATATTTAGGTTTCAATTCCACCGTTCCAGCTTCGTGATAATTAACCTCAATTGATTAAAAATTAAGATTTTCAACTCCACCCTTCTGGCTCCATCATATTTAAATCCGAAAGTTAGCCAAAAATTAATTATTTATATTTTTGTGTGTTTAATTCAAGCCAAAGTTAAGTCCACCTTCCGGCTCCGCAAATTCGAAAATAGTGAAGAATTTAATATCTCAGTATATATTAAATTCAGTACGAACCACACAAGTCGAAATATACGTACATACATATATAGACCGTCATCATTTTTTTCCGAACAAGCACGAATTTTCCGGTACCTTTTCCATTTTTTCGTGCCTCCAACTCTGCTTCTACTCCGCATCAGGCAACATCCGCCTACAATCCGAACAAACCTCGTCTCCTTTTGGGTTTTTTCTGGTGCCTGAAGTTTTTCTTTCCACATTCGAATTGTGCCGCACACGACTTTCCTTTGCACATCGGCGCCACTAGTTCGCACTTGCTCCTTGTAATCGCCTTTCATCCGCGATCTCACCGTTCTCATCACATTAGTGCGACCGGCCACCACTTCGTACGGGGCACCTGTTGCGCGAGTCAGTCGACAAGCGCTGATCAGCGAATTGGACTCTGAGAATGCCCACGGGAGACGACAAAAAGCCGCGTTCGATCCCAGCCATCCGTTTGGACAGATCTCAATCCGCATCTCCGCGGACGCCTCTTTTGAAGCCTAAGGCTACCAGTGCCAGTCCAAGGGCAAGGAGTGACGAATCCGTCAATACAACCCCCGGTCCTTCACAGAGGCAGACTCACTCCGTCGCAAAAATGGCTCCAAGTGCGGTCGAAGTGGCGTTGAAAAAGTTCAAAAAGTTCACATGTATAGGCTCCCAATACATGTGCGAAGTTAATCGGGACCAAATTCAGGCACTATGGGAGAAGGTGGAGAAGAGCTATGAGAGCTGCTCCGATTTGCTAGCCGTGTCCGACCACAATGCGGCCGCCTCGACAGTGCTGGAAGCGAAGTACAGCTACTGTTACTCCGTCTATTCGAGATGTATTGCCCAGCTTCGGGAGAAAATCCCCTCCCAATCCACTCAGGCTCCCGTCAATGTCCACACGCCCGCGCCTACAGGCTGCCGGTTACCTCCGAGGTACCGAGAAGACCGAGATACCGAGGTCTTCGCGGGTGATTATCTTCGGGGCCCACCTTCAGAGACTTGTTTACGGCCATTTACATCCAAAACTCGCGGCTCACCCCGGTAGAGAAGTTGTTCCACTTATTGTCCAAGACAAGTGGTGACGCCCACGCCATTGTTTCTAAGGCTCCGCTTACCCATGAGGGGCTTGTCGCCGCATGGCAAAGCCTCACAGACCGCTTTGAGAACCGGCGGCTATTGGTCAACAGCCAGTTGAAGATCCTTTTCAACATCCAGGCTATTTCTCAAGAGTCCGGGGTCGCGCTGAAGGAGCTGCAAGCTACCATTCAGAGTTGTTTGACAGCCCTAGAAATGTCCTCCGATAATGTTGAGGCTTGGGACTGTCTCCTTGTATTTATGATTTCGTCAAAGCTCCCCAAGGTCACACTTTCTATGGGGAGCAATCCGTACATAATAAGGCCGAGATTCCAACATGGAAGGAATTAGATAACTTCCTGACAGAGCGCCATCGCACTCTGGAGGCCATCGACGACGTCAGGCCTAGTGGCTCCGTGCAATTTCCGCCAAGGTCGGGACTTCCTACTGCCCCTGCTCGGAGGCTCACTTCATACGAGACTCGAGTGGTTCCGGGCCAAAAGGGCTGCGATCTATGTTCGAGGGAGGACCACCCCATTCGCTTATGTCCGCGTTTCCTAGAAATGGATGTAAATGGGCGCTCTGACTACATAAGGAGGAAGCAGTTATGTTTAAACTGTTTTGCCCGAGGGCACCAGCAGCGAGACTGCACGAGCGCCCAAACCTGCTCCACATGCAATAGCAGACACCACACCCTCTTGCACCGCGGCAATCCATTCGCAACCGCTCCAAGTCCGCCTACGCAGCTTACCGCTCCAAGTCCGCCTACATCAACAAACGGCTCCGAGGTTCAGTCGAATGTGCAGGTGTGTTTCGCTTCCAGGTCAGGAGCCGTCCTACTGGGCACGGACCTTATGAACGTGTGCCATTTGGGGTGCACCATCCAGACCCGAGCACTGATAGACTCAGGCTCCGAAGCGACGTTCATAACGGAACGACTGTTCAACCTCGTCAAGCCTCCCTTCAAAACGATTCACGCACAAGTTCAGGTTTCCTGCCCTAATGAAACCATTTCCGCGCAGTCCACTAAATTGTGCCATTTCTCCATTCGGTCGCCGCAAGCACGTGGGGCGATGAGCGGCCCGCCTGTCAACAGGTGCCCGATTGTAAGCGCCTCGCCGTCGCTTGGGTCCTGACTCAGAGCCCCCAGGGGTCGTGAGTTCAGGACGGCCTCGACTCCAACGAGGACGGTCTGCAGCTCCTCCGCGGTCAGTTGGCGTTCCCTACCGCTCGTAGGAGTAGGTGTTTTGCAGACTTCACACCTGCCTCCCATAGTCCGCCCATGTGCGGAGCCCGCGGCGGTATGAACGCAAATACGCATCCGCTTTTTGATGCGTATTGCGTGACCGCGTCGACCTCGTCCTCGATTCTCCGACGAAGGTCTGCAAGTGGCGACTCGCTCCGACGAAGTTCGTCGCGTTGTCGCAGTGCACGATCTGCGGACATCCTCGGCGCCCAACGAACCTTTGAAAAGCCAATAAAAAGGAATCAGTTGAAAGGTCGGAAACTACTTCTAAATGAACTGCCTTGGACGCAAAACAAACAAATGAGGCAATGTAGGACTTATAGGGTGGCCTACCACGAATTTTCAATGTCGTATCTATAGGGCCACAAAATCAACACCACATATGGAGAATGGGCGGAGAGCACGAATTCTATCTAAGGGTAAATCACCCATGATTTGAGTCATCAGACGAGGCTTGCATTTAAAGCAGCGAATGCATGACCGTACTGCCTGACTGCAGACTTCCTGCGCATTTACGATCCATATGCGCTGTCGCAAAAGACTCACAAGTGCTCGTGGACCCACATGAAAATTCGACTCGTGCAAGTATCGGACGTAGCTCTGAACAAATTGAGAGCGTTTTGTCAACAATACTGGAAACTTGGCATCGTACGATATAGGAGCATTAGCTAGTCGCCCCCAACCCGCAACAACGAAAAGGTAAGCCCAGCCTCTGAAGATTCGTGTAGAAAGGGATTTAACTTTTGTAGGCTAGGGCTAACACTTAAATTTTTTCGGATCTTTTCTATTTCTTGGACTATTTCGACTATTTTCTTAAATGCTTCATTATATTCGACAGGTGAGGGAACAATATCAGAATTCACTACTAATTTCTTCGATTTCCTTATAAAGCGGAACATATAAACGAACACTCGCAGCAGTTTTAGGTGAGAGGAATAACCTTCTATCACTTCCAATAAATCTGAGGTAGAAACGATTGCGGTTAATCCGACCGCATTCTTTTTCGCTTCCATCTGTAGAAGTTCTGGTGACAGATCAAACCGGGGGCTCGTCGGCCACTTATCTTCCGGTTCCTTTAAAAACGATGGACCTGTAAACCATATCGATTCTACAGTCTCCTTTACGTCTCCTCCTCTGGACACTAAATCGGCCGGGTTCTGTTTAGTTAGTACATGCCACCACATGCTATCATTTGACCACTCTTGAATTTCAGCTACTCTATTCGATACGAACGTTGACAACGACGATGGATGGGAACGAATCCAATGAAGAGTTACCTCTGAATCCGACCAAAATACACTTCGTTCGATCGGAACTTTTATTACAGGCTTTATCTTGCGGCAGAGATCTGTGAGAAGGTGAGCGGCACATAACTCAAGACGGGGGAGCGTCTTTGTCTTGAGCGGCGCTACTTTAGACTTTGCCGTCAACAATGAAACTTTAATACCTCCTGCAGATTCGCAACGAATATAGACGCAGGCTCCATAGGCTCTCATCGATGCGTCAGAAAAGGCATGAATTTGAATCGGTGACATCGGCTCGGTAAACACGAATCTCGGAATTGAGATGTCCTCTAATTGCGACAAGGCAAATTGTATTTTGTTCCACGCTGTTTTTAAGTGCAGTGGAATTGACTCATCCCAATCTAGCTTATTTAGCCAAAGTTCCAGCAATAGGAACTTTCCTTTTATAAGTATCGGGCTTAATAGGCCAAGGGGGTCAAACAACTTCGATGTCACCGAAAGGATGTTCCGCTCGGTCGCCCTTTGACGCATGACTGAAGCATCAATTTCAAATTTAAAAACATCTTCTTTAGGAACCCAAGCGATTCCTAATGCTTTAGTCAGTTCTGAGTCCGAAAGTGTTATTGGCTTAACCGTGCTCTCGGATGCAGTAACTTCAGGCGAGTTTAAAAACCACTTGCTCAATTCAAACCCAGCGTTTTGAAGAAAATGAGTTATTTCATACTTAATTGTCTTTAGCTCCTCAATGCAACCAGCACCCGTTAACATGTCGTCGACGTAAAAGTCGGGCCCAATAACTTCGGCAGCTCGAGGGAATGTATTTTTCACAGATTCACTCAACTAGAGAATGAATCTCTAAAATCTCTTTCTTTCACAGATTTCAGCTACTCTATTCGATAAGAATGTTGGATAAGAACGACGATGGTTGGGAACAAATCCAATGAAAAGTTACCTCTGAATCCGACCAAAATACACTTCGTTCGGTCGTTGGAGAAGGTGAGCGGCAAATAACTCAAGACGGGGGAGCGTCTTTATCTTGAGCGGCACTACTTTGGACTTTGCCGTCAACAATGAAACTTTAATACCTTCTGCAGATTCGCAACAAATATAGACGAATACTCCATAGGCTCTTATCGATGCGTCAGAAAAGGCATGAATTTGAATCTGTGACATCGGCTCGGTAAACACGAATCTCGGATTTGAGATATTCTCTAATTGCGACAAGGCAATTTGAATTTTGTTCCACACTGTTTCTAAGTGCAGTGGAATTGACTCATCCCAATCTAGCTTATTAAGCCAAAGTTCCTGCAATAGGACCTTTCCTATTGTAAGTATAGGGCTTAATAAGCCAAGAGGATCAAACAGCTTCGATGTCACCGAAAGAATTTTCCGCTTGGTCGCCCTTTGACCCATGAATTTAAACACATCTTCTTTAGGAACCCAAGCGATTTCTAATGCTTTAGTCAGTTCTGAGTCCGAAAGTGTTATTGGCTTAACCGTGCTCTTGGATGCAGTAACTTCAGGAGAGTTTGAAAACCACTTGCTCAATTTAAACCCAGCGTTTTGAAGAACCTAAAAAATACTTCAGACTTATTTGTCTTTAGCTCCTCAATGCAACCAGCGCCCCTTAACATGTCGTTGACGTAAAAGTCGGACCCAATAACTTCGGCAGCTCGAGGGAATGTATTTTTCCCAGATTCACTCAACCTCTTCAAACACCTTACGACCAGAAATGGGGCTGGCGCTGATAGTTTCAAGGACTCAGATGGGTCTTTCCTCCACACTATCAACGGGTATCGCCTACCGGCTTCATTTACCATTACTTGGCGATACATCTTTTTTATGTCGGCTGTCAGAGCGAATCTGTTCATCCGGAACCTAAGAAGAATTGAATACAACTGTTCAAGCATTGAACACTATTTTATTTAGAAATCCTTAACTTAGAGTTTCAAGGGATCGGAATCATGAAATACGAGCCAAACAGCATAATCTAAAACCGATCCCCTGCAGCCTGCAAAAATATGTACTCAAGTGGTGCGCTTTTCGCCCTGGAGAAAGACGCATAGCAGGTCAGCGTGCAGTGCGTTGACGAGTAGTTTTAATAGATTTAAGATTCTCATGTATCGTACTTATAAGAGAACTTTACCAAATAAAATCAGTTTACATAAGGAGCTCATTGGAGTAAGACCTATTTATTTAGGGCTCCTCTTAACAACAACTCTTCCTGGATGGTAGGACCAACCATCAACAGATCGTTAAGACACTTATGTGTTGATGTCTTACAAGACGCATCAAAGACGACTCGTAATTTGGTCGATGTGCTTTGAGGCCGTAAGACACACTGATGGGGTATGACGTAGTGTGGAGCAGCAAGAAAATCATTGCTTGTAGGGGACATATGACCTAAGGATTCGTATTCTTCCATATATTCCACATGCATTTTCTTTAATTTTGGATCTCGAGATAATTGGATCCGATTTAAATGGAAGCCTGACTTCAAATCGGCCTGAAGGCAGTACAACTGTATTTTTCTGATAATGTTCCTCACATAACTCTTGTTCAGGTAACAAAAGCTTTTTGGAAGTTGGTACTTCTTCCAACGACCAGAATTTTTTCAAATTGCCATCTATCGACTCGAGTAGTTCTTCTTGGCAATTCAGGCTAGAGACAGGCTGTTGAGGAGTTGAGGTATTTGCCTTATATTTTCCCGATACTATCCATCCAAGGAGAGTTTTTTTGAGGATGGGATGGTTTGGCCCTTGTTTTATTTGGCCAACGGACAACAATTCGAAAAATGACTCAGCTCCAATTAACATATCTATCCGCTGAGGTTTGTAGAAATATGGGTCTGCTAGCGGAAAGTTCTTTGGTAGGTCCCAATCTTTCACGTTCACTGACTGGTCAGGGTGATAACCCGAGATAGTTCTCAAAATCCAAAAGTCGAACGGAAACTCAGTACCATTAATCGTTGACTTCACCACAGTGTGTATCTTTTTCTTAACCTGGGAATTAGCTTGACCAATTCCAAGCAAGTTGATACACGATTCCTCCCTACGGATCTGTAAGCGTTGAGCAAGTTCTTCAGTAATGAAGTTCATTTTTGACCCAGAGTCAAGTAGTGCTCGGGCCAATATATGCTCGCTATTTTTAGTTCTAACGCTTACGATCGACGTCGCTAACAAAACCCTTTCTAGAGATGACGCATGCAAAGCATGTGACGTAGAAGGGCCATCAAGATGTAGCGCTGGGGGAGGATGTTCATTTGGTGGTGGTAACGCCAAGTTATTTTCGGTCACAGTAAATCGGTGCAGAAGTTTGTGGTGCGATCTTGCACAAATTTGACATCTAGTCGATTTACACTTCGCAACCGTGTGACCTTTTCGCAGACAATTTAAACATAATGAGGCTGACTTGACAAACTCAAACCGTTGCATTACAGCAAGGCGAGC
Source organism: Drosophila parabipectinata (assembly GCA_018153455.1). NCBI lineage: Eukaryota > Metazoa > Arthropoda > Insecta > Diptera > Drosophilidae > Drosophila > Drosophila parabipectinata. Next base: position 57,623 of record JAECYA010000335.1, on the reverse strand, counting down.
GAACGGACTACACTGGGCAAGACTATGGTCTTGTGCGTTGCAATAACTGCAAGCTTGTTTATTGGAAGCGGAGCAAGCCAACGAACTCCTATTATGCTGCTTCCCGAACCCAATTTTCTCCTGTTTTGGCTTGCCAGTCTCTTCAGCGGACAGGTGCTGGTACCTACGGTTCAATATTTTTTCGAAATCGGACCACAGCGGCAATTCCTCATAATCCAGTGACTCTTCCCATTTTTCTCTGGTCACTGGATCTACTCTACTCAAAACCATGATACAATTATATAAGGTAGTCCATTCGTTGACATAAGTCCCTTATTTTTGTTTTAACATAGTAAGCGTTGAATAGTGCGAGTGAAACGGCTATACAGTACTTTGATTAACCCTTACACGGAGCATGGGGCTAAAAGTTTTTCTTAGTTATGACAAGAGTTGTAGTGTTTATAATTTTATTTTAATAAGTTTAGAGTTTGACATTATTCTTTGTTTTTGTTTTTGGACAGCCAATCTTTTGTTTAATTTCTTAATTCTAAAGTGTATGCGTATCTTAAAATAAAATTTTTAACAATGTGTTTAATGCGTTTAACAATGTGTGTTTTAAATTTGTAGTTATTTGAAATGTGTCCTTAACAATATGTAAAAATATGAGTTCAAGTTGTTTTGTTCCCACAAAGCTCTTTTTTCAATGCACTTTGGAACATTCACAAACTTTACGCCTAGCACGTACTTGCGACAATAATAGCAAAAAGTCATTTTTTGCTTGGCCACTTAAGGGTTAAAGGTATGAAAACAAAATCACCTTTCAGTTTGAAAGTTCGGAATTAAGGGACCAAACCCGAACGATATGTCAGTGGAATGGACTACCTTATATAATTGTATCATGACTCAAAACTAAATGAATGATCATTGAGTTTGCAATTTTAGTGTCATCTCCTGTGGATAATAGTGACCCATAGATCGATGACACTGTGTCGATGAGACCTCTCAACGACGACGCAGACGGCTGGGAAACTTTCGGAAGGGTGAATAATTTGCTTATTTGGTTCGCAAAGATGAGACATTCGTTATCGTAAACTCTTTTTAGACTAGCAATACCTTTGTCGTAATTACTCTCGGTGACTTGGAATGCCTTGATAGTTCCTAAGGCTTCACCAGAGAGGCAAGAAATTAAATGGTTAAATTTCTCGATAACAGGAATGTTCACATCCTTGTCTACTAATGTCTCAAAGAGACTCATGAAATTTTTATAGTTTCCACTGAATTTTGGCAATGCCAAACTGGGAAGTCGAGCTCGAGTTGGGGCTGCAGAAATTGCAGTTGCTGGTGGGGACTCTTCAGCTAACGTTGTTAACGCCTTAGTTGTTATCTCTAATTCTTCCAACTCGGCTCCAAATTCATCTTCCTCATCTGATTGCTCGATCTGGTCTTGCAACTCGTTTGCCTTAAATATTGTCTCATTTAAAACCTGAAGCCGGCACTCTAGCTCGGTCTTCACTAAAGGAACTGACCCAGCTTCCAAACGTTCCTCTAACCGGCGAATGCTTTTTACTCTGACATTTAATCTTCTTCTTAATTCATCAAGAGTCGTCGTGGATTTTACTTTCTGTTTATTACGTTCCATTTTAAAATTTATTTATTTATTTTTAATAAACAGACGACGATAAAAAATTTAAAATTTTTGTTTTTATTTTAAAAAAAAAAATTTTTTTTATTTATTTGTTAATTAGCAAAAAAATAAAAATTTTGACTAATATAAAAATTTTTAATTTTAATTATTTAATTAATAAATTAAATTCAAAACAAACGAGAACGAACGAAAAAAGATATTTAATTTAATATCTAGCGAAAACGAAAATTAATTAATTAATATGGCGAAAAAGATAAATAATTAATTAATTATTTGATAGTCGAATTATGTTGATAGTCGAGGCACTGAGTATCCAAAAAATAGTTGGTTGCCAATGACACCGAAAAAGGTGTATACCCCACAATTATAGGGTAGCGCGTCACTTGGCGTTCCGGCAAAATAAAATGCGCCAAACTAATGCATATACATACATACATACATACATACATACATATATAGCAGCGGACAACGCACTATAGGCCGGATGACCACTTTTTCTGGCCAAAAACCCATTTTTCGAAAGTTCTTATAATTGAGTTTTTATGATGTCATTATATTAGTATAATATCAGACTTCAATATTATGTAACAGAAATTTTGACAGAGCCACGCTCCGTTAAGTTATCGGTTTTCAAAAACAGCAGTTCGGAGTGTCGTGATCACGTGTGCTTGTTATCGGAAAAAAGAGTCCATTTAAAGCTAATAGAAGAGGCACTATACACTATATAATTTATAAAAAGTTGTTATGGCATCGAAAGGAAGTGATTTGTACTATATGTTTTCGATTCTCATATGTTAGTTTGTTTGGGATTGTCCCTGTAATTGAGTGTTTTTAACAGAGCTTTTGTGTGTGTTAATCAATAACAAAAACTAATGTTTAGTTAGAGATATAAACGGTCTTTGAGCTAGTTTGACCTTAATATTTATACTGGGTTGAAGGTAATTCAATTTTTGTTCATATGAATGTATTTTAAAGTGCCCTTTTGCGCACTTTCTGCGTAATTCACTTTTTAAGGTCGCAACCTCAGGCTTGCCAACATGGAGTTTTTCGATGTTTGAAGATCTGCTGCGACCAAATGTTCGAAAGCGAATGCAATATTGGAGATACAAAGTTTCTATAGCTGGTTCTGTATTTGAAGCCGAGAAAAAGCCGTTGAAGCAAAAGTTTAAAGGACGTATTCCACAGATCATTATATATATCAGACCCTACAATATCATAGGTTAACCTAGCCAAGCTTCTTCCAAAAGAAGTATTAGAATTGCTCCACAGTCCCTTAAGGAGCGCTGATGATCAGTATCAGTAAAATATTGAAGACAATCCACTTGAGTTCAGGGAAATGGAACTTGAGACCGAAGAATATGTTGATTAGGTGAGCATGTGAAACAGTTTAGATTATATTTTACCTTTCAGGCCTTTTTAATAATAATTACTTTAAACGGTTTGGGCGTAGCAATTGTAGAAAACATGTCCATAGTTCCTGGCAGAAAGTGTCGGTGACACGCCTTTTTTTTAATACCTTAGCTTATGAAAAACCAAAATAAAAAAACCAGACCTTAATATTATTGTTTGTTTTTAAATTCTATTTTTTTGTTATCTTCTTTTATATAATGTATATGTTCAAAATATGTTCCTTAGCTTACTAAGAACCCAAATCAAAAAACAGAACCCAAATATTTTGTTTCGTTTAGAAGTTATTAATTTTGGCCAGAAAAAGTGGTCATCCGGCCTATAGTGCAACGGTTGGAGCGAAAACGAAAATTTTACCGCTGCATATATTTGTATGTACGCCAAATTATTTATGCACGTAAATATGTATTATATTTGTACATATATTTGTATATAAATAAATGTTTGGCTGCACTAAATTTAACTATTTTGTTTGGCGAAAACGAACGAGGGGTAAAGGGGAGGGCGACAGTGATGTGGATATGTATTTATGTATGTTTTTGTCAATTTTAGCCACAGGCAGTTTGTTAATAATTTAACTAACTACTCAAATTTTTAAGCTCTACTAATTTCAAGTACGTATGCGCCAAGAATTGAAAGGAGGGTGCAATATTTCAGCACAAGACGAAGATTTAATTTGTCTCTTCTGAACTTTCAATTTTTCGCACAAATACCTGGGGTTCTGCCTTGGGATCCTTTAATCCCGCTGCCACTTTCCTGTTGCAGTCGATGCAGGTGCACGGCATGGAAGGAGATTGGTTTTGATAAGTGGCGAAGTTCCTGCGGTGATGATCCTGCGGTGATGATCCTGCGGTGACGATCCTTCGAGGCTTGAGGGTTTCACGACGCGGTGATTTTTGGGTTTTATTTTCTACAGCACGGAAGCGTCGCGAGCCGCTCTTTAAATTGTATGTATATATATATATATATATATTTTTTTTTTGTGTGTAATTATGTGTAATTACACAGTGTCACGGTCACTTTGTTTTTGTTTCTTTATTAAATATCTCGCACTAAGTCCACCCGGGGGCGCCAAAATGTTTAACGAGATTGTTTTATCTCACACTTTAAATAACAAAACAAAAAGGGTGGCTGCTAATATTTAATAAAAAACTGGGCGAAAACGAAAACGAAAGGTCTTGCTTCTTCAACGTTATAAATTCGAGTATATTTTCTAATCTTTCTCTAATCTTAAGCCTAACTTATCTATTGCGGCGAAGCGGGGCGAATTCGCACAAGAGCGAATATGAGCTTTCGCTCCCGCTCCGCCCTAAGCTATCTAAGAGTAAATTTACGGACTAACAACTAACAAATACAATTCAGCTATAAATATAATTCAATAATGGCCAGCTAAATATAATTCAAATTTTTTCGACTTCAATAATATAAATCAATTTACAATAGTTATTTCATATAGACTTCGATAGTCTATTACTATTCTAAATTTATTTTTCCCTGAGGCATCCTCTTTCTTTGGGACTATCCATGTTGGAGAACAATAAGGGGATTTCCGATTTACGTATTATTCCCTGATTTATCATTTCTTTTATTTGGACTTCGACTTCTTGATCATGAGCTTGGGGGTATTTATAAGGTTTTTTGTAAATAGGATCTTCATGTTTGGTTTGGATTGAATGTTTGATAGCACTGGTAAAGGTCGAATTTTCACCTTCCTCTACTGGATATCACTAAATTCGAATAAAATGTTATTTAATTTAGTTCTTTCTTCTTCATTCAGATGATTTATTCGAAATTTATTATTTTCTTCCAAGTCATTATTAAGGTGGACTGAGATAATCTTCCAATGTTTCCATTTCGGAATTCCTGAAATCTTCGTGGTTATATATCATAGAAAAACAAATCCGCTCAAAGTGACTGTTTCCTGTTTATAATTAATTATTGCTTCACATGCTTCTAAATACTCTCTTCCTATCAATATATCATATTTTTGGGAAAAATTGTGAACCCAAAATGGCTGGTCGATCGGACAAAGTTTACTTGATTTGAAATTTACGGACTTATTTAATTTAATTACACCATTAATTGTGTGCACTTTAAAATTAAAATCATTTTCTTTTATTAGGTTGATTGAACTTCCTGTATCTATTACACATTTAAATTGGCGGTTGTTAGTAATTATTCTGATGTAAGGAAATCCATTTCTTCTACTGGATCCGAGGCTATTTGATGAAAATTTTCGATTTCCATTTTAGATTGATCGCTTGAATATTCACGCTGTCTTTTCACTGGTTTGTTAGAATTAGTACCTTGTAAAGAAGATGATGGCTGTTGATAATTCATAGGATTCTGAGTTCTATTTTGATTTAAGTTTTGCTGCAATTCCTGTCGAAATTGTTGTTGATTAAAATTATTTGGTTGTCTATAGTTACTTTTCTGATTATAACTTTGTTGATTATTATTATTATAAAAGGAATTATTTCTTTGGAAATTATTATTTTTTGATAATTTCTCCTATCTTGTTCGTTTTGATTTGAATTATTTAAAATTATGTGATTTAACTTTATCAGAACCAGAATCATAACAACCTTCTTGTTGTGCTACTTGTTTAAGTTTACTGACTGTAGTTATATCGTGCCTTGCTAATGTCATGAATAACCTGTCAGGAAGTTTTCTCATTATTACATCTTTTACAGTATTATTCATGGCATTATTATATATCATTGTATTTAAATGATTGTTTTCTAACGAAATTATTATATTGCCTTATATTTTCCCGATACTATCCATCCAAGGAGAGTTTTTTTGAGGATGGGATGGTTTGGCCCTTGTTTTATTTGGCCAACGGACAACAATTCGAAAAATGACTCAGCTCCAATTAACATATCTATCCGCTGAGGTTTGTAGAAATATGGGTCTGCTAGCGGAAAGTTCTTTGGTAGGTCCCAATCTTTCACGTTCACTGACTGGTCAGGGTGATAACCCGAGATAGTTCTCAAAATCCAAAAGTCGAACGGAAACTCAGTACCATTAATCGTTGACTTCACCACAGTGTGTATCTTTTTCTTAACCTGGGAATTAGCTTGACCAATTCCAAGCAAGTTGATACACGATTCCTCCCTACGGATCTGTAAGCGTTGAGCAAGTTCTTCAGTAATGAAGTTCATTTTTGACCCAGAGTCAAGTAGTGCTCGGGCCAATATATGCTCGCAATTTTTAGTTCTAACGCTTACGATCGACGTCGCTAACAAAACCCTTTCTAGTGATGACGCATGCAAAGCATGTGACGTAGAAGGGCCATCAAGATGTAGCGCTGGGGGAGGATGTTCATTTGGTGGTGGTAACGCCAAGTTATTTTCGGTCACAGTAAATCGGTGCAGAAGTTTGTGGTGCGATCTTGCACAAATTTGACATCTAGTCGATTTACACTTCGCAACCGTGTGACCTTTTCGCAGACAATTTAAACATAATGAGGCTGACTTGACAAACTCAAACCGTTGCATTACAGCAAGGCGAGCGAACGGACTACACTGGGCAAGACTATGGTCTTGTGCGTTGCAATAACTGCAAGCTTGTTTATTGGAAGCGGAGCAAGCCAACGAACTCCTATTATGCTGCTTCCCGAACCCAATTTTCTCCTGTTTTGGCTTGCCAGTCTCTTCAGCGGACCGGTGCTGGTACCTACGGTTCAATATTTTTCGAAATCGGACCACAGCGGCAATTCCTCATAATCCAGTGACTCTTCCCATTTTTCTCTGGTCACTGGATCTACTCTACTCAAAACCATGATACAATTATATAAGGTAGTCCATTCGTTGACATAAGTCCCTTATTTTTGTTTTAACATAGTAAGCGTTGAATAGTGCGAGTGAAACGGCTATACAGTACTTTGATTAACCCTTACACGGAGCATGGGGCTAAAAGTTTTTCTTAGTTATGACAAGAGTTGTAGTGTTTATAATTTTATTTTAATAAGTTTAGAGTTTGACATTATTCTTTGTTTTTGTTTTTGGACAGCCAATCTTTTGTTTAATTTCTTAATTCTAAAGTGTATGCGTATCTTAAAATAAAATTTTTAACAATGTGTTTAATGCGTTTAACAATGTGTGTTTTAAATTTGTAGTTATTTGAAATGTGTCCTTAACAATATGTAAAAATATGAGTTCAAGTTGTTTTGTTCCCACAAAGCTCTTTTTCAATGCACTTTGGAACATTCACAAACTTTACGCCTAGCACGTACTTGCGACAATAATAGCAAAAAGTCATTTTTTGCTTGGCCACTTAAGGGTTAAAGGTATGAAAACAAAATCACCTTTCAGTTTGAAAGTTCGGAATTAAGGGACCAAACCCGAACGATATGTCAGTGGAATGGACTACCTTATATAATTGTATCATGACTCAAAACTAAATGAATGATCATTGAGTTTGCAATTTTAGTGTCATCTCCTGTGGATAATAGTGACCCATAGATCGATGACACTGTGTCGATGAGACCTCTCAACGACGACGCAGACGGCTGGGAAACTTTCGGAAGGGTGAATAATTTGCTTATTTGGTTCGCAAAGATGAGACATTCGTTATCGTAAACTCTTTTTAGACTAGCAATACCTTTGTCGTAATTACTCTCGGTGACTTGGAATGCCTTGATAGTTCCTAAGGCTTCACCAGAGAGGCAAGAAATTAAATGGTTAAATTTCTCGATAACAGGAATGTTCACATCCTTGTCTACTAATGTCTCAAAGAGACTCATGAAATTTTTATAGTTTCCACTGAATTTTGGCAATGCCAAACTGGGAAGTCGAGCTCGAGTTGGGGCTGCAGAAATTGCAGTTGCTGGTGGGGACTCTTCAGCTAACGTTGTTAACGCCTTAGTTGTTATCTCTAATTCTTCCAACTCGGCTCCAAATTCATCTTCCTCATCTAATTGCTCGATCTGGTCTTGCAACTCGTTTGCCTTAAATATTGTCTCATTTAAAACCTGAAGCCGGCACTCTAGCTCGGTCTTCACTAAAGGAACTGACCCAGCTTCCAAACGTTCCTCTAACCGGCGAATGCTTTTTACTCTGACATTTAATCTTCTTCTTAATTCATCAAGAGTCGTCGTGGATTTTACTTTCTGTTTATTACGTTCCATTTTAAAATTTATTTATTTATTTTTAATAAACAGACGACGATAAAAAAATTTAAAATTTTTGTTTTTATTTTAAAAAAAAAATTTTTTTTATTTATTTGTTAATTAGCAAAAAAAATAAAAATTTTGACTAATATAAAAATTTTTTAATTTTAATTATTTAATTAATAAATTAAATTCAAAACAAACGAGAACGAACGAAAAAAAGATATTTAATTTAATATCTAGCGAAAACGAAAATTAATTAATTAATATGGCGAAAAAAGATAAATAATTAATTAATTATTTGATAGTCGAATTATGTTGATAGTCGAGGCACTGAGTATCCAAAAAAATAGTTGGTTGCCAATGACACCGAAAAAGGTGTATACCCCACAATTATAGGGTAGCGCGTCACTTGGGGTTCCGGCAAAATAAAATGCGCCAAACTAATGCATATACATACATACATACATACATACATACATATATAGCAGCGGACAACGCACTATAGGCCGGATGACCACTTTTTCTGGCCAAAAACCCATTTTTCGAAAGTTCTTATAATTGAGTTTTTATGATGTCATTATATTAGTATAATATCAGACTTCAATATTATGTAACAGAAATTTTGACAGAGCCACGCTCCGTTAAGTTATCGGTTTTCAAAAACAGCAGTTCGGAGTGTCGTGATCACGTGTGCTTGTTATCGGAAAAAAGAGTCCATTTAAAGCTAATAGAAGAGGCACTATACACTATATAATTTATAAAAAAGTTGTTATGGCATCGAAAGGAAGTGATTTGTACTATATGTTTTCGATTCTCATATGTTAGTTTGTTTGGGATTGTCCCTGTAATTGAGTGTTTTTAACAGAGCTTTTGTGTGTGTTAATCAATAACAAAAACTAATGTTTAGTTAGAGATATAAACGGTCTTTGAGCTAGTTTGACCTTAATATTTATACTGGGTTGAAGGTAATTCAATTTTTGTTCATATGAATGTATTTTAAAGTGCCCTTTTGCGCACTTTCTGCGTAATTCACTTTTTAAGGTCGCAACCTCAGGCTTGCCAACATGGAGTTTTTCGATGTTTGAAGATCTGCTGCGACCAAATGTTCGAAAGCGAATGCAATATTGGAGATACAAAGTTTCTATAGCTGGTTCTGTATTTGAAGCCGAGAAAAAGCCGTTGAAGCAAAAGTTTAAAGGACGTATTCCACAGATCATTATATATATCAGACCCTACAATATCATAGGTTAACCTAGCCAAGCTTCTTCCAAAAGAAGTATTAGAATTGCTCCACAGTCCCTTAAGGAGCGCTGATGATCAGTATCAGTAAAATATTGAAGACAATCCACTTGAGTTCAGGGAAATGGAACTTGAGACCGAAGAATATGTTGATTAGGTGAGCATGTGAAACAGTTTAGATTATATTTTACCTTTCAGGCCTTTTTAATAATAATTACTTTAAACGGTTTGGGCGTAGCAATTGTAGAAAACATGTCCATAGTTCCTGCCAGAAAGTGTCGGTGACACGCCTTTTTTTAATACCTTAGCTTATGAAAAACCAAAATAAAAAAAACCAGACCTTAATATTATTGTTTGTTTTTAAATTCTATTTTTTGTTATCTTCTTTTATATAATGTATATGTTCAAAATATGTTCCTTAGCTTACTAAGAACCCAAATCAAAAAACAGAACCCAAATATTTTGTTTCGTTTAGAAGTTATTAATTTTGGCCAGAAAAAGTGGTCATCCGGCCTATAGTGCAACGGTTGGAGCGAAAACGAAAATTTTACCGCTGCATATATTTGTATGTACGCCAAATTATTTATGCACGTAAATATGTATTATATTTGTACATATATTTGTATATAAATAAATGTTTGGCTGCACTAAATTTAACTATTTTGTTTGGCGAAAACGAACGAGGGGTAAAGGGGAGGGCGACAGTGATGTGGATATGTATTTATGTATGTTTTTGTCAATTTTAGCCACAGGCAGTTTGTTAATAATTTAACTAACTACTCAAATTTTTAAGCTCTACTAATTTCAAGTACGTATGCGCCAAGAATTGAAAGGAGGGTGCAATATTTCAGCACAAGACGAAGATTTAATTTGTCTCTTCTGAACTTTCAATTTTTCGCACAAATACCTGGGGTTCTGCCTTGGGATCCTTTAATCCCGCTGCCACTTTCCTGTTGCAGTCGATGCAGGTGCACGGCATGGAAGGAGATTGGTTTGATAAGTGGCGAAGTTCCTGCGGTGATGATCCTGCGGTGATGATCCTGCGGTGACGATCTTATTTTCTACAGCACGGAAGCGTCGCGAGCCGCTCTTTAAATTGTATGTATATATATATATATATATATATATATATATATATATATATATATATATATATATATTTTTTTTTTGTGTGTAATTATGTGTAATTACACAGTGTCACGGTCACTTTGTTTTTGTTTCTTTATTAAATATCTCGCACTAAGTCCACCCGGGGGCGCCAAAATGTTTAACGAGATTGTTTTATCTCACACTTTAAATAACAAAACAAAAAGGGTGGCTGCTAATATTTAATAAAAAACTGGGCGAAAACGAAAACGAAAGGTCTTGCTTCTTCAACGTTATAAATTCGAGTATATTTTCTAATCTTTCTCTAATCTTAAGCCTAACTTATCTATTGCGGCGAAGCGGGGCGAATTCGCACAAGAGCGAATATGAGCTTTCGCTCCCGCTCCGCCCTAAGCTATCTAAGAGTAAATTTACGGACTAACAACTAACAAATACAATTCAGCTATAAATATAATTCAATAATGGCCAGCTAAATATAATTCAAATTTTTTTCGACTTCAATAATATAAATCAATTTACAATAGTTATTTCATATAGACTTCGATAGTCTATTACTATTCTAAATTTATTTTTCCCTGAGGCATCCTCTTTCTTTGGGACTATCCATGTTGGAGAACAATAAGGGGATTTCGATTTACGTATTATTCCCTGATTTATCATTTCTTTTATTTGGACTTCGACTTCTTGATCATGAGCTTGGGGGTATTTATAAGGTTTTTTGTAAATAGGATCTTCATGTTTGGTTTGGATTGAATGTTTGATAGCACTGGTAAAGGTCGAATTTTCACCTTCCCTCTACTGGATATCACTAAATTCGAATAAAATGTTATTTAATTTAGTTCTTTCTTCTTCATTCAGATGATTTATTCGAAATTTATTATTTTCTTCCAAGTCATTATTAAGGTGGACTGAGATAATCTTCCAATGTTTCCATTTCGGAATTCCTGAAATCTTCGTGGTTATATATCATAGAAAAAACAAATCCGCTCAAAGTGACTGTTTCCTGTTTATAATTAATTATTGCTTCACATGCTTCTAAAGACTCTCTTCCTATCAATATATCATATTTTTGGGAAAAATTGTGAACCCAAAATGGTTGGTCGATCGGACAAAGTTTACTTGATTTGAAATTTACGGACTTATTTAATTTAATTACACCATTAATTGTGTGCACTTCTGACGTTTTTAATGTTTATGGGAAATTAAAATAATTTTCTTTTATTAGGTTGATTGAACTTCCTGTATCTATTACACATTTAAATGGGCGATTGTTAATAGTTATTCTGATGTAAGGAAATCCATTTCTTCTACTGGATCCGAGGCTATTTGATGAAAATTTTCGATTTCCATTTTAGATTGATCGCTTGAATATTCACGCTGTCTTTTCACTGGTTTGTTAGAATTAGTACCTTGTAAAGAAGATGATGGCTGTTGATAATTCATAGGATTCTGAGTTCTATTTTGATTTAAGTTTTGCTGCAATTCCTGTCGAAATTGTTGTTGATTAAAATTATTTGGTTGTCTATAGTTACTTTTCTGATTATAACTTTGTTGATTATTATTATTATAAAAGGAATTATTTCTTTGGAAATTATTATTTTTTTGATAATTTCTCCTATCTTGTTCGTTTTGATTTGAATTATTTAAAATTATGTGATTTAACTTTATCAGAACCAGAATCATAACAACCTTCTTGTTGTGCTACTTGTTTAGGTTTACTGACTATAGTTATATCGTGCCTTGCTAATGTCATGAATAACCTGTCAGGAAGTTTTCATGGCATTATCATTGTATTGTTAAATCATTGTATTTAAATGATTGTTTTCTAACGACAATTTGTTCGTTATGACAAATACGAATGCTTACGAATGCTTCCATTGAAAGGGGTATTGTAGAGTCGTCTTAATAATTCCTCGCATGGGGTTTGGGTTTTATATTCATCGATAAGAGCACTCCTTAGATCGGGCCAATTGGTTGCTGCTGATAGCTGGGACACTCGCTGTGCATCTCCTGATAATTAAATCTTAAGTGCACTGAAGAATACAGCTATTTGACGCGAATCAGTTGATGGATACAAATTTAAAATGTATTCGATCCGTCTGATGAATGCACTTAATTCCCTGGTGCTTCCACTAAAATTGGGAACTTGCCTAATCTGGCTTAAAGCCTGATTAAGGTGTAGCTCGGAGAGTAACTGGATTTGTGCCACTGGTTCAGCCATTGTAATGTTTGTATTTCTTATTAATTTCGGTAGCGGTCACACTAAGAAAGCGGGTTACTAATTTATTTTAAGTTTTTGTGTTTTGTATATTTTTGGTAGCAGTCACACTTCGAAAAGCGGGCTACAAATTTGTTTTAAGTTTTTGTGTGTTGTATATTTTCGGTAGCAGTCACACTTCGAAAAGTGGGCTACAAATTGAAATTAACACGTATGTTCTTTTGCGGATGTGAATAGCGATTAACACTCGCGATTAGTATTATAGCTGCAGTTGCATTAGCATAAAATACTTCAACGATGTTCCATGATCTCGATTGATCACTGGTCACTTTTACACATCCTACCGACTACGCCAATTATATATCTTTTTTCAAAATTAGATTAAAAAAAAATATATTTTTATTTTGAGTTCCCGTTTTGATACAGTGTGATTCTTTTATTTTAGAATTTCAGAACTACTGCTTAGGATGTTAGATTTTTAGAACTACTTATCTTTAGGGCTCTAGGTCCTTTTTATAGCTACCCTTGCTGAAGCTTTTTGCAGATCAAAGCTCGAAAGAGAGGCTCTCTGAGAGAATAGATTGAGTCGGAACCTTTTACTTGAGGTGTCAGTTGACATGGAAGGCTTTGGGTCTCAATTAATCGAGGTGACAAGAAAATGTGAAGTGGGTTCCCATTTAAGAATGTTTTGATCTGTTTAGTTTTAATTCACTTAAAAGGAGTGAGAAAGATTTGAGTCGGGATTTCTGTTTATCCAAATATTGTTTTGGTTTTCAATCTGAAGTGACTCTTAGAAATTGGAAATCTGAAATGAGGCTGTTTTCAGCCGAATTGAAATAATTAAATATTTATGTTTTTACAAAAATTGGAATGAGGCTATTTGCAGCTGCGTTACGAATTTCAATACAAAAGGCTTCAGCTTCGGTTTACAAAATTTACCGATATGCACCTAAAGAAATTTTGTTGATATGTTACTATATATATGTGAGTGTATATTGGATTGCGGATTTACGTTCCCACCAACATATACATGCATACACGGATATGACGCAAGAAATCAGCCGATTGCCTATTTACTCCCTACTGTAGGCTCTAGGCTCTAAGCGTTATATTTTCTTTCGAGTCTTCTGATTGGTTTTCCCGATTCATTAACCGGAAAAATGTGTGGAAAATTGGGGTGGTTTTCATGCGATAACTCATGTACATGCATTGATGATACCAATACATTCAAACACAAGTACCTGTTTTCCGTTTTCGAGGATCAATAGGTTTTGAGGTTTATGCTAAGAATCAAATTTTTAGTATAAATCTTGCCTTGCCGGTTAAAGCAATTTTTTTCAAAAAAATAAAAAAACAAAAATATAAGCGAGTTAGAAATTATGTTCGAGGATACCCAACCAGCTCTTAGTGATATTCGTGTATCGAACGGCGCACTTTTAACATTAATTGGTATTGGGGATAAAACCCAAGAAGAGCTTTTTAAGAATCTAGAATATGATTCTCTGTCATCCATATACGATTTATTGACACCAACATGGGATTATGCATCAACTACCATCGAGGATAAAACGTATGCCCTGCACACTCAAAACAATATACTCGAGGAATTCGACGACGACGACATACCCGTTTCTCCGTGCTTCATTCCGGAGACCCCCGAGGGAGAGGAAAAATCATCAACAACAGAATTTTCTTTCCCGGACGATGGCTACATATATTTTGTTAAATAAATGACGGAAATGATAATTATAAAAGTTTAATGGATGACGAATTTGATAAAATTTTAATTGATTGGCTTAGAAATAATGAATAAATTAAAGACAATATAACCATATTTCATTATTATGTAATTATTTTTATTTCATAAATATTAAATTTGGACTTTTTATTTTTATTAAGGTTTAGTTCAAATTTATTTGAAATTAAATGAAAACCAATATTTGAAATTTAAAAGAGATATTTTGAAGTTCGTGTTAAGTTAATTATTATACCCTTGCAGAGGGTATTATAATTTTGGTCAAAAGTGTGCAACGCAGTGAAGGAGACATCTCCGACCCTATAAAGTATATATATTCTTGATCAGGATCACCTCCTGAGTTGATATGAGCATGTCCGTCTGTCTGTCTGTTTCTACGCGAACTAGTCTCTCAGTTTTAAAGCTATCGTCTTGAAACTTTGCACACACCCTTCTTTCCTTTGCACGCAGTATATAAGTCGGAACGGCCCGGATCGGCCGACTATATCCTATAGCTGCCATATAACTGATTGATCGGAAATGGTATAACTTCGGCGTTTTTAGAGTTAGAGAGTTCAAATTTTACACGAGCGCTATTTTTGGCAAAATAATACGACATGCCAAATTTCGTAAGGATCGGCCGACTATATCTTATAGCTGTCATATAACTGAACGATCGGAAATGACCCAACTTTTGTGTTTTTAAAGATAGAAAGCTGGAACTTGGTACTTTATATTCTTGGTCAGTTAATCCGATCTACCAAATTTCATAACGATCGGCCGACTATATCTTATAGCTGCCATATAACTGAACGATCGGAAATGGTTTTTGGTAGAAATACCAACTTTGGTATTTTTGAAGATAGAAGCTTGAGACTTTTTTTAGATTTTGTATTGTAATAAATTGGATTATATATTCATATTCCCATAAGGATCGGCCAACTTTATCCGATGTTTGCGATACATATCCGGTTTAAACTGCAAGGGTAATATCGTTGGATGATCCATTAAGAAATGGGTGTATAATTCACTTCGGAGCCACTACTTTTTCACTTCAGGACAGAAGTAGCAGTTATAGTATGAGGATCTGGCTTTTGTATTGGTGATGATGTGTTTTTTTAGAATGTGACGTTTTAATCCATAGCGATATTTAAAGGAAGGACTTTCTATACAGAGATCACAAACTAACGTTTTCATTTTGAAGATTTGAAAATAAACTGATAGAAAGCAAAACTAGAACTTGTTTTTATATTATATTTTAAAGATTAAATCTGTGCTATGGTATATAATTGACCTATATATTTTAAAATTAAATGACCATGCAGTCATCTCTTTCATTCCTAATAATAATTACCATATCCCTAGCTATAAATTCTTTATTTACACAAATACATTTATAAAAGTGGTACGATCCCTTTCATTTAAATAAAAGTATATTATTCGTATTAATATACTTATATTTTTATATATATATATTTAAATATGTATGTATATGTATATATGTAACCACAAAGAAGAGTGAATTTATTATTAAAAAGGTATAAAAGAGCGGGATCATTGAATAAATTGATTAGTACCTAACAGTAACCTTTTTGAAACGAATCCAGGAGTACGTGAGTTAACGGAGCCAGAACGTTTTCACTTCAGGACAGAAGTAGCAAATTTAGTATGAGAATCGTGCTTTTGTTTTGCTGAAGTTGTGTTTTTTAAGAATGTGACGTTTTAATCGATAGCGATATTTAAAGGAAGGACTTTCTATACAGAGATAACAAACAAAAGTTTTTATTTTGAAAATTAACTGATTGAAGTCAAACCTAGAACTTCTTATATATATTTTTAAGAGTGAATCTGTGCTATTGTACATAATTTACCTATAAATTTTAAAATGAAAAACCATGCAGCCATCTCTTTCATTCCTAATAAAATTGAAATATATTATTAACATATAGTAAAGTCCTTTTATACCCAAATACATTTATAAAAGGGTCATGATGTCATCCCTTTCATTTATATAAAAAGTATATATTATTTCTATATATATATACTTATAAAGATATACATACATATGTATATCTTAGTAACATATCAACAAAATTTCTTTAAGTGTATATCAGTAAATTTTGTAAATCAAAGCTGAAGCCTTTTGTATTGAAATTCGTAACCCAGCTGCAAATAGCCTCATTCCAATTTTTGTAAAAACATAAACATTTAATTATTTCAATTCGGCTGAAAACAGCCTCATTTCAGATTTCCAATTTCTAAGATTTCATATTGAAAACCAAAACAATATTTGGGTAAACAGAAATCCCGACTCAAATCTTTCTCACTCCTTTTAAGTGAATTAAAACTAAACAGATCAAAACATTCTTAAATGGGAACCCACTTCACATTTTCTTGTCACCTCGATTAATTGAGACCCAAAGCCTTCCATGTCAACTGACACCTCAAGTAAAAGGTTCCGACTCAATCTATTCTCTCAGAGAGCCTCTCTTTCGAGCTTTGATCTGCAAAAAGCTTCAGCAAGGGTAGCTATAAAAAGGACCTAGAGACCTAAAGTTAAGTAGTTCTAAAAATCTAACATCCTAAGCAGTAGTTCTGAAATTCTAAAATAAAAGAATCACACTGTATCAAAACGGGAACTCAAAATAAAAATATATTTTTTTAATCTAATTTTGAAAAAGATATATAATTATATATACTCCTAAATAAAAAATAAATATAGTGACCTTTCATCCGACCCTGACATAAATATGTCTCCTGCAAGAAAGTGATATAAAGGGATCGCAGCAGGTCAATTGGTTCCTTTTTTTTCTTGACCCTTCAGGGCGAAATTTCACTTTTCTACGAAAAGGTTTTCTTGTAATAAATGTGATAAATAAGATGTGATAGTTACTCCTTATAAAAAATTCTGTATTATATTTTATATTATAAAATTAAATTTCTTTATATAAGTCCGAGTTAATTTAAAATTAATTAAAAAAGAATTGGAGTAAAAAATCCTTTTAAATGATATGCAACACCATAATAAAATTTTGGATATTTTTTTTTTAAATAATTGTTTTATCATTAATTTTAAATTAATTACAAAAGAATTGTCGAAAAATATACTTTTAAATGAACTGCAGCAACATGAATATAATTTTTGTAAATAAGCATTATTTTCTTTGTTCATCAATTTTATTTATTTTTTTTACGATCCTGAATCTTATTTATTTTATTATCATTTAAAAGTATTTTGTACTCTAATTTTTTTAATTAATTTTAAATTAACTCGGACTTATAAAAATAAATTTAATTTTATAATATAAAAATATAATACAGAATTTTACAAGGAGTAAGTATATCACATGAAAACATTTTCGTAGAAAAGTGAAATTCCACCCTGAACGGTCAAGAAAAAAAGGAACCAATTGACCTGCTGCGATCCCTTTTATCACTTTCTTGCAGGAGACATATTTATGTCAGGGTCGGATGAAACGGATATGTTTTCTATATTTTCTGATATCTTGCATTGGTTTCCATAAAGGGAAATATGCATGTAAAGAAAAGATCATGTAAAAATGAAACTTGCCAGGATCATCGTTTGCCTAATTACATACTACTAAAATTTGTGCCGCTTATACGCCGTTTGCCTAATTCCCTACTATTTCAACTGCCCACGTGAAAAAAGGATCGTGAAAAAATAAATAAGATTCAGGATCGTAAAAAAAAAAAATAAAATTGATGAACAAAAAAAAATGCTTATTTACAAAAATTATATTCATGTTGTTGCAGTTCATTTAAAAGTATATTTTTTCGACAATTCTTTTGTAATTAATTTAAAATTAATGATGAAGACCAAATAATTATTTAAAAAAATATCCAAAATTTTATTATGGTGTTGCATATCATTTAAAAGGATTTTTTACTCCAATTCTTTTTTAATTTATTTTAAATTATCTCGGAATTATATAAAGAAATTTAATTTTATAATATAAAATATAATACAGAATTACAGAATTTTAGAAGGAGTAGGTATATCACAAGAAAACCTTTTCGTAGAAAAGTGAAAATCCACCCTGAAGGGACAAGAAAAAAAAAGGAACCAATTGACCTGCTGCGATCCCTTTTTATCACTTTCTTGCAGGAGACATATTTATGTCATGGTCGGATGAAAGGTCAATATGTATTTTTCATTTAGGAGTATATATATATATGAGTGCATATTGGATTGTGGATTTACGTTCCCACCAACATATACATGCATACACGGATATGACGCAAGAAATCAGCCGATTGCCTATTTACTCCGTACTGTAGGCTCTAGGCTCTAAGCGTTATCTTTTCTTTCGAGTCTTCTGATTGGTTTTCCGATTCATTAGCCGGAAAAATGGGTGGAATATTGGGGTGGTTTTCATGAGTTAACTCATGTACATGTATTGATGATACCAATACATTCAAACACAAGTACCTGTTTTCCGTTTTCGAGGATCAATAGGTTTTGAGGTTTATGCTAAGAATCAAATTTTTAGTATAAATCTTGCCTTGCCGGTTAAAGCAATTTTTACGCTTTTTCTTTTTTACAAAAAATAAAAAGCAAAAAACTTAAAAACATAAAAATGGAGTCAAAAGTTGCATGTGACTTGTGCTCTAAAGTTATTAGTGTGAATGAGTTTATAACTCATTATGAGCGATGTGAAGGTCCGCGAAATGCCTTCTCGGAGATTAACAAGAAAACTCAGGCCAACGGTTTGGCGAAAGTTTTGTATCGTTCGCGAACAACGGTGTCCAAAAAACAGGATGAAAATCATCAACCAAAAATCCAAGGAATCAGGATCCAAGGAACTACTGCAAAACATAGTATATTCAACGTATCATCAGCTGTAAATCGGACGGCTGGTGTGCCCAAGAAAACTAGCCCTCAAGAGGGGCAACCCATGGATATTGAAGAACAGCCATCAACATTAAAAAGGGCTAGACTAGACCGCCCAATTGCTGAGACAAATTTTTGTCCCGATTGTAAGCAAAATTATGTGTTTGTAGGGGGGCGTTGATTAAAAGTGAATTAAAACTAAACAGATCAAAACATTCTTAAACTTCACAGGAAATTTCACATTTTCTTGTCACCTCAATTAATTGAGACCCAAAGCCTTCCCCCAAACCCAAGTCAACTGACACCTCAAGTAAAAGGTTCCGACTCAATCTATTTCTCTCAGGGAGCCTCTCTTTCGAGCTTTGATCTGCCAAAAGTTTCAGCAAGGGTAGCTTTAAAAAGGACCTAAAAATAAGTTAGTTCTAAAATTCTAACATCCTAAGCAGTTGTTCTGAAATTCTAAGCAATTTGAAAGAATCACACTGTATCAAAACTGGAACTCATATAATAATATATTTTTCCAAACTATTTTGAAGAAGATATATAATTGGCGCAGTCGGTAGGATGTGTAAAAGTGACCAGTGATCAATCGAGATCATAGAACATCGTTGAAGTATTTTATGCTAATGCAACTGCAGCTATAATACTAACCGCGAGTGTTAATCGCTATACACATCTGCAAAAGAACATACGTGTTAATTTTAATTTGTAGCCCACTTTTCGAAGCGTGACTGCTACCAAAAATATACAACACACAAAAACTTAAAATAAATTAGTAGCCCGCTTTCTTAGTGTGACCGCTACCGAAATAAATAGGAAATACAAACATTACAATGGCTGAACCAGTGGCACGAATCCAGTTACTCTCCGAGCTACACCTTAATCAGGCTTTAAGCCAGATTAGGCAAGTTCCCAATTTTAGTGGAAGCACCAGGGAATTAAGTGCATTCATCAGACGGATCGAATACATTTTAAATTTTTATCCATCAACTGATCCGCGTCAAATAGCTGTATTCTTCAGTGCAATTGAGATTTAATTATCAGGAGATGCACAGCGAGTGTCCCAGCTATCAGCAGCAACCAATTGGCCCGATCTAAGGAGTGCTCTTATCGATGAATATAAAACCCAAACCCCATGCGAGGAATTACTAAGTCGACTCTACAATACCCCTTTCAATGTAACCATTCGTAAGCATTCGTATTTGTCATAACGAACAAATTGTCGTTAGAAAACAATCATTTAAATACAATGATTTATAATAATGCCATGAATAATACTGTAAAAGATGTAATAATGAGAAAACTTCCTGACAGGTTATTCTTGACATTAGCAAGGCACGATATAACTACAGTCAGTAAACTTAAACAAGTACCACAACAATAAGGTTGTTATGATTCTGGTTCTGATAAAGTTAAATAAACATAATATATTAATATAATAATATTCACCAAAAGTATAATCAGCAAAGTAACTATAGACAACCAAATAATTTCAATCAACAACAATTTTGAAAGGAATTGAAGCAAAACTTAAATCAAGGTAGAGCTCAGAATCCTATGAAGAATAAGAATCAGAATCAACAGCCAACATCTTCTTTATAAGGTTCTAATTCTAACAAACCAGTGAAAAGACAGCGTGAATATTCAAGCGATCAATCTAAAATGGAAATCGAAAATTTTCATCAAATGGCCTGGGATCCAATAGAAGAAATAGAAATCATTCCATCAGAATAACTATTAACAATCGCCTATTTAAATGTGTAATAGATACAGGAAGTTCAATCAACCTAATAAAAGAAAATTATTTTAGTTTCCCACAAACATTAAAAACGTCAGAAGTGCACACAATTAATGGTGTAATTAAATTAAATAAGTCCGTAAATTTCAAATCAAGTAAACTTTGTCCGATTGACCAACCATTTTGGGTTCACAATTTTTCCCAAAAATATGATATATTGATAGGAAGAGAGTATTTAGAAGCATGTGAAGCAATAATTAATTATAAACAGGAAACCGTCACTTTGAGCGGATTTGTTTTTTCCATGATATATTACGAAGATTTCAGAAATTCCGAAATGGAAACATTGGAAGATTATCTCAGTCCACCTTCATCTGAGGATATATCTTTTAATTTTGCAATTAATGATGACTTGGAAGAAAATAATAAGTTTAGAATAAATCATCTGAATGAAGAAGAAAGAACTAAATTAAATAACATTTTATTTGAATTTAGTGATATCAAGTACAGGGAAGGTGAAAATTTGACCTTTACCAGTGCCATAAAACATTCAATCCAAACCAAACATGAAGATCCTATTTACATAAAACCTTATAAATACCGCCAAGCTCATGATCAAGAAGTTGAAGTCCAAATTAAAGAAATGATAAATATGAATATGTAGGATGGAAAATAGGAATATAATATATAATAGGAATATAATAGGACGCATCAGATGATAAGTATCCGATACCAGTTATGGATGAAATACTTGACAAACTTGGAAAATGTCAATATGTTACAACAATTGACCTTGCCAAGGGTTTTCATCAATTTCAAATGGATGAAAATTCTATTTCAAAAACAGCTTTTTCAACTAAAAATGGACATTACGAATACACACGAATGCCATTTGGTCTGAAAAATGCGCCTGCAACTTTCAACGTTGCATGAACAATTTATTAGAAGATTTAATGTATCAGCATTGCCTTGTTTATATGGATGACATAATTATATTTTCTACTTCATTAGAGGAACACATATTGTCTATATAAAACGTGTTTTCAAAACTTCGAGAAGCTAATCTTAAACTTCAACTTGACAAATGTGAGTTTATGAAAAAACTCTATTTAATTTACCCTAACTTTGAAAAACTATTTTCTCTAACAACAGATGCTAGCAATGTCGCCCTAGGCGCAGTATTATCACAAAATCATAAACCTATTTGTTATGCTAGTAGAACTCTTAATGAACATGAAATTAGTTATTCAGCAATAGAAAAAGAGCCTCTTGGCTATAGTCTGGGCCACTAAATATTTTAGGTCTTATCTCTTTGGTAGAAAATTCAAATTCGTAGCGATCATAGACCATTAGTTTGGCTTCATAATATAAAAGAACCAAATATGAAACTACAAAGATGGAGAATAAAACAAGGAAAGCTAACTTCGGGCGGAGCCGAAGTTTATATACCCTTGCAGTTAAAACCGGATATATATCGCAAACATCGAATATAGTTGGCCGATCCTTATGGGAATAGGAATATATAATCCAATTTATTACAATACAAAATCTAAAAAAAGTCCCAAACTTCTATCTTCAAAAATACGAAAGTTGATATTTCTACCAAATACCATTTCCGTTCGTTCAGTTATATGGCAGCTATAGGATATAGTCGGCCGATCCTAATGAAATTTTGTAGGTTAGATCAACTGACTAAAAATAGAATCTGTATAAAATTCCAGCTTTCTATCTTCAAAAACACGAAAGTTGGGTCATTTCCGATCGTTCAGTTATATGGCAGCTATAGGATATAGTCGGCTGATCCTTATGAAATTTGGCATGACGTATTGTTTTGCCAGTTTGCCAAAATAGCTTTCACCTAAAATTGGAACTCTCTAACTCTAAAAACACCAAAGTTATACCATTTCCGATCATTCAGTTATATGGCAGCTATAGGATATAGTCGGCCGATCCGGGCCGTTCCGACTTATATACTGCGTGCAAAGGAAAGAAGGGTGTGTGCAAAGTTTCAAGACGATAGCTTTAAAACTGAGAGACTAGTTCGCGTAGAAACAGACAGACAGACGGACAGACAGACGGACAGACGGACAGACAGACGGACAGACGGACATACAGACGGACAGACGGACATGCTCATATCAACTCAGGAGGTGATCCTGATCAAGAATATATATACTTTATAGGGTCGGAGATGTCTCCTTCACTGCGTTGCACACTTTTGACCAAATTATAATACCCTCTGCAAGGGTATAAAAATACGAGCTTGACTTCACTATTAAATATTTGCCGGGAAAGGAAAACCAGGTAGCTGATGCTCTGTCAAGAGTAAAGCTAGATGAACATTTTTTAGGAGAGTCATTGGATAGTACCCCATCATTACCCACAATAGCAACAATACATAGTGCACAAGAAGACAATCAGAATTATATAGAAATAACGGAAAGACCTATTACAATAGAAAAATTGAATTTCATAGAGGAAATTCCAATAAAGTTAAATTGACTCAATACTTTCCAAAAACCAACCTTAAAATAATGTATAAAGAAATGACCTATGAATATAAAAGAATGAAAATATGAAAGAATTATTTAAAGAATATTTATGCTCCAAAAAAAGTGTCTATTTTTCTATTGTCTCTATTTCCATTTCAAAGTTTATTTTCCTTGTGAAATGGACTTTTTAATATTTCAAAATGCTTATATAAAGATTATCTGCCCAAATAACTTAACCAAAGTTATGATTAACAGATGTCCAAACATTCGCCGAATTCAAGGAAATTGTCCTTAAAGCTCACGTAGAATTATTACATCCAGGAATAGAAAAATAAACAAGCCTTTTTAAAGAAAAATATTATTTTCCCGATTATCAGAGATTACTTCAAAATATTATAAATGAGTGTGAAATTTGTAACCTTGCTAAAACAGAGCACAGGGACACAAAACTTACATTTGAATTAACCCCAGAAACCTTTAACCCCAGCGAAAAATATGTTATAGATTTTTACATGATCGATAATAAACAATTCTTATCTAGCATTGATATTTATTTCAAATACGCTGGTTCAATAAATGTCAACAGTAGAGATTGGTTAGAAGCGAAAAGGGCATTACTCAGGATATTTAATGAAATAAAATTAAAGTAAACCAAAAGAAATTAAAACCGACAAAGACTCCGCATTTATGGGCTCAGCATTGCAACTTCGGCTGCAATCGGAAGATGTAAGAATAACTATAACCACAAGTAAAAATTGCGTTTCTGACATAGAGAGATTTCATAAAACTATTAACAAAAAATTAAGAATTATAAATATTGAACGGAATCCTGAAAATATAATTACTAAATTTGAAACAATTGTTTATATTTATAATCATAAAACAAAACATAGCTCTACAGGCAGAACACCAGCTGACATTTTTACTTTCGCCGAACCAAGTTATAATACTCAAGTGAATAAAACACAGAAAATAAACAAGCTTAATAAGAATCGTCATACATTCGATATTGATACTAGGTATCCTTTTAGGAATACAAGCCAAATTACACAAACTGACGAAAAACATTATTATTATTATATGGCCATGACAACCCTTTTATCGGGTCTCGGCCTGAAGCGCAATGTGCCTCCACGCGACTCTGTCCTGGGCGCGCCTTCGCCAGTTGGTAACACCAAGTATGGACAGGGTTTCCATCACCTGGTCTTGCCATCGCGTTCGGGGTCGTCCTCTCCTTCGTGTCCCAACAATCACCGCATCAAGCCCCATACGGGCAACGTGGCCCAGCCAGCGAAGTCTTTGAGATTTCACTCGACTGGCTACGTCAACATCACCGTACAGCTCATACAGCTCGCGGTTGTATCTGATGCGATAAACATCGTCCACGCAGATTGGGCCAAAGATTTTACGAAGAATTTTCCTCTCGAACACTCCAAGAGCAGCTGCATCTGATTGCGTCACTGTCCAGTACTCCGCACCATATAGGAGTACTGGAAGAATGAGCGTCTTGTAGAGTGTGATTTTTGTGCGTCGAGAGAGAGCTCTACTATTAAACTGCCTACTGAGCCCAAAGTAACACCTGTTGGCAAGTGTTATTCTCCGCTTATTCTCCAGACTGACATCATTTGTGCTTGTTATAGCAGTGCCTAGGTAGATAAACTCCTTGACGGACCCAAAGCTATAGTTTTCTGCAGTCAGCTGAGAATCAAGGCGCCGAGATTCTCTGCTAGAGCACACCATAAACTTTGTTTTCTCCATATTCACTGCTAGTCCTACTTTTGCTGATTCCTTTTCAATAGCCCCGAAGGCTCCTATGACATCACGCTTGGTGCGGCCAATGATATCAATATCATCAGCGTAACCAAGGAGCTGGACACATCTGTTGGTTAATATCGTGCCCGACCGATGTACACCAGCCTTTCTTATAATATTCTCCATTAAAATATTGAAGAGTATACAAGACAGCGAGTCACCTTGTCTGAGGCCACACTTGGTATCAAAGGTTTCGGATTGGCCACTTCCTACCTTGACAGAGCTGATGGTGTTGCTCAATGTCATTCTGCAAAGTCTAGTCAGCTTTGCTGGTATACCAAGCTCAGACATGGCGGCATATAGGCCATCTCGCCGGGGGCTATCAAATGCAGCTTTGTAGTCGACGAAGAGATGGTACGTGTCGATCTGGTTTTCGTAAGATTTCTCCAGGATTTGGCGCAAGGTGAAAATCTGGTCAACAGTGGACTTGCCAGGCCTGAACCCGCACTGATAAGGTCCAATCAGTGCTTCAGCATGGGCTTTCAGTCTTTCACACAATATGTTCGTTAGGACCTTGTATGCAACTGGAAGAAGACTAATTCCGCGGTAGTTGGTGCGCACCGTAGCATCACCCTTCTTCAGGATGGGACAGATCATGCTGAGGTTCCAGTCTTCGGGCATGCTCTCCGTGAGCCATATCTTACTGATTAGTTGGTGCATGCTCCCTACCAACATATCACCAGCTGCCTTAAACAATTCTGCCGGCAGGCCGTCAGCACCTGCAGACTTGTTGTTTTTAAGCCGTTGGATTGCATCCTTGACTTCGATATGACTTGGGATTGGCACTTTAATATCAGTGCCATAGATTGGGGTTCGTGGATCATAGTCTTCAGAGTCTGGGCTTGAGCCAGATAACAAACTCGAGAAGTGATCCCTCCATAACCTTAGCACGACCTCTGTTTCTGTGACAAGATTTCCATCATTGTCCCTGCACGCCACTGTACCAGTCTTAAATCCTTGGGTCAGACGCTTGACCTTCTGGTAGAAGTACGTGCTTCATTTCTGCATCTGCTGCTCTCTGTGCTCACACCTCTCGCCTTTCCTGCTCTTTCTTCTTGCGTCTGAAAAGGCGTTTTTCGTCTCTTCTTCTCGACCTGTAGACATCCACAATCGCTCGTGTCGCCCCAGCTTGTAGTGTTCTTCCGTAGGCGGCATCCTTTGCAGCTGTTGCGTCATGACACTCCTGATAGTACCATGGATTCCTTGATAGAGGACGCTGGAATCCAAGCACTTCTTCTGCCGAAGCTCGCAGGGAGTGAGATATGAGCGCCCACATATCGCTTATGTCTTCAGGTATTGAAGGTGCTCGGCTTAATAGCAACGAGACGTGAGTGGAGAATGCATTCTTCGCCTGTTGTGATTGCAGCTTTCCGATGTCCAGCCTTCTTAACGCACTTCGACGTGCAATCTTCGCCACACATAGCCGTGTGCGAATCTTAGCTGCAACAAGATAATGGTCGGAGTCGATGTTGGGCCCCCGACAGGATCGCACGTCGAGTATATTAGATGCGTGCCTTGCATCGATCACAACATGATCGATCTGATTTCTGGTCAGTCGATCGGGAGAGAGCCAAGATGCTTTATAGATGTCCAAATGACGGAATCCAGTACTACAAACTACCATATTATGCGCAGCTGCAAAGCCTATTAATCTGAGACCATTGCTCGAGGTGGTCTCATGTAGGCTAAATCGCCCGACGGTGGCACCAAAGATGTCTTCTCGTCCTACCCTTGGCATTAAAATCCCCGAGGAGAATTTTAATGTCATGGGAAGGACAGCGGCCATAAGCTCGGTCGAGCTCCGTAGAAAGCGTCCTTGGTGGCATCATCCTTTTCCTCCGTTGGGGCATGTGCGCATATCAGGCTGATGTTAAAGAATTTGGCAATTCGGATCGTTGCAATTCTCTCGTTTGTTGGCCGAAAGTGAGAGACTCGGCGCCGCAGCCTGGCACCTACAACGAAACCACAACCAAATTCATGCCGTTCTGGATGGCAGGTGTAGTAAATGTCACAGTTCTTCTTCTTTACGCAGCCTTGTCCTATCCATCGCATTTCCTGGATAGCAGTGATGTCAGCCCTACATTTGTTGAGGGTATCTGCTAGTTGTTGAGCAGCACCAGGTCTGTACAACGTTCGTACGTTCCGTACGTTCCGTTACGTACGTAACGAAAAACATTATGTAGAAAAAAATAGAGGTAGAAAAATCACTCACTATAAATCAGAGGTCGGCACGGCCCTATCTCGGGGGCATAGGAAATTTTTCTGCCCGAGCTCTGCCATACACACACAGTATACATGTGTGAAACGTCATGCTCACAGCCTACTTTCTGCTATTCGTTACTAACACTAATGCGGTAAAATCATATCAATGTATTGTGGTGCCGACCACTGCTATAAATCGAAATTCAAAAAGAAGAAGAAAATTAATACCAGCAAATATTATAATTCCAGATTTCCACCGGAAGATAACCCAGCTTAATAAAATTATCTTTTATATAATAACTTTATTATGTCTTAAATATCACGCCGTGTGTCATAACATAGATATCAATCCAATCCATGCAAAAAATGGATACTTAATTTTCCAAAAAGGTAACATAGATCTGCCCACTAATTATGAATATCATTGTCTCACAGTCAATTTAACTAAAACTGAAAAAAAATATAAAAATCTAATGGAACCAACACGCGAATTTGAACATTTGGATCAAATTCAATATCTAAACGAAAAATTAAATAGAAAAATGAACGGAATCAAAATTGCTAAACGAAACAAAAGAGGACTTGCAAATTTTGTAGGTACCTTTATAAATATTTATTTGGCACATTAGATCAACAAGATAGGGAATTAGAATCAAAAATTAATAATTTGTCTGAAAATAGTATACAGATCAACGAATTAAATAAAGTAATTGATGCAATTAATAAAGGAATAGAAACAGTCAATCGTTTAAATGAAAACCAAAACGAAAACCAAAGGTTAGCAATCCTTATTTTCAATTTACAAGAATTTACAGAATACGTAGAACACATTGAAATAGAAATTCAATTTACAAGATTAGGCATATTCAACCCAAAGCTCCTAAAACATGACCCGCTTAAACATGTTAATTCAGAAAAATTCTTTATTTCAGAAAATTCTTTCACTAATATTTTTTCGCACTGTGTACGCAACATAAACTCTATGCAGCGGTGTACTGTTACCCTTCAGATACTTTTGGTGTATAAATTAGCGTATTGTGGAGGATAAATATCAGAGCCAAGACTCTTATAATTGAGCATACCAAATTCGGATTTTTATTGGGCATTTTTTATTTAAATGTATAAAAGGAAAACCTTTTTTCCTGTGTGCAGATATTTTATTTTGTTTCTATTTGTCGCTTCGCTCGAATAAAAATTCTCGGTATTAGCTTCGCAGTCCAATTTCATTTTTTATTCTTTGTCTCCACTCTACTGCTGCGAACCCGATACGGTCGCACATGCATTTGTGTGGCAATCGTTGTTTTTTATTTTTTCTTTGTTTATCATAGCGGAGGCTCAGGCCCCGCGTACCCCTCACCTTGCCAGTGCTTGGCAAGGCGGCAGCTCAATTCAACGAGCACACATACACCGTTAATAAGCGGCGGCTCCGTCCCCGCGTACCCCTTACCATGCCAACTGCCTCCAAAACAGATTGAGCGAGCAGTTCTTACCAGTGCGATTTAGCTACACTACACATGAACTCTCAGTTCACGCAATACAGGCAGAATAAGGGGTTTGGTAGTGACTCAGAATCCGACAGAGAGAAGAGCCCCCCGCGCACTTCACCACCCACTCAAGAACCCCCTAATACCCCCCAAGTAGAGATGATGGACTCGAACCAGCTTAGGGATGTTATCCAGGCCGCCGTTAGCCAAGCCCTGGCAGAGGCGACCGGCCAAGCCATGGCCAGAGAAGCTGAATTACGCCAAACCATTCAAGAATTAGCCGCCCAAGTTGCAGCGGTGCAAACAACACCCGCGCAGACGGCAGCCCCCAAAATCAAGGTCTATGAGCCCATTGATATTAAGGGCAACATCCAGTGCAATGAGCGCCTGGACGCCGTAAAATGCTTGCCCGAGTTTACGGGAGCACAACGTAGCACAACGGAACTACGTAGATAGCTCACGCCACTACCAGGCGGTCGTTATAATTAGGTGCAAAATTAGAGGCCCTGCCGATGCGGTGCTGTCCTCGTTTGGCACTATACTGAATTTCGACGCGATCATAGATCGCCTCGATTTCACATATAGTGACAAGCGCCAGATGCACGTTATCGAGCAGGAGATGGGTACCCTCAGACAGGGAAGCCTCACTCTCCTACAATACTATGACGAGGTCGAGAAAAAGCTCACCTTGCTTACCAATAAAGCCACGATGTCGTTCGAAGCGTCGGCGGCAAGAATCTTATGTAAAAAGTTCCGGGACTCAAACGCAGTCTTTCCGACGTCCTTTTCTCGGCGAAGCCGAAAGACATGCCAACTGCATTGGCATTAGCCCAGGAAGTGGAATCTAACCACGAGAGATATACATTCGCAACTTCGTTTGCAAAGAGCCAAGAGGATAGGGATCGTAGGCAAACCTCAAAGCCACAAGATCGCCAAGAGGAAAAATCCTTTCCTAAAGAAAATAAACAGTTCGGTGCTGGTAAAAACCCGCACTTAGGCAGGTACATTTTGTACCTCAAGAAAATACCCCGGAACCGATGGACATTGACCCATCCATTTCCAGGATGAGACAACCGACCCAGACACAGGCTTACCAAAACGGGAAGCCGACCCCCTCCGGTCGATCAGGCCCTCACAAAAGACAGGGTTAACCATATCGCCCAAAGCGCAGATCAAGCTGAGGGAGCTTACGCAGCCGCAGCTTCCAGCGCAGCGGCCAAAGTCGACGATGACGCCATCTCTGAATACGACGATTCAGAAACGATTAATTTTTTAGGGGAAAATCCCTGCTATCCGTCATCAGACGAAGAGTAGCGGGAAAGAAATGAAGTTCCTCATCGACACGGGCGCGTCGAAAATTTCATTCGACCTCACGAAGGTTTAAAAGGCGTTCGCCCCGTCGATTCCCCTTTCACTATTCATTCACTTCATGGCGTCACTACTACTACACAGAGAAATGCTTTGTGTCCTTATTTAAATTAAAAACTACGTTCTTTCTTCAGACGAAGAGTAGCGGGGAAAGAAATTAAGTTCCTCATCGACACGGGCGCGTCGAAAAATTTCATTCGACCTCACGAAGGTTTAAAAGGCGTTCGTCCCGTCGATTCCCCTTTCACTATTCATTCACTTCATGGCGTTACTACTATCACAAAGAAATGCTTTGTGTCCTTGTTTAATTTAAAAACTACGTTCTTTCTACTACCGGACTTATCCACCTTTGATGGAATAATCGGCCTTGACTTATTAAAGCAGGAAGGGGCAACGCTTTGCCTAGCTTCCGGTAGCCTAAATTGGGGCACCGAGGCGGAGAAACCCTAATGAGGCTTTGCCTTTGGTGATAGCCACCATCCGAACAATTGATGAGGAGCCCATATACGCAAAATTATACCCGTATCCATGGGAGCAGCGGATTTCGTCAACAAAGAGATTGAAGACCTGCTTAAAAACGGGATAATTTAGAAGTCGGTATCCCCCTACAACAATCCAATATGGGTTGTGGATAAAAAAGGGACCGATGAGCACGGCAACCGGAAAATGCGACTAGTTATTGACTTTCGCAAGCTAAACGAAAGAACCGTGCCCGGCAAATACCCCATGCCAAATATTAACATGATATAAGGCAACCTGGGTAATGCTAAATATTTCTCAACGCTTGACCTCAAGTCTGGCTACCACCAGATCATACTCGCAGAACGCGACAGAGAAAAAACTTCTTTCCCAGTGAATGGGGAAATATGAATTCCGCAGACTACCGTTTGGTCTCAAAAATGCAGGCAGCATTTTTCAGAGGACCATCGACGACATCCTACGGGAACAGATCGGCAAGTTCTGCTATGTTTACGTGGACGACGTAATCATCTATTCGGAAGACGAAAACTCTCACATCAAGCCCGTAGATTGGGTTCTTAAGAGCCTGTACGAGGCGAACATGAGAGTATCTATAGAGAAATCCAGCTTTTTTAAGAAAAGTGTGAGTTTCCTCGTGTTTATAGTCACTTGTAACGGTGCTACAACAGACCCAGAGAAGGTTAAGGCCATAATAGAATTTCCGGAACCCAAAAGTTTTTGAGGTACGATCGTTGGTAGGCCTAGCCAGTTACTATCGATGTTTTATTAAGGACTTCGCAGCTATAGCGAGACCTATATCGGACATCCTAAAAGGGGAAAACGGAACAGTTAGTAGATATAGGTCACGAAACATTCCGGTTCAATTCTCTGAAGCGCAACAACAAGCGTTCCAGAAATTACGAAATATC
Organism: Drosophila parabipectinata; assembly: GCA_018153455.1. Lineage (NCBI taxonomy): Eukaryota > Metazoa > Arthropoda > Insecta > Diptera > Drosophilidae > Drosophila > Drosophila parabipectinata. Next base: position 25,841 of record JAECYA010000335.1, on the reverse strand, counting down.
TTGGCATCCGACGACAAACCTGGCAACGACAAACATAATCAATTCAATGGATAAGCCCCTGAACTGTTTCCAAAACCAGATAACTCTGGAGGAGGCACGCTTTCCATCAAAACGCAGCTTCGTCCTCTTTGGAAACAAGAGACGGCATGCGATTAACTTCTCCTGCAAAGAGTCATTAATTGATTAACTCGCAGACACAATCGTTCCTAAGGCGTAAACGCCATTCTTTGCGACTTGCACACGCTGGCAATGATTCAGGACGAATTGGTTCCGGCAATTTCCAGCCATTAAATTTTGGCACTGCAAAAAACGCGTGACGGATATTTTTGCAGTCCCTGAGAGACGGGAAATCCTCACCGTCGAGCACAATAGGGCCCACAGATCAGCCCAAGAAAATGTTAAGCAGGTACTCTCCGAGTACTACTTTCCAAAGATGGCCGGGTTAGCTACTGAAATCGTAGCGAGCTGCAAAAAATGTGCCAAAGCCAAGTACGATAGGCACCCCAAGAAACATGAGCTAGGCGAGACTCCGATCCCCTCTCATGTGGGAGAATTGCTCCATATCGATATTTTTCCACAGACAAAAATACTTCCACACTTGCATTGACAAGTTTTCGAAGTTCGCAGTTGTGCAACATGTACACTCGAGGACAATCGAGATCTTAAACCAGGCATACTACAGATCATGAATTTTTTCCCTAAGGCTAGAGTAGTCTATTGCGATAACGAACCTTCGTTAAATTCACATACTATCTCAGCCATGCTTGACAATCATTTTGGCGTCAGCATAGCAAATGCACCGCCACTCCATAGCGTCTCAAACGGGCAAGTGGAGCGCTTTCATAGCACCCTCTTGGAACTCGCTCGGTGCTTAAAAATCGACAAGGGGATGACTGATACTGTGGAGATTATTCTATTGGCAACCGCCAAATATAATAAGTCAATTCACTCCGTCGTTGACAAACGACCGGTCGACATCGTGCAAGAGCACCCAGATGACCCACAGACGGAGGCCCGGGATAAGATCATTAAGGCGCAAAACACGCTCCGAACCAGGGAAAATGCCTCCCGAAAACGCAGAGTATTCGAAGTCGGCGAAAAGGTATTGGTAAAGTCCAACAGAAGGCTAGGAAATAAGCTCACACCCTTGTGTGAGGAGAGAGCCGTAGAAGCGGACCTGGGGACCACGGTCCTCATTAAGGGGAGGGTGGTCCACAAGGACAATCTTAAATGATGCTACCAACAATGTCCTTTATGTTTTTTATTCATAAGTTTATAATACTAATTCTAATTCTTTTCACATATTCAGTTCATATTTGATATCCAATAAATAAAGAGAACCAGCTCTCATGCATGGAACTCCGGCACTTAGCCGTTAACTCTTTTATTAATTATTATACTGACTGAGTCACAAGGCCAGCGGTATCGAAGGACAGTCATCCTTCCACAGTAATCTCCCTATCTCAACATAGGAGCAGTACGACCATCCCTTGGGATCTACAGCGACGTGGGCCACCAGCGGCAGTTACCTTCCGCCGACCCTCGCCACGGATGTCCAACCAGCGGCAGTGACCTACTGCCGGCCCGGACAATCAATTGAGGAAGGAAGTCGAAGCGACCACCCGACTCTCCAGTGGCTGCCAACCTTGGCGGTCACCAATACCTAATCAGCCGGCTCTACCCCTGCCACGGAGGCATAGCCAGCCGGCTTTGCAATATTATTAATTTACACAAATTGGAATATTACTTGTTTTAATTTATACAAAAATGTACAAGAACTTTGAATTAAATTATATTGAACCCAACATTATAATAACATGGAATTTGCCAAAAACTTTGCGAAATCAGAATTGTATAAATAAAGATTTAATTGCAGAAGGAAGCAATATAATAAAAGCATTCAACTGTTCTATACAAATCAGGGACTGTAACGGTTATAATTAAAAAAAAAAATTACAAAATAAAAGTTATTTCTTAATTTTTATGAAAAAATTGATTTTTAATAATTAAAATTAATTTTAATAATAAAAAATTAGTAATAATTATTAAGTATAAATTTTTCTATAAAAATTACGCAATAACTTTTATTTTGTAATTTTTATTATATAAATTGGAAAATAAAAATTATTCGATAACTTTTATTTTAAAATTGAAAATAAAGATTGAATCTGTATATCTTTGGATCCGTTGAAGCCAGATCCAATATATATGTATATATATGATCTACACATCAATACCTTTCAGATGGTATATAATAAGTATGTATATATGTTTATCCGCTTATGTGCCTGTGCAGTATTGGCAGTATTCACAAATAACTATTTATAATAACTATACTATAATAACTAACCCAACTATTGTTGCGGCGGCTGAGAAAGAATAGTTCATTAAATTATTAAAGCGTGGATAAAATTACGCAATAACTTTTATTTTGTAATTTGTATTATATAAATTGAAAAATAAAAATTATTCGATAACTTTTATTTTAAAAATTGAAAATAAAGATTGAATCTGTATATCTATTCCGATAAGAAGTGCAACATGGTCAAAATTTTAGTATGCGTTGAACTTTGCTTCACAAGTAAATTGGTTGCCATGGGACGTAAACGTGATGCTATTGTGCGCGATTTTTTCGACTTTAATTTCGAAAAAAATGAATCAAAGTGTAAAATCTGCAACAGCCCTTTTCAGGGCTCATACTTCACTAACTTAAGGAGGCATCTTCTAGACCGGCATGCCGAAGCTTACTCATCTGAGTTAAGCCAGGAGAGCAGCGAACCTGCGGAAAAGCAAAAAAAAATTGTAATCAAGATGTCGGCCAGTCAAGTGAAAGAGGCTTGCGTCCAATTTGTAACACGAAAAATTGCCATTTCAAATGTTTGATTCTGCACCTTTTAAGACATTGACGGAGCAAATTTTTAAGGGCTTGGACATGACTCCCATAACAGCGCGGAATGTGATGCAGCATGTGTCGGAAAAGTACGAACGCGAAAAGGCCTTGTTAATAAGGCGGCTAAAAAATAAGGTCGTTTCGCTGAAAATTGACATCGCTTCACGGCATTCCAAAGGCATAATGGGCTTAAATGTGCAGTATTATCATAATAAAGCCATTGAGATCAAGACGTTAGGTGTTATTGAGCTGCATCAAAAAACATTTTGGGCTCAATTTGAGCAGTGAAGTTGAAAATATTTTGGCAGATTTTTCAATTTCTAAGCAGCAAATCTATACCATCACGTCCGACAATGGCAAAAATAGGCAATAGAAGGCAATAGAGCATTTAAATGAAGATCCTGAAAGTACGCTAAGCCCGACGATGAAAATGAGGAGCTAGTGCAAGAAGTACGAATTTTTTCCATCGCTTCAATACGATGTGCTGCTCACTCCTTGCAACTGGCCGTCAAGGATTTTTTAAATAACGATGAGAGGAGCGAAACTGTGGAAAACGCGCGAAAACTGGTGAAGACATTGCGAACACCGACTTTCAGGTAAGATTTCCAAAAGATTAATTATTTTAATAATAAAAAAATAATAAAACATATACTACATTAAGGCTAGCAATTGCTGCAACATCGTTACCGCTGCCCATAAATGATGTGCCAACAAGGTGGAGCTCGACGTACGAGATGCTGAAAAGTGTATGCATTTACGAAGAATTCATACACCAACACTTGCCACCAATTCGTCAACTTACGGAGCAGCAATGGACTGACATCAAAGCACTGCTGTCTGTGCTGGAGCCGATATCCGTGGCTACCAAAAAATTGCAGAGCGAACAGCTTTATTTTGGCGACTTTTTCAAGCTTTTGTTGGAGACGAAACTCATGATTAATTCTATGAGCAGCAATATTCATAAGGAAGATCTTGTCAAAAGCTTAGAGAGTCGAGAGAATATTCTTATAACGAATGAGGTTATTCTCTCTGCAATTTATTTGGATCCCAGACTTCGGCGGATTATACATATGTAGATAAAAAGCAGATTCAGCAGGCAGCAGCGAGGAACCATTTATTGGGACTGATGCGGAAAATACTTGCAATAAGTAGACAAGTAAGCTGAATGATCTTTCTCATATTTACTTTATAATTAATTACACTCTTTTTCTCTTTTACTAGGAAAACCCAATCAATGAAGACCGAATAGCAGCTGATACTGGTAGGTCTGAAGCATCGTTTTCACAACCGAACGATGGCCCTGAACTAACGTCCCAGAGTACATGCTCATTATTAAATGAATATTTAAATTCATTTGCGGTGAGCTCTGGAAGCGAAGACTCTGAGGACGATGATGAACCCGAGCTTAAATTGGCGGCAACAGAAATAAACGAATATTCACCAAAGCCCATAGATCCAAGCGTGAATATTATGAGCTATTGGGAGTCGAAAAAATTCACGTATCCACGCTTGTACCGTCTGGCTCAAATAGTACATGCTGTGCCTGCAACCAAAGATTATAAAGTACATAGATGGGACATCAGGGCCCAAAACGGTCAACTTTTTGCGTCGAGCTTGTTGGTGAGGGGGGAACGCACATGCATACGATTCTATTTTTAGAACTCTTTACATGTATCCGTCAACAAAAATGTGAACCCATGTGTGTATGTGTGACTGCTCGCACGACGGAGTAAAAATGTTTTGGCTTCCAAATTTCAATTTCAATTTCTCGTTCCTGTTTTCGATGCGCCGATGTGGTAGTTGCTAGAACAAATAGTATTTTTGATCGCTGCAGATCGAGACAGGATGGTATGTGTAATGCATAGAGTAGTTACTCTATGTGTAGTTTTTCTGTGTTCAAATCCTAGTAAGGACTATGAACTTTTTCGTTCTTTTATAATTACTTTTTTTTATTTTTCCTTAATTATAATATTTTTCTTTAATTTTACAATTTTAAAATTGTTTTGTTCTTCATTATGTCCGGCTAATAAAATTTTAAAGGGAGTCCTTCCGGCATTTTGTCATCCGACACGTCCGTCACTTATTTTTACAACAATTGTAATAGAATAATAATAACGTAAAAATTAAAAATAAAAAAAAAAAGTAAATATGAAAAGAATCATAAAACTAAAACTTTATCAAAATTGAAACAACCGCCCGCTATTGAAGTCGAACCCAGGACCCCATGAATAAGGACCGCGCACTATCCATCTAGGCTACCCTCGAAGTTGATTTTATGATACTTAAAATTGGTGTTAAAGGAGGCGCTAGAATCCATACCAAAAACGGAGCTGACGAGTAAGGATAGTAGAAGATATTTCTGATCTCTTTACTCTCACAGTGGTTCGGTTACAACGTTTCAAACTTTAATCGTTCCAAAGATGTTACGATCTAAAAATAGAATTCTCTCTTTCCCTCTCTCATCTGCCAGTCGTTTGACATGGAACCCGCTCTCAAATGTTTTCATTATTACAGCGGGTTCCACGACAAAAAAATGAAAACACTTGAGAGCGGGTTTCACGACGCGGCTGCCAAAATGCCGTAGAACCCGCACTTATAGACATTTTTACAGCGGGTTCCACTACGAACTGAGACGATGTTAAGGTGATTTTACAATTTTGTATTTTTTTTATTGGATTATAAATTTAGGAAAAAACATTAAAAGAATAAAGATATAATATAAATAGATTTAAAATTTAAAAAATGGATGTCCCGAGCCCGGTTTGAACTCGTTTTACTTTGCACACAAGCCAAGCACTCTACCACTCGGCTATTCCTCTTTCGTTGTCGCGCGGAAAATTGTTCAAACTTAACTTGTCGCGCAATGGAACCCGCTCGTTCCAGCGGGTTCCACTGATGGAACCCGCCATAGAAAATTTTTCTTTGTATGAGATGTCCCATCTATGTACTGTATAATCTTTGCTGCAACGCAGGTATCGGTTGAAAGGGCATTTTCGGCCCTTAAATTAGTAATTACTGATCTTAGATGCAACCTTGCCGAAGACTTTGTGCAAAAGTTAATGTTCTTGAAATTAAATAATTAGCCATTTATATATTAAAAACTAATAAATTGTTGTAATTTAATCTTGATTAATAATTTTATGAACTACTACTCTTTCTCAGCCGCCGTAACAATAGTTGGGTTAGTTATTATAGTATAGTTATTATAAATAGTTATTTATGAATACTGCCAATACTGCACAGGCACATAAGCGGATAAACATATATACATACATACTTATTATATACCATCTGAAAGGTATTGATGTGTAGATCATATATATACATATATATTGGATCTGGCTTCAACGGATCAAAAGATATATAGATTCAATCTTTATTTTCAATTTTTAAAATAAAAGTTATCGAATAATTTTTATTTTCCAATTTATATAATAAAAATTACAAAATAAAAGGTTTTGCGTAATTTTTATATATAAATTGATACTTAATAATTATTACTAATTTTTTATTATTAAAATTAATTTTAATTATTAAAAATCAATTTTTTTCATAAAAATTGAAAAAAAATGTATCTTGTTTTTGAATTCGCCATAAAAATTTAACTTATGACAATTTTTTTCAATTTTTTTGGAGACTGTTTTGGCCTTCAATTTTTTTAACTCATAATCATTATTTACGGTCCCTGATACAAATAGAAGATGTAATAATAACAAATACTATGCAAATACTATACAAATACTACACATACTACACATACTACAAATACTATAACCTTTATCATATATCCGTAGCCAAAGAAATATTCCAAAACAATTTTATTAATACTACTATCAATAATAATTATTGAAAAGGATACTAATTAATTATAAAAAACAAAAGGTTATTAGTCCCGAAAAAGAAACTAAAAGTTCAGAAATTAAAGAAAATGACCTACAGTTATACCCCAAACTAACCGCCTGAGGACAGGCTAAATTCTTAAGGATGGGGAAGTAACATATCAACAAAATTTCTTTAAGTATATATCAGTAAATTTTGTAAGCCGAAGCTGAAGCCTTTTGTATTGATTATTGTATTGTATTGTATTGTATTGTATTGTATTCCAATTTTTTAGAAACAAACATTGAACATAGAAAACGGCGTACGACTTAAATTTAGTGGTGCCATCTATGGGTCAAGTATGTGTAAAATTGAGCAGCGCCATCTACCGTATTATTTTATACGCCCTTTATTGGCATAAAAGCAAACGATCATGTCAAAAAATAAACTTGCCAGGATCATCGCCGTCTATGTTTTCTATATTTTCTGATATCTTGCCTTGGTTTCCATCAGAGAACTGCAAGGGTGTCAATTTTTGCCACCTAACTCACACCCCATACAATTGTTGTCTCGGTGCAACTCATTCCTGCTTAAGCAAAGTAAAAACCCACACTCATCAAACATGTTGTGTGTGGCATGAGTGCCGGAAGTTTTAAGCACCCGGTCATACAGGTGCCGATGTTATTTTGACTTTTCACCTATTCTGTTTTGAGCTACGCGTGCCGGTCACACTCGCACAAAAAAGGAAATTAGAAAGAGGCACAAGTAACAAAAAAAGCAGGACGCAAATATGCATCAGTAGGCAAAACACATATAAATCACCCAGGTGTTTCGGACACACCATGGTGTACATATATGTATGGGTGCACACATGTACACGGGTGTTTATTAATTATTACTTTTTTTTGCGTTCAAGTTCATTTCATTTTTGATTCTGTCTGGAAAGATTACAATAATTAAAAATAAAATAGAGCGTGGTGAATACACCGTAACTCCAGCACACAAAGGAAAAAGTGTAATATGGACCATATTAAGTGATATTCTACAAGAAGACCAAACTGTCCTTCAAGGCTGGATATTTTGCAATACATGCAGAAAAGTTTTAAAATTTGTTGCCAACCAAACTTCGAATTTGTCAAGGCACAAATGTTGTCTGTCTTTGAGACATCCTAAGGGATAGGATGTCTTCATAGCAACAAGCTCTAAAAACCAAACAATTGTACCAAAGAATAAGTTTTTCTTTACTCATCTTGTTGCATTTTCAAATAATAGTACTAAACCTGCTTTTGAGGAATTGGAAAGTTATTGAACAGAGAGAGTTGCTTTATGCGAGGACTTCGAACCCATTGAATGGTGGCAATCCAAGAAAAGCTGTTATCCGCTTTTATCAAAATTAGCATTGCAACTTCTTTCTATTCCATCGAGCAGTGCAGCGGCCGAGAGAGTATTTTCATTAGCATTCAATATTATAACCGAAAAAAGAAATAGATTAGGGCCTGATACCGTATATAATTTACTCTTTCTGCATTCCTACATAAATAAATTTCAATAAAGTATTTATTATATTATTTTATTATTTTGTATTAATTTGTTAAAAAAAAGGAACGAAAGAAGCGAAATAAAATAAGCTTATACCAAAATCACTCAACACATTTTCTGCCTACATTTTTGTGTCTTCCTTTTCACCTGAACTTTTTGGGACGCTTACTCCATATGCAATATGCAATACACACTAATCAAAAAATATACCTAATTAATTTGATGCTTGTAACATCACACACCCATACATGCTTGCAAAGCAGAGGTCGGCACCCCAATACATTGATATGATTTTACCGCATTAGTGTTAGTAACGTATAGCAGAAAGTAGGCCTTGAGCATGACGTTTCACACATTTATACTGTGTGTGTGGCAGAGCTCGGGCAAAGAAATTTCCTATGCCCCCGAGATAGGGCCGTGCCGACCTCTGTTGCAAAGCAATCACCTATACCCAGTTTTCTGACAAGTAAAAACACCAGGGTGTCAAAATCACCCTACATTTACCCGGTGCACCTTAAGTGCCGGTGGATTGTTGCAGTTCTCTGGTTTCCATAAAGGGAAATATGCATGTAAAGAATAGATCATGTAAAAATGAAACTTGCCAGGATCATCGTTTGCCTAATTACATACTACTAAAATTTTTGTGCCGCTTATACGCCGTTTTCCTAATTCCCTACTAATTCAACTGCCCACGTGAAAAAGGATCGTGAAAAAATAAATAAGATTCAGGATCGTGAAAAATAAATAAAATTGATGAACAAAAAAAATGCCTTTTTACAAAAATTATATTTCTGTTGCTGAATTTATATTCCATTTAAAAGTATATTTTACGACAATTCTTTTGTAATTAATTTAGAATTAATGATGGAGACCAAATAATTATTTTAAAAAAAATATCCAACATTTTACTATGGTGTTGCATATCATTTAAAAGGATTTTTTACTCCAATTCTTTTTAATTAATTTTAAATTACCTCGGACTTATATAAAGAAATTTAATTTTATAATATAAAATATAATACAGAATTACAGAATTTTAGGAGTAAGTATATCACAAGAAAACCTTTTCGTAGAAAAGTGAAAATCCACCCTGAAGGGTCAAGAAAAAAAAACGAACCAATTGACCTGCTGCGATCCCTTTTTATCACTTTCTTGCAGGAGACATATTTATGTCAGGGTCGGAAGAAAGGTCAATATGTATTTTTTATTTAGGATTATATATATATATATATGAGTGTATATTGGATTGTGGATTTACCTTCCCAGCAACTTATACATGCATACACGGATATGACGCAAGAAATCAGCCGATTGCATATTTACTCCCTACTGTAGGCTCTAGGCTCTAAGCGTTATCTTTTCTTTCGAGTCTTCTGATTGGTTTTCTTGACTCATTTACCGGAAAAAAGTGTCGAAAATTGGGGTAGTTTTCATGCGTTAACTCATGTGCATATATTGATGATACCAATACATTCAATACATCGAACGGTGCACTTTTATCATTAATTGGTATTGGGGAGAAAGCCCAAGAAGAGCTTTTTAAGAATCTAGAGAATGATTCTCTGTCATCCATATACGAATTATTGACATCAACATGGGATTATTCAGCAACTACCATCGAGGATAAAACGTATGCCCCGGACACTCAAAAAAAATATTCGAGGAATTCGACGTCGATGACATATCAGTTTCTCCGTGCTTCATTCCGGAGTCCCCCGAGGGAGAGGAAAAATCATCAACTGAATTTTCTTTCCCGGACATTGACCACATATTTTTTGAAATAAATCACGGAAATGATAATTATTTAAGTTTAATATATGACGAATTTGATAAAATTTTAATTGATTTTCATTATTATTTTTATGCCATAAAGAATAAAAATAAAAAAAAAAAAAAAAAAAAAAAAATGTACCTTTGAACTTAAATTAAAATTAAATGAAAAACAATATTTGAAATTTAAAAGAAATATTTTGAAGTTCGTGTTAAGTAAATTATTTCCATTAATATCGTTGGATGATCCATTAAGAAATGGGTGTATAATTCACTTCGGAGCCAGTACGTTTTCACTTCAGTTGTGTTTTTTTAGAATGTGACGTTTTAATCCATAGCGATATTTAAAGGAAGGACTTTCTATACAGAGATCACAAACTAACGTTTTCATTTTGAAAATTTGAAAATTAACTGATCAAAATCAAACCTAGAACTTCTTTTATATATTTTTAAGAGTGAATCTGTGCTATTGTACATAATTTACCTATAAATTTTAAAATGAAAAACCATGCAGCCATCTCTTTCATTCCTAATAAAATTGAAATATATTATTAACATATAGTAAAGTCCTTTTTATACCCAAATACATTTATAAAAGGGTAAAATATATGTAAAATAATTAAATGTTTGTACCATAAGTTTTCAATAAAAAAAAAAATTATCTTTATTTCTTATATCCAACTGGTTGCATATATATATATATATATATAATTAAATGTTTGTACCATAAGTTTTCAATAAAAAAAAAATTATCTTTATTCCTTATATCCAACTGGTTACAAATATTTTTATTTGAAGAACACCAACCTACTACTTGTAGATATCAAACTGAACTCAACTTCTAACTCTGACTTCTTTTACGATCATACCTCGGTTTTGAGATTTCGAGCTTTACTTGAGTGTGTTTATTCTAATTGAGTGTGTTTTATTGTTTAGGCTGAGAACTTTCCCGATTGGACTTTGGATTCTTGCTTTTGAATTTGTTTTTGGCTTTGGTCCCGAAATTTGAGATTTACGATTGGGTTTGGGGATCTGAATTATGGGAACGTGCTGAATGCATGTTTCCCTCGGTCTGTTTGGTCTGAGGATTTGTTTATAAGTACTTTTCCATCCTCAATTATGTTTAGGTTTGATTTGGCTAGGGATCATGTTCGGTGCATTCGCCTATTTGAATCTAAGTCTCAAGGGTAAGTTCTGACAGATACTTAATGTGTATGTGTAAGTGTGTGGGTGTGTAGACATTTACATAGTTTATGTATGATGCTTTGGATATGTCACTCCCCCAACCTTTGAATGTGGCCTGTCCTCAGGACGATAAGTTTGGGTATAACATAAGATGCTCTCCTATGTTCATATTAGGTTGATCGTTTACAATTTCTGGTTCTTTGGTGTTTCTTCCTTAGGTTTTACATATTTTACAATTATTTTCTTCGGTAAACTTTTCAACTTATAGAATAGATACAAAGATAAACTTATAATTGTAATTATAAACGTAGTTGTAGTTATTATTTGGAATACATTATAATATTTTGTGTGTTTTTACAATTTCTTTTGTTTGCATATATGTAAGCGGTTCTAATTTTGTTACATTATTACTAACATAAACTGTTTGGGTGTAATCTCTCATTGTATTTGAAAGGATAAATTCATTCAATTGAACCGAACAATTAAGGATTTTGATAAGGTTACTTCCGCTTATAGAAATTTCTTTATTAATGCAATTTTGATTTGAAAGTGTTTTAGGGATGTTCTATGTCAATAAAATATTTGGTTCAATGTAATCAATTTGAAAATTTTTATGAGTTTTAGTGTATTTGTTTGGTCATTGAGCGTTTTCAATGCCGTAAATAAAAGACGAATTTAAATTTAGTATGAACGTTATAAAAATGTTTATTTCTGCCTGCAGATGAAGCCGGATGATCATCTGATAGACCAGCTTATGGTGCATGCAGAGACTAAAGTAAAAATACAGAGAGGGCGGCCCGACTGGTCACTGCGAAGCTAAAGCTCTCGAATAATGGAGAGGGCGGCCCGCCCTAGACACTGCGAGATAAAACTCTCTATAGAAAGCCCGTTGAATCGAGCGGCCGAGAGAGAGTCGGCTTGCGATCAACTAAGCTTTTGTATAAACTTAAGCCATAAATAAACATTACCAAACATTACGCTAACATATTTAAACATTAAAAATTACACCGCTGCTGCCTGACCCGACATTCCCCCCTCCGTTGGGGCCTGTCCTCCAACTATATTCGTAAGGGGCGAGGTACAGCTTAATCAGCTCCCAGCGAAGCACTCCAACCCGAAGAGGGATCCGCTCCATAGCTCTGCCCAGCGGCCACATCCATAGCCTCCAAAGTCCTGCATCGCTGCTCCAGAAACTCTGCCAGCGACTCCCAAGTAGGGATGGCGTCGGAACTTGAAGAACTTAGACTCTCCTCCCACTTAACCTGGGTAGCTGGGTCCAACCGTTGAAGAAGCACCTGGACAATGATGCAGCCGGCTATCTCATTCGTCGAACACAAATTCTTCAAAGTTCTCATATGGGCATTGAATTTGTCGGATAACCCTCGAAGACCTGTTATTGAATCACCTTCCACTAGAGTGAGGCCAAGAATCTCGTTCACATGAGCCTCAAATATTAAACGACGGCTATTAAATCGTTTCTCCAGCAAATTCAGCGCGACATCATAATTCTCATCGGAGACTTCCAAGGAGAGAACTGCTTCGAAAGCGGACTCCCGAAGGCAAGATCGCAACCTTTGCAGCTTTTCCACCTTACTGATGCTCGGATTACCGCCGATGATTGTACAGAAAATCGAGTAAAACTCAGGCCATTACCAAACATTACGCTAACATATTTAAACATTAAAATTACACCGCTGCTGCCTGACCCGACATTCCCCCTCCGTTGGGGCCCTGTCCTCCAACGTAAGGGGCGAGGTACAGCTTAATCAGCTCCCAGCGAAGCACTCCAACCCGAAGAGGGATCCGCTCCATAGCTCTGCCCAGCGGCCACATCCATAGACTCCAAAGTCCTGCATCGCTGCTCCAGAAACTCTGCCAGCGACTCCCAAGTAGGGATGGCGTCGGAACTTGAAGAATTTAGACTCTCCTCCCACTTAACCTGGGTAGCTGGGTCCAACCGTTGAAGAAGCACCTGGACAATGATGCAGCCGGCTATCTCATTCGTCGAACACAAATTCTTCAAAAAGTTCTCATATGGGCATTGAATTTGTCGGATAACCCTCGAAGACCTGTTATTGAATCACCTTCCACTAGAGTGAAAGAATCTCGTTCACATGAGCCTGAAATATGAAACGACGGCTATTAAATCGTTTCTCCAGCAAATTCAGCGCGACATCATAATTCTCATCGGAGACTTCCAAGGAGCGAACTGCTTCGAAAGCGGACTCCCAAAGGCAAGATCGCAACCTTTGCAGCTTTTCCACCTTACTGATGCTCGGATTACCGCCGATGATTGTACAGAAAATCGAGTAAAACTCAGGCCATTCAGAGTATCCACCGGTGAAGGTAGGAAGAGGCAAGGGAGGCAAAGCTTGAAACCTTTGACCTGACCCCGAGTCAACCTGCATGGTGGACATTCCGTTAGCTAGGGTGGAGTGGGCAGCAATTCGGGAAGAGCGAAGGGTCGTCTCGTGCTCAATTTCGGCCTGCATTGTCATTACCAGCTCCGAGACAGTCCATCGGAGCTCACTACTCATCTGCGAAATGTCCAAATCCTCAAGCTCCCCGTGGATGGCCTTGAAGTCGCTGAACATGGCGACTATCTGACCATGACGCACGTGGATCATGGCATCGTCCACCAGGCTGAAGAGCTCTTTGGATCCTCTGCAAGTCCTGGAGAATACCCAGGGCCTTGTACTTTAGAACAGCACTACGGGTTGGAGTGGGTGCTCCTGTGTCTGCGCCGCTGAGGTTCATGGTTGATTTATTAAGTTCCGACCAACCCGAAGTAAATAATTCAGGCGACAAATTTTTTTTTTGCTCCAAATTTATTTCCCCGCGACGAACACGACTTGTCCCACTGTGCGCTCAGAACCGTAGCGGAATTGTGGAACGTATATATATATGAAGTCTATGCGCGGGCGAATGCACTTGCTTTGTGGAACGTAAATATGTATGTTTTTTAAATGTTTTTTCGCGGCTCAATAGTTTTTTTAAATTGTTAATTATATTAACTAAATCACGTCGGGGTCACCAATGTTTGGTCATTGAGCGTTTTCAATGCCGTAAAAAAAAGGCGAATTTAAATTTAGTATGAACGTTATGAAAATGTTTATTTCTGCCTGCAGATGAAGCCGGATGATCATCTGATAGACTAGCTTATGGTGCATGTAGAGACTAAAGTAAAATACAGAGAGGGGGGCCCGACTGGTCGCTGCGAAGCTAAAGCTCTCGAATAATGGAGAGGGCGGCCCGACCTAGACACTGCGAGCTAAAACTCTCTATAGAAGGCCCGTTGAATCGAGCGGCCGAGAGAGAGTCGGCTTGCGATCAACTAAGCTTTTGTATAAACTTAAGCCATAAATGAACATTACCAAACATTACGCTAGAATATTTAAACATTAAAATTACACCGCTGCTGCCTTACCCGACAGTATTTACAACCTGTATTTTCTTATCTAATTATTCCATTTATACATTCGTCATCATGTAGGAAATACTTATTGATCGTGTTCTCTGTTAGTATGTTATTGTCGTCATCTGGGTAGGGAATAATTTCGAAAACAGGGGCTTTAAATATTTCAGTAGGAATGTGGGACATAATCAGAATTTCATTTGTATTAGTTTTGAGCCAAGTCGAAGTTTTGATTTTAAGCAATTTCTCGGAATTCAACTGTTTTAAATTATCATGTTTTAAAAGTTTGGGGTTAAAAATTCCAAGTCTTGTTAATTGCATTCCTAACTCAATGTCTTTTATGTATTCTGTGAAGTGTTGTAAATTAAATATTAGGACGTTAGCCTGTTGTTCTTTCTCTTCCTCGTCTCTAAACTTGTTGATTAAATCTAATCCATTGTTTACGGCATCAATGATCTTATTTAAGTCATTACTTTGAATACTATTCTCGGTTAGTGTATCGATTTTCTGTTCTAACTCTTCTTTATCATCCTGATCCAATGTTCCAAATAAGTATTTGTAAGTTGTTCCTACCATGTTTAACAACCCTCTTTTGCTACGTTTTGCGATTTTAATTCCATTAATTTCTCGTTGAAGTTTTCCCACTTAATATTCTATCTGCAATGATCCTTTGAATTCACATGATTCTTCTACCAATTTTTTTAGAGACTTGTTCTGTTTTCGTGATATTTATACTTAGAAAGTGATTCTCATAATTAGTTTGAATGTCTATCGTGCCTGTATTAAACATCAAGTATCCATTTTGTGCTTTTATCGAATTTATTTCGATGTTTTGTCCATTCGTCATTTGAATTGAAGTAGTTAATATAATCATAAACATAATAATTTTATAAAGGTTGTTGAATCCATTCAGTTTCTTCTGTTTGTCTGGAATTATTTTATTTAGTTTCATTACCTGGATGTAATTATTTTTTTTTTTTTAAAAAAACGATATGACCTAAAAAATTCAGTTTCCTTTTTCATGAACTCACATTTATCCAATTGAAATTTCAAATTGGCGTTCCTTAATTTTCCAAAACCTTCTTAAGAGACAAATATGTTCTTCCAATGAAGTGGAGAAAATAATGATGTCATCCAAGTATACTAAACAATCTTTATAGATTAAATCTTCTAAGAGATTGTTCATACATCTTTGAAAAGTTGCAGGGGCGTTTTTGAGACCAAATGGCATAATGTTTTTTGGAATTTTCATCCATTTGAATTTGGTGGAAGCCTTTGGCTAAATCGAGTGTTGTAAAATATTGGCATTTTCCTAATTTGTCTAGAATTTCATCCATTCTAGGGATCGGGAATTTATCATTTATTGTGATTTCATTTAAACTGCTATAATCTATTACTAATCTGAATTTTTTCTTTCCTGAAGCATCACTTTTCTTTGGGACTATCCAGATTGGTGAACAATAAGGAGATTTCGACTTTCGAATTATTCCTTGTTTAATCATCTCAGTAATTTGTGTATTAACTTCTTCGTCGAAAGCTTGCGCATATTTTTATGACTTTTTATATATCGGGGTCTTCGTGTTTTGTTTGTATTGAATGTTTTATTGTACTAGTAAAAGTCAAATTTTCACCTTCCTTGTACTGAATATTTTGAATTCAAACAAAACCTTTTTTAAATCTTTCTTTTCCTCTTCATTTAAATGTTCGAGACGAAATTCATTGCATTCTCTAAGTTCGTTGTTTATGGAAAAATTAAATGAGTCATCCTCTGATAGAGGTGGATTAAGGCAATCTTGTGCGGTCTCATCCTTTTCCTCTTTCTTTTCGGTTGACTTTGGGCCAAGGCATTTTGGTGCGGTCTGGCCCTCTTTAATTTCTTGTTCGGAAGATTTTGGGCTAAGGCATTTTAGTGCGGTCTTGCCCTCTTTATCATCTTCACCATATTCAATGAAAAGTTTTTTGTTTCCTAATGTAATTGATTCATCTTCATAATCTCTCTTAGCTTTACTTTCTTTCAAAAAATCTCTGCCTATAAGTATGTTATAATTCTCTGAGAATTTATGTAAGAAAAATTTTTGTTTTAACGGGCAAATTTTACTGGGATTTAATGTAATGCTTTTAAGTAAGTTAATTGGGCCATTTATTGTATAGACTTTCTGATTTTCGTTACTTTCTGCAAAATTTCCTGAGTTTTCTCTCATGATGTTAATGGAAGATCCTGTATCGACCATTGCTTTGAGAGAAAACTCAGGAAATGGTTTCTTGATTTTGGTTTCTGGCAGGTGAATTCGGAATATTTGCTGGATTGTTTGATCCTGAATTATAATTCAAATAATTATTTGAGTTATGTCGGGGATAATGATTTGAATTATTTCTTGAGTAATTTTGATTCTGTCTTGAATTTCCCAAATTCCTACGATGATCATAATACCTTGTTTTATAATTATTTGCCTAGATTGCCTAGAGTCATTGCTGCCTCTTTTAAATTAGTAATAGTTGTAATATCTCTTTTCGATAGTGAATTATACAATCTGTCCGGAAGTTTCTTTTGACCTTGTATAAATTGTAATCAATGAACTTGTATAAATTGATTTATCCCCAGCCAACCAGCGGAGTCCGCACGGTGCTCCGTTAGGACTCCTAATGTGCGAGCGCAAAGCCTCCTAGGGACGCTCCTAAAAGTGTCCGTAAGAGCATGTTTTTGGGAGAAAAGTGCCATTTCAAAATATATGAAAACGGTGTGCCCTGCGGACTCCTAGAATGAGTAATTTCGGAGTCCCAGAATGCTCCCTTAGATAAACCGCAGGTACTCCGTGCGGACTCCTTTCTTTGCTTACAATTATTAAGAAGAGGAGTCCTAAAATCATCCGAAGATAACCTAGGCGGAGTATTTTGGGATTGTGTTTGTGCACTTAAAATGCTCCGTAGAGGAGTCCTTCTTTGTGCACCTAAAATACTCCTTAGAGGAGTCCCTACGGTTTCTCAAAATGCTCCCAGCTTATGTATTATATTAATTAACATATAATAGGTATTTTATTAAATTGTTTAGTTCATTTTATTTATTATTGAGAATAAAGTTAAAAAAGTTACATTTTTATGGAGAAAGAACTGACAAAATAACTTCTGTATAAGGAATGATAAGTAATTCAATTAGTAATGAACATAACTTCCACTTCCTATCACAACGCTAGGCACTTGCCTTGGAGGCACTTTTTTAAGGGGATCGATAGTCGGCACTTAACTCACAGCCATAGCGACGTAAAATTTGTAAAAGCCCATTAATGGCAGATCCTGAAATATTAAATATTACTGACCCCTCTGCTAACTCTTCCTTTAGTTTTGACGAGAATCCGTTTGACTCGCAATCGTCTTCTCTTTCGTACTCCTCATCTTCTGCGCCCGAGCTATCGCTGAAATTTGTCAGTTAACGAAGCTATTATTCTATTAGATTGTTTTTCTACGAGTCTTCGTTTGGACATTTTTAACAATTTGTGTAAACTCAAAACAATTATAAATTTTAAAAACGCACGCACCACGTGGAATCGAAAATTTGCACTGACTAACTTGCATAAAAAGAAGAACAAAACACACAAAAAGAAAAGAAAACAAAACGCACGGAAGATTGTACGAGGAACAGATGAAAATAGAAGAGCAGCAAAGAAAAGCTCCGAAAACGCTCCGTGACGGTGCGACTTTAGAGCCCTTTTTATTCTTTGCTTCGGAGGGCTCCGAAAACACTCCGAAAAGGTGCTACTTTGGGAGTCTCGTTTCGATCCTTCTTCGGTGAGCTCCGCAATCGCTCCGAAGAAGTGCTACATTGGGACTCCTTTATCGCTCCATTTTCGGAGCGCTCCGAAAACACACCTTTGCGGTATAAATTTGGGAGTCCGTTAACACTCCTTGTTCGGAGCGCTCCGCATATGGTTGGCTGGGTCTGTCTGATTCATTTCTAATTCTAACTTATTTAAAACTACCGGAGGACCTGATTAAAGTTCGTTTATGAACTTACTGATGCTCCCCGGATAAGATGTTTGATGTACGTTGCGGATAACATCTTCGTATGGCCTATGGTCCTTAAATGCTTTGATCAGGGCCAGTTTCGTCTGCATCCATGTTGTGGTTTTTTCTTCTGCGATGACTGCTTGTGCTGAGTCAACAATGGTCCTCTCGATGGCCCCGTAGATGATATGGTTTGCCTCACATCCTGTGTTGGGTATAACTGCAACAGATACTCGACCCGTGTAATGAATCTGCTGACCTCTATTGGGTTGCCGTCGAAATAAGGCAGTTCCTTGATTTGTCCAATCAATTGATTGAGATGGATCTCGGATAACTGTGGTGTTCCCATTTTCTTCGCTTTTGAAGTTTTTTGTATTGCAATATTGACGCACGAAAATTCGTGGAGTTATTGACCGAATTGGATTTTTAATTAATTGTCTTTATATACAGTCGCACTGCACATAAATTCTTTTGCGGATTTCTTTTAGTCACTTTCGCTGATCAGGATAAACTAGTCGTATAGTATTATCCTTCTTTGTTGATCAGTACCGATAACTTGGTGTAAGGACCTTTTTAGAAATCCTACCATAGGATTTCTACCATAGTTTTACCATACCATAGTTTTCAATAAAAAAAAATTATCTTTATTTCTCATATCCAACTGGTTACAAATATTTTTATTTGAAGAACACCAACCTACTACTTGTAGATATCAAACTGAACTCAACTCCTAACTCTGACTTCTTTTACGATCATACCTCGGTTGTGGAGATTTCGAGCTTTACTTGAGTTTGTTTATTCTAATTGAGTGTGTTTTATTGTTTAGGCTGAGAACTTTCCCTATTGGACTTTGGATTCTTGCTTTTGAATTTGTTTTCGGTTTTGTTTTTGTTTTGTTTTTTTTTGGTTGATTTGGTCCCGAAATTTGAGTTTTACGATTGGGTTTGGGGATCTGAATTATGGGAACGTGCTGAATGCATGTTTCCCTCGGTCTGTTTGGTCTGAGGATTTGTTTATAAGTACTTTTCCATCCTCAATTATGTTTAGGTTTGATTTGGCTAGGGATCATGTTCGGTGCATTCGCCTATTTGAATCTAAGTCTCAAGGGTAAGTTCTGACAGATACTTAATGTGTATGTGTAAGTGTGTGGGTGTGTAGACATTTACATAGTTTATGTATGATGCTTTGGATATGTCACTCCCCCAACCTTTGAATGTGGCCTGTCCTCAGGACGATAAGTTTGGGTATAACATAAGATGCTCTTCTATGTTCATATTAGGTTGATCGTTTACAATTTCTGATTCTTTGGTGTTTCTTCCTTTGGTTTTACATATTTTACAATTATTTTCTTCGGTAAATTTTTCAACTTATAGAATAGATACAAAGATAAACTTTTAATTGTAATTATAAACGTAGTTGTAGTTATTATTTGGAATACATTATAATATTTTTTGTGTGTTTTTACAATTTCTTTTGTTTGGATATATGTAAGCGGTTCTAATTTTGTTACATTATTACTGACATAAACTGTTTGGGTGTAATCTGCCATTGTATTAGAAAGGATAAATTCATTCAATTGAACCGAACAATTAAGGATTTTGATAAGGTTACTTCCGCTTATAGAAATTTCTTTATTAATGCAATTTTGATTTAAAAATGTTTTAGGGATGTTCTATGTCAATAAAATATTTGGTTCAATGTAATCAATTTGGAAATTTTTATGAGTTTTAGTGTATTTGTTTGGTCATTGAGCGTTTTCAATGCCGTAAGAAAAAGGCGAATTTAAATTTAGTATGAACGTTATAAAAATGTTTATTTCTGCCTGCAGATGAAGCCGGATGATCATCTGATAGACCAGCTTATGGTGCATGCAGAGACTAAAGTAAAATACAGAGAGGGCGGCCCGACTGGTCACTGCGAAGCTAAAGCTCTCGAATAATGGAGAGGGTGGCCCGACCTAGACACTGCGAGCTAAAACTCTCTATAGAAAGCCCGTTGAATCGAGCGGCCGAGAGAGAGTCGGCTTGCGATCAACTAAGCTTTTGTATAAACTTAAGCCATAAATAAACATTACCAAACATTACGCTAACATATTTAAACATTAAAATTACACCGCTGCTGCCTGACCCGACAGTATTTACAACCTGTATTTTCTTATCTAATTATTCCATTTATACATTCGACAAATACAATCTTTCCTGTTTCTTTATCAAATACTTTTTCATCATGTAGGAAATACTTATTGATCGTGTTCTCTGTTAGTATGTTATTGTCTTCATCTGGGTAGGGAATAATTTCGAAAACAGGGGCTTTAAATATTTCAGTAGGAATGTGGGACATAATCAGAATTTCATTTTTATTAGTTTTGAGCCAAGTCGAAGTTTTGATTTTAAGCAATTTCTCGGAATTCACCTGTTTTAAATTATCATGTTTTAAAAGTTTGGGGTTAAAAATTCCATGGGGGTTTAAAATTCTTGTTAATTGCATTCCTAACTCAATGTCTTCTATGTATTCTGTGAAGTGTTGTAAATTAAATATTAGGACGTTAGCCTGTTGTTCTTTCTCTTCCTCGTCTCTAAATTTATTGATTAAATCTAATCCATTGTTTACGGCATCAATGATCTTATTTAAGTCATTAGTTTGAATACTATTCTCGGTTATTGTATCGATTTTCTGTTCTAACTCTTCTTTATCATCCTGATCCAATGTTCCAAATAAGTATTTGTAAGTTGTTCCTACCATGTTTAACAACCCTCTTTTGCTACGTTTTGCGATTTTAATTCCATTAATTTCTCGTTGAAGTTTTCCCACTTAATATTCTATCTGCAATGATCCTTTGAATTCACATGATTCTTCTACCAATTTTTCAAAGATTTGTTCTGTTTTCGTGATATTTATACTTATAAAGTGATTCTCATAATTAGTTTGAATGTCTATCGTGCCTGTTTTAAACATCAAGTATCCATTTTGGGCTTTTATCGAATTTATTTCGATGTTTTGTCCATTCGTCATTTGAATTGAAGTAGTTAATATAATCATAAACATAATAATTTTATAGAGGTTGTTGAATCCATTCAGTTTCTTCTGTTTGTCTGGAATTATTTTATTTAGTTTCATTACTTGGATGTAATTATTTTTATCTTTTTAAATTTAGATTTATAATGAGTAATTTTCCTGCCTCTATTGGTTTCTTCAAAATGTTTCTCATCTACTTGTCTGATATTTCCAGTCTTTTTAAATGGGTTAGTTGTTTTTGATTTTACGAACGCAGATTGCTTATATTTGGTATCTATTTCATAATCATGTCTGTCTTTATTTAGCTGATTAATTTTATTAATTTTCTTATCCTGTGTATCATAATCGGGTGTTCCTGCATACATGAAAATGTCGGCTGGTACTCTGTTTGTAGCATTATGTTTTGTTTTGTGGTTATAAATGTAAAGTATTAACTCGAATTTAGTGTACCTATTTTCAATATTTGTCTCACTTCCAATGATTCGTAGTTTTTCGTTAACTGTCTTATGGAATCTTTCTACGTCTGATATACCGTTCTTACTTGTTGTTACGTGAATTTTTACCTCTTCCGAATTTAACCAGTTGTGTAAAGCTACACACATAAATACTGAATCCTTATCTGCTTTAATTTCTTGTGGTTTTCCCATTTCATTAAATATTTTCATTATTGCTCTTTTCGCTTCTAACCAATCTTTACTTGTTATTTCTACTAATGAAGCCAATTTTGAATACACGTCAATACAAGACAAAAACTGTTGATTACCCACTATATAAAAATCCATTACATATTTTTCGCGGATGTTTTGTATTTCTGGAGTGGTTTCAAAATAAAGTTTTGTGTTTCTATGTTCTGTTTTAGATATGTTACAAATTTCGCACTCGTTAATAATGTTCTGGATTAAGTTTTGATGGTCAGGGAAATAGTATTTTTCTTTGAACCAATTAATTGTTTTTTCTATTCCTGGATGTAATAATTCATTATGTCTACCCAATATTTTCTCCTTAAATTCCGCGTATGTCAAGATATCTTCTAATTTAGTTAAATGATTGAAATTGATTATTTCTACGAAAACTTTCTGGAATGTTGGGAATTCTGAATCATTATGCATGTAAATAGCGAATAGCATAATTTTCTTTTCCAGGTAGATATTTAATTTCGTAATCAAATTCATTTAGTTTTATTTTCCATCTCTGTAACTTCATGTTTGGTTCTTTGATATTATTCAGCCAAACAAGAGGTTTATGGTCACTAAGTATTTCAAAACGTCTTCCGAATAAGTAAGATCTGAAATATTTCGTTGCCCAAACGATTGCTAACAATTCTTTTTCTATCGTGGCATAATTAATTTCATGCTCGTTTAAAGTTCTGCTTGCATAACATACGGGTTTATGGTTTTGTGATAATACTGCAATTGCTATATTGCTATATTACCGATTGCTATATTACTTGCATCAGTTGTTAAGGAAAATGTTTTACTGAAATCGGGATAAATAAGTATTGGATCTGAAGTGATAAGTAATTTTAATTTTTCGAATGATTCTATGTAATTTTTACACTTTATATCAATTACTGCTCCTTTTTTTTAATTTAACTATCATTGGTTTTACAATATTAGCGAAATTAGGAATGAATTTGCGATAGAAGCCGCATAGTCCTAAAAATGACTTTATTTGTTTTGGGTATTGGTATTGGAAAGTTGGTTATAGCATTGGTTTTATTATGATTAATTTATTATAATTAATTTATTATGATCTAGGGATCGGGAATTTATCATTTATTGTGATTTCATTTAAACTCCTATAATCTATTACTAATCTGAATTTTTTCTTTCCTGAAGCATCACTTTTCTTTGGGACTATCTAGATTGGTGAACAATAAGAAGATTTCGACTTTCGAATTATTCCTTGTTTAATCATCTCAGTAATTTGTGTATTAACTTCTTCGTCGAAAGCTTGCGCATATTTGTATGACTTTTTATATATCGGGTCTTCGTGTTTTGTTTGTATTGAATGTTTTATTGTACTAGTAAAAGTCAAATTTTCACCTTCCTTGTACTGAATATCTTTGAATTCAAACAAAACCTTTTTTAAATCTTTCTTTTCCTCTTCATTTAAATGTTCGAGACGAAATCATTGCGTTCTCTAAGTTCGTTGTTTATGGAAAAATTAAATGAGTCATCCTCTGATAGAGGTGGATTAAGGCAATCTTGTGCGGTCTCATCCTTTTCCTCTTTCTTTTCGGTTGACTTTGGGCCAAGGCATTTTGGTGCGGTCTGGCCCTCTTTAATTTCTTGTTCGGATGATTTTGGGCTAAGTCATTTTAGTGCGGTCTTGCCCTCTTTATCATCTTCACCATATTCAATGAAAAGTTTTTTGTTTCCTAAATGTAATTGATTCATCTTCATAATCTCTCTTAGCTTTACTTTCTTTCAAAAAATCTCTGCCTATAAGTATGTTATAATTCTCTGAGAATTTATGTAAGAAAAATTTTTGTTTTACCGGGCAAATTTTACTGGGATTTAATGTAATGCTTTTAAGTAAGTTAATTGGGCCATTTATTGTATAGACTTTCTGATTTTCGTTACTTTCTGCAAAATTTCCTGAGTTTTCTCTCATGTTAATGGAAGATCCTGTATCGACCATTGCTTTGAGAGAAAACTCAGGAAATGGTTTCTTGATTTTGGTCTCTGGCAGGTGAATTCGGAATATTTGCTGGATTGTTTGATCCTGAATTATAATTCAAATAATTATTTGAGTTATGTCGGGGATAATGATTTGAATTATTTCTTAAGTAATTTTGATTCTGTCTTGAATTTCCCAAATTCCTACGATGATCATAATACCTGGTTTTATAATTATTTGCCTAGATTGCCTAGAGTCATTGCTGCCTCTTTTAAATTAGTAATAGTTGTAATATCTCTTTTCGATAGTGAATTATACAATCTGTCCGGAAGTTTCTTTTGACCTTGTTTAAATTGTAATCAATGAACTTGTATAAATTGTTTTATCTGTCTGATTCATTTCTAGTTCTAACTTCTAAATTCTAACTTATTTAAAAGTACCGGAGGACCTGATTAAAGTTCGTTTATGAACTTACTGATGCTCCCCGGATAAGGTGTTTGATGTACGTTGCGGAAAACATCTTCGTATGGCCTATGATCCTTAAACGCTTTGATCAGGGCCAGTTTCGTCTGCATCCATGTTGTGGTTTTTTCTTCTGCGATGACTGCTTGTGCTGAGTCAACAATGGTCCTCTCGATGGCCCCGTAGATGATATGGTTTTGCCTCACATCCTGTGTTGGGTATAACTGCAACAGATACTCGACCCGTGTAATGAATCGGCTGACCTCTATTGGGTTGCCGTCGAAATAAGGCAGTTCCTTGATTTGTCCAATCAATTGATTGAGATGGATCTCGGATAACTGTGGTGTTGCCATTTTCTTCGCTTTTGAAGTTTTTTGTATTGCAATATTGTCGCACGAAAATTCGTGGAGTTATTGACCGAATTGGATTTTTAATTAATCGTCTTTATATACAGTCGCACTGCACATAAATTCTTTTGCGGATTTCTTTTAGTCACTTTCGCTGATCAGGATAAACTAGTCGTATAGTATTATCCTTCTTTGTTGATCAGTACCGATAACTTGGTGTTAGGACCTTTTTAGAAATCCTACCGACTGAGCCAATTAAATGTTTGTACCATAAGTTTTCAATAAAAAAAAAATTATCTTTATTCCTTATATCCAACTGGTTACAAATATTTTTATTTGAAGAACACCAACCTACTACTTGTAGATATCAAACTGAACTCAACTTCTAACTCTGACTTCTTTTACGATCATACCTCGGTTTTGGAGATTTCGAGCTTTACTTGAGTGTGTTTATTCTAATTGAGTGTGTTTTATTGTTTAGGCTGAGAACTTTCCCTTCTGGACTTTGGATTCTTGCTTTTGAATTTGTTTTTGGCTTTGGTCCCGAAATTTGAGTTTTACGATTGGGTTTGGGGATCTGAATTATGGGAACGTGCTGAATGCATGTTTCCCTCGGTCTGTTTGGTCTGAGGATTTGTTTATAAGTACTTTTCCATCCTCAATTATGTTTAGGTTTGATTTGGCTAGGGATCATGTTCGGTGCATTTGCCTATTTGAATCTAAGTCTCAAGGGTAAGTTCTGACAGATACTTAATGTGTATGTGTAAGTGTGTGGGTG
>JAECYA010000334.1:0-36583 GCA_018153455.1 Drosophila parabipectinata | reverse complement strand
AATGATGATTGGTATACTTGGGATTCATAAAAAATAAGAAACCCACAGCTCAGGCGAGGTGTTATGTTCGGGAGGGGTGCCGCACGCAATGATCAATCTCTTCCGGCTCTGGCTCGACCAGCTATTGGAGGGTGGTATTCTTGCCCCCCCCCGAGATGCCTTTCCTCATCATCCCATAAAAATTTTGCGTGCATGGGCAAGCGAAGAGGGTTGGCCCACTCATTTCAGCCATCGGTTGATCTACCTGGAGAAAAGTTACATAATTAAAGAAAAGGGGTTCCTCCATCCGTCCTTCCGCGAGCCCCTAAGCCTCTGATCTACCAAGACTTAGTCTGCCCACCCTGCCTTTGGCTATCTGTTCCCTGGGTCAAAGACCATTATCTCCGTGATAGCCCTGCTTCGGCGGCCTCAAGGGGATTGTTATGTCGGGTCAAAACATTGTTTTAATTCATTATAATATTTATTTAAATTCTAAAATTGATATATAAGAAAGATTCGCTTAGCTCCTAAAAGTACATTCCCCTTGGCTTAATTTCCTATGGGGTAAACTCTAAACAATAAATAAATATAACAAATAAAGTATTCATGAATGGCGAGAAGACGTTTAACAGAAATTAAGTCTAATGAGTTAATTTAATTGGATTCTAAAAAAAATGAATAACCAAAACGGACGCAAGCAAGACTTTTATACAAGAAAATAAATAAAGTTACAATAAAGTTACGACGAACACTTCGAAGGCATGTAAACGAACATACGCTCGAACATGAGTTGAATTGATCCGCCGAATCGGCTCGATCGGGTGGGTCTGACGGACTAACCATATATTCTAAGATTTTCCTTTTTTGTTTTAAAAATCTAAGAGTGGTCATTAGGCTTAGCGAATATTCCTTGCTTTTCTTATTATGAAAATCTCTACTTCTGCTTTCGACACTTAAAATTGGGTATAACTTGGGTAATTTTCACTCACCCCTGCCTTGTCTGCATCCATCGTTGAAAGCGCTTTCACCGGACTGGAGCGGCTGAAAATCTTAGAGAAACACTTACACATAAAAAGAACAAAAAGGAAAATTAACTAGTGAGGACACACAAATCATTGGGGCGTTGGAAAAGAATTCTTAGCACAAGATTTTCTTCTTCTTTTTTTCTCTTCTCTTTTTCCTTTTAAAAAGGGTTAGGTGACCTTCTCAGAACCTCTTTGGCCAAATCTTCCCTCTTTAAATTATGTTTTCTTTCCGCTCGACATCAGCATTTGGCCATAGCCCACCACAAAACTTATTACTTAACACTAATAAAATTTAAAACTACTTAGACTAACACTTCTCAGCCGGCCGAAATCCACGTGGATTCGGCAGCCCCATTTTCTCCCGTGTTGGAACGGCTCCGGTTTTACCGCGCCAGGGTCGTTGGACGCCTCCCACCCCCCCGGGCCCCATCCGGTCCCTTTTCCCCCGGAAAAATTAAAACCTTGCCCGAATTCTATGATCGCGGCCGAGGAAATGCGCTCTCGCCAAGCGCGGTTGGCACGCTCAACCTGCCAGCTCGAGCCAAGGTTTCGATGGTGTGCCCTACCGGAACGAACTCCAACCTGCTGACCGAGGTCTTTTTCTTAGTCTTTTTCTTCCTCTGCTTTTCGACTTTTGGAGGTTGTTCTTGGCGATGATCCGGAACCCACGGGAACTCCTCCCGAAATTCCGTGGCTTCCGTGGGCTTCAATTTCCCTCCGGCAGCTATTTGCCTGACGCCGACCTAATGCAAGAAAAAAATTTTTCGAACTCTACCAACCGACCCGTGGCCTTTCCTTACCTGCGACGGATTCTTGGCCTCAAACCGGTGGACTCCTTTACACTCTGCTTGCCCTTGGACACCAGCGCCTCCGGTCGTGGTCGTTGTCGTTTTCTTTTCAAACGACAATTCTGAGAGAGATTTCGGATGAATTCTGATGACAATTTCTGATGAGGAAAATTCACTTGACCAGCCCAGAGGAGACGCACTGAGAAGAATGACCCCTGACGCCAGAATTTGGCGCTGATCCCCTCCATGGCCCCTGCCCCGAGAGACACTGCCCCAACGGAAAATTCTGCCATCTTTCCCGGTTTGCGCTCCTTCTAATCTCTTTGTGCCCCTTTCTCGTTCGAAGCTCCCTCCTAGATGGCGCACCTCTCCCCACTACATTTCTGCTAACAGATACAAGCGTTACAAGCCCCTCCGCCAAGAATCTGACTTGGGGTTTGACACCTAAGACAGATTCCACCAACAACTTGTATCTGCCTTGGCTACTGTCTCATGTCCTTTGCATGAAATTTTCCCAGGAGATGGCCTTGCAGATCCTCTAACTCATAGCATGAGTTTCCAACCTCTTTCCCTCTAGCTTTTATGAATGCTGGGCCTAATTTGGCACTGTATCCGGCCACCAAAATTGCTCTGTTTAAAATTTCTAAAATATCTCTTGCCCTTCTTTATAAGCAACCTCTCTAGCCCGCAGGTTATACTGACGCTCATTCTTCTCATTCTGTTTTCTCAGAACCTCACAAGCCTTCTTCCGGACTATTTCCAAAGAGTCCTCTTTTGAAAAACGTCAAAGACCTGTCCTCCAACAACCCTAAAGCTCTCAAAGAAGTTTATAGGATTGACCCTGAGGAGACGAAATTCTGGCCGAATGCCATATAATAAGGGCTAGTACCCAACGCCGAATGAACCGTCCAGAGTACGGAGAGCGCAGCAAATACTGCTGAGTTGCTCGTCCCAATCTTTTTGATCAGGTCTAACAAAGATCTTATTGCTGCGATGACTGATCGGTTAACCCTCTCCGAGGCGTTCGACTGGGGCGAATAAGCCGCGGTCAAAGTGTGTGAAACAGAATATTGCCTTAGCAATTTCTGAAAAGTCTCAGCCCTGAACTGCGTTCCATTATCGGATACAATGGTTTCCGGTAGCCAAAAAGTGTGGAAAGATCTTGCTGGAGATATTTAGTGACTATCTGCCGTGAATTTTTACCGCTTTTAAAAATACAAACTTGGAGTAATGGTCCAATACTATAAAGATTCCGATGTTCCCACTCCGAGACCGAGGGTACGGATACCGAGAAAATCTATGTAAGAGACGCTGGAAAAATCGCTCTGATACAGGAGCCACACCCATTGGAGGTCGTTGAGTTTTATTTGAGGCCTTGGTGGATTTGACCAAACTTCACAAGCTTGCGTATACTTGCCCTCACGTCGTTGTCTAACCCTGGCCAATAGTAATACCGCCTCACGCCTTCCAACGTTTTGTGCAAACCTCCATGAGAAGCTAGAGGCTCGTCATGATTTTCCTTAGAACCTCGGCAACTAGCTCCTCGGGAATCCATAACTTCCAATTGAAAATGTCATGCATCCTGATCTCCAGATGGCATGTTCTGTTCTCCGATAAACGAGGTCCATCTACCACTTTCAAATCTGGCAATTGATTTTGATTGGCTTTGACTTTCTCTGCGATTTCTAAATCTTCGCCGGACTTGAACTCCGGTGCTTGCAAATCTATTAAAAGCCCGTGTCTCGCCTCTATAGCAGCTAATTCAGCCTCATTGACCTTGAGCAAAGCATCGGTACCAGATTCATTTTTCCCACTTCGCGGTGTTCAAATTTAAAAGAAAACTCCAAACATTAAAGCCCCCCGGGGTGGTGGCGGGGAAGAACCTTCCTTTAACCAAAAAGCCTTTTGGGGAAGGTGGACCCCAAAAACCGCTAAACCCTGGGCCTTCTATATACGGCCGGAAACGCTTGATGCTAATTATGGCCGCGAGACACTCCTGTTCAGTGACCGAATAATTCCTTTGGGCTTTGTTTTAATTTTTTTGATAAAAAAGCAATGGGATACTCGTCCATTTTTCTTTCTTCCCACCCGCCCCCTCCCCCAACTTGCTTGCATCGATGCACGAAGAAGGGTCTGGTGGGAAAATCCGCCCCTGCGTAAGACAGGAGCGGAGCAAAGCATGTCCTTAAGCAGGAAAAACGCCTTCTCTCCCTCCGGAGTCATTTCAATTTCTTTCTTGGCTTCAATAAGTCTGTCAGTGGAGCCGATACTGATGCGTTGTTGATGAATTTGCGATACCACCCCACCATGCACAAAAACGCCGAAGAGATTTTAAATTTTGGGGAAGTGGAAAGTCTGCCATTGCCGATATTTTCTCTGGATCAGTTCGTATAGTCCCTTCTCCCCAACGATATGCCCAAGATATTTTACAGTTTTCACGCAAAATTTACTTTTCTCCACGTTTAGTGTGAGTCCAGCTAGTTTCATTTGCTCGGCCACCACACTCAGAACCTTCATGTGGGTTTCAAAGGTATCTGAGACGACCAAGAGATCGTCTAAATAGACAAAGACCTCGTTCCTAAGCTCAGGCGGTATAACTTTGTCCATTAACCGAGTCATCGTTTGAGACGCGTTGGTTAAACCGAATGGCATCACTTTAAATTGATACAACGGTTTTCCCGGAATTGTAAAGGCTGTCTTATCCCGAGATTTCGGGTCCAACAGGATCTGCCAATAGGCATCTTTCAAATCGAGGCTGGAGATACATTGCCTTTGGAAGTCGAGATGAAATTCCATCGATTTGGGGTAAAGGATAAGCATCCTTTTTGGTAGCAGCGTTGACTTTACGACTGTCCAAACAACCTTACTTTCCGGGGTTTTGTACTAGGACAACGGGCGAGGACCACGCACTCTGGGACTCCTCAATCACCCCCATTTCCAACATTCGATCGATTTCTTGGTAAAGCTTTTCGACCGCTGGTGACACCGGAAAATGACGTTGTTTGATTGGCTTCGCATCCCCTACGTCGATTTCGTGAGAAATGAAGTTGTCTTTCCTAATCCCGATGAGGCAAACGAAGGAAATTTCCCGATTACTTCGCTTGGGCTGCATCGCTGACTATCCGTCAGATCATGTGAATTTGACGCGATCTCAGATATTTGCATGGAAGACGGCAGCAAACTAAATGCTGTCAGAACGTGATACCCAAGTACAAATCCTGATTCAGGGACGGAATGATATGGAACTCGAGGTCCTTGGTTTCTTCCTTGTACTTTACGGCTGTTTGAAGCTTCCCTACGACTTGTTTTGACCATCTGCGGTGGTAGCGACCGTTGTTACTCTTTTGAACGGAACTTTACTTCGAATTAACTGTTCTGCCAATTTTCCCCCAATCACATTAATAGCCGCTCCCGTGTCTAATAGACCAACTACTACCCTATCTAGGAGAGCATGACCTCGGCATACGGACGATTATCATTGTTTTTGAACCTAATCGTATTTATAGTTTTAACATTATTCCAATAGGACCTTATTCTTTTAGTATTTCCTAGACAATCCTTTTTGCTTCCCGTTCGGTACTAAACCTGCGACTTGTGGAACCCCCAGATCTGGCCAAGATTCCTTGATCGGATCAGATGTAGGTGATCTCGCGGGATCTTCTAAAGTCTGAACTGGACATATTAGTTCAGGTCCCCGTTTGTCGACTTGTCCTTCGGAACACTTGTCTGCTGTCGACCGCTGAAAGTGTTCGCTTTCCCGTTTTTAAACAATTCGGACAAGTATGGTGGTAGTTGTTTGGGGCGCCACAGCCCGAAGCAAAAAACTTTGCGCTTCATTCGACATTGCTTGGGCGATGGCCTTCTTTGCGACAATTCCAGCATATTAGCGCCATTGCACAGACTTCCCATTCACTTCGCCTTCTGCGAATTCCTCAGCATCCATCATCTCCTCAACCAACTCGGAAACTTGCTTGCGGAACGGCACCACTTTCTGATATCCTTGGGATTTTCGGACGTCTTCTAAGAAATTTTCCCTGCGCCGGCATATTGCCCTTAAATTTTCTACTGACCGGACTGGAATATTAAGAATTTCATGCCTTATTTCTGGCCTTAAATTTCTTTTTAAAATTTCCACCACTTCCATTTCGGTTGAAGTGGCATGTCCAGGTGGTCCATTAACTCCTCTATTGCATTATAGAACGAATCGAATCCTTCCCTTTCCCGCTGCTTCCTATCCCGAATGGCTTCTCCGGATATCTAAGTCCGTCCGCGCATCTCTGAATTGCCTCCTTAGCGCAGTACAAAGGAAATCCCAACGCAATTCCTGGGTATTTTTATGGTACCTCCAGTAGAATTCTCTCGCTTTCCCTTCAAATAGAAGGCTAGCATTGCTGCTTAAAATTGAAAAATTACCTTCCAGCGTTTGTCTAGTGAGGGCTTCTACTCGGTAAATAAAATTATCGACACTAAGACCTTCGGGGTTTCCACTAAACCTCAACTTCCAACTATTTAAAATATGGCCTACTTTGTCGGGCCTCTGGCTTAGGTCTGAGTGGTTACTCCTGGGTGTTTTGCGAATGGACCCTATTGGTTCATCCATACTGCCTAGTGGAATTCGGTCTAAGGAATTCCTTCCAAGTGCTACATCCGGGTTGGAAACTTCTACCGCTGGAACTGATGCCGGAAGATTGGCTTCAATCAACCTGGCCATTCTTTCCGATAATTCTGTCAACAACTCATTCTGCATGGACTTTACAGCGTCTACAATTGTGCTTTGAATTAACTCTTTCTGAGCCAATCCCAACGCTGCTGCCCCTGACGAGCCACTGGGCGTAGAATCTAACGTCTGCCCTCTAGTCGACCTAGTGTTTTGAGATGGAGTATCAAATTTCTCGAAGCATACTGTGTTACAAATCGGACATGTTGTTTTACTTTTGGCATAGCCTGCAATGCAGGACTGATGGAAAACATGACCACATTTGGTTTTGTACGTTTTTCCCCCATCTAAGGTAGACTCACACAAAGGACACTTTTGTGCCGCATTTTCTTCGGGATTTGGCATGACTGGTTAATTTTGATTTTCGCCAAGGACAGAAAAAATAATATAAATATTTAAAAAAATACTGGCACGACTATGTAATGGCAGATTAATTATTATTAATATTAAGATTAATTTACGAATAAATCTATAACAAATATAACTCAAAATGACAAAGAAATTCAAACAGCTGTACTATGGGATTTCCCGACCGAAAAGGTCAATGAACTTTCGTTGGATCAGCTGACTCTTTTGCTTCCCCCACTTTGGTTTACTCGAACCAATGCAGAGACTGACCTAGCTTAACTTCGGCTTGATCTAACCGTTGGAACAAACCAACTGCTGTGATCGCCTGATTTAAATAATAAATAAATATAAAAATAAATATAATAAATAAATATAATAAATATTTTTTTTTTTTTTTTTTTTTTTTTTCGCGGTCTTTCAGAATTTGGAAATGGCTTGTGCATCAATAGGAGCATCAGCTAGCATTCCTGTATTCATCATAAAGCTTAGAGGCCCAGACGACCGAGGGGCGCTCGAGAAACGATTTGTTAGTACATATTAAGCTAATTGAAATTTGTTAAGCTAAGAGGAGTTAGTAAGGAAATTTAAAATTCTATATTTTAAATTAGAGGGACAGGAAAGAGATGTAATAGAGTAGAGACCATTGTAGTTCGAACATAATACCCTAAAAGGGTCGTGCAGTGCATATGTCGAACTACAACGGCTAAGGAACAGAGGACTAAAGTTTCGAGTCCTTCTATTAGGAATGTTGAAATTTAAGCGTGTTAGTAAATGCTGGCTATCTACATCCCCGTTAATAAGGTTATGCAGAAAAACTACACCGAGCATTGTCCTACGATTTGTTAAGCTAGGTAGGTTATTAAGTAAAAGTCTGCTACTGTAGGATGGAAGCTGAAGATTTGCATCCCAGTATAGACCTCTAAGTGCAAATATTAAAAAGTTCTTTTGTACGGATTCTATGCGGTCCTTATGTACTCCATATTGGGGACTCCAGACACATGAACCGTACTCTAGTATAGGACGGACCAAAGAAATGAATAAAGTTTTGGTTATATAGGGGTCATTAAATTCTTTTGACCACCTTTTAATAAAACCAAGGACTCCTTTAGCCTTATTAACCATTAAGGAAATATGGTCGGCAAATTTAAGTTTTATGTCTAATAGGATGCCGAGATCATTAACCTGGGTTAATTTTTCTAAGGCAATCCCATTAATGGAATACGTAGCTTGCAGAGGGCAAGAACGATAAAAAGACATATGCTTGCATTTTGATCCATTAAGTATTAGATCATTAGCCAAACACCATTTTTGAAAGTTATCAAGGTCAGATTGAAGACTGCATTGGGCAGAGATGGATTTGTACTGAAGACAAAGCTTTACATCATCTGCATACATAAGAACTAGAGAGTTCGTTAAAGCAGGGGGCAAGTCGTTTATAAAAAGCGTAAATAATAACGGGCCAAGATGACTTCCTTGAGGGACGCCGGATGTAGCACGGACCAGACGGGACTGTATGTTTTTAAATAAGACTCTTTGTGTCCTTCCATCTAGGTAGCTGGAGATCCACGTTAAGAGGTCTTTAGGAAAACCCAGCATATTCAGTTTACTCAACAAAAGTGAGTGATTAACTGAATCAAATGCTTTGCTGAAGTCTGTGTAAATTACATCGGTTTGATATCCCTTACAAAAGCCATCTATGACAAAGGATGTCAACTCCAATAAGTTTGTGGTGGTGGAGCGACGCTTAATAAAGCCATGCTGACAAGGAGTGATAATCGAAGAGCAAAGGTGTTGCAAATGAGGGGTAATTAATTTTTCAAATAACTTTGGAATTGCCGACAACTTAGAGATGCCTCTGTAGTTGGCAGCCTCGGACTTTTCCCCTTTTTTATGTAGGGGAATTATAAATGATTCCTTCCACTTAAGGGGAAAAATCGAGTTTTCCAAAAGATAAGTTGAAAAAGTCTAAGTAGAGGTTTGCACAGAGCCCTGGCACAGTATTTTAGCACACAGCCTGGTACTCCATCGGGGCCTGGCGAATAAATGGGTTTGACCCTTAACAGACCAGATAATAAGTTGTTCTCAGAAAAAACGGACAGAAAATAAGATTTGCTGCTTGAATGTTATATGCGTAAGGCTGATCAGTCAATTTTGGAGGAGAATAAGTTGTTTGAAAAAATTCTGCGAATAGATCGGCAATGGCCTGATCAGAAGTCGCAGAAGAATTTTCAAACGTAAGCAGGGGTGAAAAAGATACGTGTTTACGCTTAGTGTTTACAAAATTATAAAACTGCTTTGGATCCTGAGTAAATTGTATCCGACAGCGGTCAATATAATTCCTATAACATTCAGCGTTATGCACGGTAAAATTCGACCGAGCTAGTAGGTATCTTGAGAAATCAACACTACTGCAGGTTTTTTTATATTTAAGTAAAAGCTTATTTTTTTTTTTTTTAAGTTAGCGAGGCACCTTTTAAACCAAGGAGGATTTGTTGAAGCGGACGGATATTTCCAAGGCACACATGAGTCAAAAAATTTATTTAAAGTAAAATAAAATTTTTCTAAAGTGACATTAAGATCAGTGCACGCCAGAATATCAGACCAGTCAAATGTATCAATAAGGCAATTAAGTTTCTGAAAATCAGCTTTACGGAAACAGCGAATCTTATTTACCACGCTCGGAGATATCTGATCGATACCAGGAGTGGTTTCGATTGAGACCTCCAGTGTGGGGTGATATGGATCCTCTGGGGATGAAAGGGGAAAAGCTCTGGAGAGAGCAGTACCATCAGGATCAGATACAAAACATAAGTCTAAAAGCCGACCTAACGAATTTCTAACATGATTGATCTGACCTAGGGACATGTCAAACATGCCCGCGGTGAAGTCGTGGTAAGTTATAAGTGACAAAGATGGTGAGTTATCGACGTTGGACCACTTTAATTCTGGAATATTAAAGTCGCCCACCGCTACGAGTTGGTCACGATCCGTCATAAGATTAGAGACGTATCGAATGGCGGACAAATGCTGCCAATATGTAGGCGGTTCAGACATAGGAGGTATATATGAACATGTAATGTATAAAGCTTTAACGGACATAGTGATTTTAACGCAAATAAATTCTATGTCACCAAACTCTTGGGATTTCACCTCTTCAGAAGCAAGAGTAGAGTCTACCGAGATGAGGACTCCACCCCCCTTCGCTGAGGTCGATCCCGTCTAAAAGTGGTGTACTTACTTGGAAAAACTTCGGAGCTAAAGATCTCCGGATTTAACCAAGTTTCTGTAAATGCTATTATATGGGATGCAAAGAAAGAACTATCAGAATATAGCTTGGGGAGTTTGCTACGTAGCCCCCTAGTATTCTGATAGGTAAGAGTTAGTGAGGAAATTAGTTTTTTGGGTTAGTGGCCAAAGAAGAGGTGGAGGGTTGGTCAGTGGTTCCGATATTGGGAAGTCTCACTCCCACTGGTTTATTAACTTTTTTTTCGGAACTAGGCTGATGTTCTTGGACGAAAAGATTCTCTGGCCAAAAACTGGGAGAACAAATCGTCTTGAACATCAGCGCGGGCACACGAATCTTGAAAGAAGACGTGCGCCTTGTATAATATTATTTAAATTTTTGTATGTCCTCCACCTTTATATCGGCTTTAGTTTTGGCTTTGATATAAGCCGAGATATCAATCTCTGAAGTATCAGGGGCAAGCCGAGAAACAAATATATGTTTCGATGGAGGAATCACCTGTAAGGGTTTTGGTGTCGCAGGTACAAGAACTGCAGCATCAGTCGGTGCCGGTGGTCCGGACTGTGGAATACCCTTTTGGGTGACCCTAATGGGGGTTTCGTTCCCTAGGACCTGTGGCATCACTTGAAGGGATGCCATGGCGGACATATCGGACAATTGCTCATTATCCCTGAGAAATTCTGACGAATTTTTTCAGTTAAGGCCCTTGGGGTGGCCAGAGATATAAGCGGCTGCATTAATGTCGGCTGAGCAGGCTGAGGCGGATCAGAAACAGCGGATTTCTTACGCTTAGGGGACTCATTTAGCAGCTGAAGGCCACTAAATTGAGTGTCAAGCGCACAGAGCTGGTCATTGATTTTACGAAAACCAGTGATCAGCTCTTTAAATCCATTTTTGGTCTGTCTCATGAACGACCTCATTTCGCCTTGCACAGCACGACAATTTTCGCAACAATAATGTATCCCAGACCTACGGGAAATGGCATCCGAAACTGATGCAGTGAAACCGGCACACTTGGCGTGCACGACGTTTTCACATAACCAGCAATGGATACTAGGCTGGGATGTGGAAATTGTCTTGTTGCAAGACTTAATGGCACAGACCAGTTTAAATTCCATTTTATTTATTATTATTTTTTTTTTATTTAATAAGACAAAAATTAATATTTAAAAAGTTAAAAAACACAATACCTTGAACCACTGTGCCAAACAAGAAGCCGAAGCGGGAGCTTTTAAAGAGTGCACAAGAGAAATGCAGAAAATATAGATAAGCCGAGGAAGAAGCAGAGCTGAGCTATGCTTGGAATAGAATTTAGACAAATTATTAATTCGATTCCAAATATACCGCAGCACTCGCGAAGCGATACGGTTTTAGGCTTTAAGATTATTATGATTCACAAGATGCAATTCACAAAGTATGTAAACACCGGTTTACCAATATTTATCAAAAACGCAGTGCGCACAAAAAAACACGACCGTTCGCTTGAAAGAAAGAGAGGGAAGTGTTATATAGAATATTCATTTATTTATTCACCAGAAATGCAAACAATGTTGGGACAATAATTGGTTCACAAATGAAATGGTTTAAATATTTTATAATAGGTAAAAAATGTTAATGCTAAACCTACAGCCAACTAATAAAGATTATTTAAAAAAAATTTTTTTTAAATTTTATGGGGCTGCAGTTTTTTATTAGCGTAAGGCACAATATTTTTACTATTCTTGTCTTTCTTTCTTTCTTTTTGTATTTTTTAATACACAAAGAAAAATTCATGCAGACTTAGAAAACTGTGTAAATAAAAGTGCCCACTTACATGGTTCTTTTACGATGGGCGCCAGTAAATATAGATTGATTTGTATAATAATGTAGTAGTTGGTTATCCCTCGCTGCAGTCGGTGATGCCGCAGATGTAGGAGGTATGTGTTCAGATGATTACCCCTTGCGGTTGCAGGGGGGGTGTTGCCACTCCTTATAGGCAGTGGTTGGGATCCCTGGCGGTTGCCGGGGGAAGATCCTTCCTGTGACAGGAGTTATGATGGGAGCACTTGCCCCGTTGTCACGGCCCTTGAGGCGCGGTGACCAATTCAACAAATGAATTTACAAATTAAGGCCAGTGCCGGAGATTGGTTTTATGCTCTTTATTGTATGAGACTCTGACACAAACTGAAACTTAAAGCTAACAAAAAGTATTTCATAGCGGCCACGCAAATGTGCAGTGCTTGCCGCTATGCATGGGCTTCCGGCCAGACGCTATGTCAGCAGTTTGGCCAGAGCGAGCTCTTAAATAATCGGACATTGCCGCTGCTTGGTTAACTTCAGTTAACTTGCACGCGAGACAGAAGGATTTATGGAACAGGTTGACGCAACTCGAGCGTAACTTCAAGAAGGATAGCCAATCCCGAAAATCCAAACATTATTTTCTTCAGCGACTTAGCACGTTTAAGGATTTATCCACCCTGTTTGATGCGAATCACCAACAATTGGTCGATCGGCTGTGTCCCAGTCAACATGTATATTTCTCAGACAACCTATACGAACGGTTTGTTGAAGAGCACCAGCACATCTTCTGCAACATCTCGGAAGAATACGACAACAAGTTCTCAGTGATAGCCTAAGGTTCCCCACCAATCGAGTCCGTCACTCCAATTTTATCATCCAACATCCGCTTCCGAAGCTTCCAGTTCCACGCTTTTCGGGAAGCTTTACGGATTTGCCCTCGTTTTACGATGGTTTCCTACAACTCATCCATGACAACGACACTCTCTCTAACATCCAGAAGTTTCACTTTCTCAAGCAGGCCTTGCCCGAAGGACGGGACCAGGATGTCAGTCACATGGCATTAACGGATTCTGGGTATACGGTAGCCTGGGATCTCCTCGTCATGCGCTACAACAATCCACGTCTCCACTTTATGCACACCATGGCGGCACTGTATGGGCTTGAGTCGGTTCCCAAGGAAGCTTCAGAAGGTATCAGGCGCGTGCTAACCCTGGCTAATGTTTGCATTAGTGATCTTCGACGTTTAGAAATAAACATTGATTCCTGCGATCACTGGCTAGTGCATCATGTATTAACCAAACTACCAAGCAGCACCACGCAAGCGTGGGAGCACTCATTGGGGAGCTCCACCGTGATTCCAACCTTTTCGATGTTGGAGACTTTCCTGCTGGAGCGCTTAGTTAGCATCGACCTAATCGAAAATCGAAACAACCACTTGGAACTCGTTCAGCACCAGGACAATCTTCCCATCCACGTGCGCCTAGTGCGCCACTGGGGGAGCACCCCAGTGCACTCTCTGCCAAAGAAACCATGTTCTCCGGAGAAGCCCCAGTTTTCTCGCGAAGGATTGCTTTGCTCGTAAGACGATCGTCGATCGCATAAAAGCATGCCTCAATTGTCTTAGCACAGGCCACGCGCTAAGTCACTGCGGCAGCACTCGCAATTGCTTACAGTGCGGCCAACGCCACCATACGCTACTGCATTTTCCGAACATAGCAACCCAGCCTACCAACTCTGCCCTATCGCGACAGCCAACGAACGGTGTCCATAGCGCGCAGGGCACCCAACAGAGCATAGCATCCCGCTCATCTGTTTTGTCTCAACAGCACAGCCTAGCCCCCGGCTTAACTGCTTCGAACGAGACGCAACTCCTT
Source organism: Drosophila parabipectinata (assembly GCA_018153455.1). Lineage (NCBI taxonomy): Eukaryota > Metazoa > Arthropoda > Insecta > Diptera > Drosophilidae > Drosophila > Drosophila parabipectinata. Next base: position 22,829 of record JAECYA010000334.1, on the reverse strand, counting down.
AGCGCAGTTGCCACCTATCAAAATCCATCCACCACGATTCTCGCCACGGCCCTAATCCGAATTGTCAACGACCAAACGGGACAATCTGTTTTAGCCAGAGCGTTGATTGACCATGGCTCGGAAGGAACACTTATCACCGAAAGCTTAGTACAGACGCTGGGTCTCTCACGCACCCCTATATCTGCGGAAATAACAGGGATCGGCGACTCCTCTCACAATCGTTGTCGACATAGTACCAATTTTGTCCTAAGCTCGATTTCAGGTTCCCAGTTCACATCGTTTGTATCCACTGCATTTATTCTCCGTACACTTACAGGGCACCTTCCAAGATCGGATGTCGACCCTCGCTCATTCCAACACCTTAAAGGATTGCAACTCGCCGATCCCAATTTTGCCCGCTCCGGTCGTATTGACGTGCTTGTGGGCGTTGATCTTATTCCACAATTGATGCTCCCAGAAATTCGACGAGGAACTCATGAGGAACCAATCGCACAAAACACACTTCTTGGTTGGATTGTTTTTGGACCAGTGAGGAAATCCATGACACACTCCATCACTGTCCGTTGTAACACCACGATGCTTGATCATCTGGTGCAAAGGTTCTTCGAACTAGATAGCGTGCCGTCTGAACGCCAACTCACCACAGAGGAACGATGGTGTGAAGAACACTTTCGTCAAACCCATGTTCGACAGCCCAACGGGAAATACATGGTTCGCTTACCACTGAAAACCTTGTTCGACCCGTCACAAGTTCTAGGCCGATCAAAACATATAGCCTTAAATCGTTTCTACACACTTGAGCGAAAATTGCAGCAGCGCGATAAGCTTCATCAACAATATCTCCAAGCAATCGAGGAATATTTTGACTTGCAGCAAATACAAGAAGTCACTACAAGCGAAGACAGTCACTCTCATATCAACACAAATGGGAAGCTGAAGGAGGACAGCCTGACGACTAAACTCAGGGTAGTCTAAGACGCCTCTTGTAAGAGCTCCAACGGGAAATCACTGATTGACATTTTATGTACTGGCCCAGCTCTACAGAACGATTTGGGAGGAGTGATACTAAATTGGCGTTGTTATCGCTATGTTTTCGTGGCGGATATCCAAAGGATGTACCGATGTATCGAAATGCATCCAGAGGACTCTCAATTCCAGCGCATTTGGTGGCGTGACAAAACCGGAGAGTTAAAAGAGTTCCGTCTCACCACAGTTACCTTCGGAACAGCATCAGCGCCATACACAGCGATTCGGGTGATCCACCAAATAGCTCAGGACGAGCGAGAAAATTATCCGCTAGCAGAAAAGGTACTGAAAAGGGAGATTTATGTTGATGACGTACAAAGCGGCCATGAGACCACGGACGGTGCCATTCGAGTGCGAAACGAGGTCATAGCAGCCCTCCGCTCGGCTGGTATGCATCTTCGAAAATGGGCAGCGAACCACCCGGCGTTGCTTAGCGATATTCCTAAAGTAGACCTCTGCAACCACTCAATCTTCGAAATGGACAATAAAGACAGCATTAAAACGCTTCGACTGTACTGGCAGCCAAACCCGGACGTCTATCCCACACTTTCGAAAAGGGCTCTTTTATCAACAGTGGCGCGGCTCTTCAATCCATTAGGATTTTTAGCACCCTTGATAGTCATGTCAAAAATTCTCCTCAAGGACGTATGGAGCTTCCGTATGCAGCAAACTGATGGCACTTACCGTGCACTCGATTGGGACGACATGCTACCAGAGTCTTTGGCAGCGCGTTGGCAGCGATATGTCGAACATCTTCCAGAAGTTCAACACATTCGCATACCACGCTGGTTCGGTTCCGATTTCAGCAACGTGATATCTCTTTAATTGCACATGTTCTCCGATGGGTCGTCCCTCGCGTATGCAGCGTGTGCCTACCTTCGAGTACTCGAAACTGCTGGAATTATACATACACACTTAGTCGCAGCTCGCACTAGGGTTACACCAACAAAGCCTCTCACCATACCGCGAGTGGAGCTTTCCGGAGCAGTTCTAGCTACCAAACTCGCCACATGGATCCAGCAGCAACTTCACGTGCCTCAGATGCGGGTCACAGTATACTACTGGTCAGACGCCATGATCGTGCTTCACTGGATATATGGAGATCCATGCAGGTGGAAGACTTTTGTAGCCAATCGAATTGGCAGCGTCCAAGAGGTCAGCTCTGCTTCCCAGTGGGGTCATGTGTCTACGCAGGACAACCCTGCGGATTGTGCAACGCGCGGTTTAGCCCCACTACAGCTGGCGCAGGATAAGCTCTGGTGGAGCGGCCCAGACTGGTTGCAGGAACCCGAGGATCATTGGCCCAAGGTAACTCTTACTTCTCCAGATCCCAGCCCAATCTGCGAGGAACAGGCAGCAAAAGTTATCCACGCTCACACCTGTGCATCCACTGATTCCTTTGTTGAGTCATTTTCGTCATACAGTCGACTTGTATTTTCCACAGCATTCATTAATCGCTTTATCCATAATACTCGCTGCAAAAGGGAGGCTCGGCTTTCCGGACCAATTAGCGTAAAGGAGTTTTCCAAGGCAATGTATACTCTGGTTAGCATTGTCCAACAGGAAGCATTCTCTCACGAACTGTCCAAGTCGCGAGCAAACAAATCGCTCTCAAAATCTAACAAGCTTAGCCAACTGTCGCCATTCATAGATGCCCAAGGGTTCCTCAGAGTGCGGGGCAGACTTCGAAACGCTTTGCAGCTCACCACTCAACAACGCACGCCCATCATCCTACCGAAGTCACATCATTTTACGGACCTCGTCATAAAAAACGCCCATCTGAACACCATGCATGAGGGAGTGCAACTGACCCGTGCGATCATCCATCAGCAGTTTTGGATCATTAATGGCAAACAAGCGGTAAAAAGAGTTCTCCGACAGTGTGTGGCTTGCTTTCAGCATCGCCCCTAAACCCTCTCGACAATTAATGGGTGATCTTCCATACCATCGTGTTAATCCGCCGAAAAGAGCGTTCGAAGCTACAGGTGTGGATTACACAGGATCTATCGATGTCAAGGCCTCGAGGTTCAGAGGACACACTACATACAAGGCCTATATTGCAGTATTCATTTGCCTCGCCAGTAAAGCTATCCATTTGGAGCTGGTGACAGGACGCACAGCACAACATTTTCTCTGGGCTCTCCAACGGTTCATTGGACGCCGCGACTCCAGCTCATTTTCTCATCGGAGACTCCATGCAATCGCTTCCTACCCCCAGTGACAAGGACAAGTCGCTCAACACACAGTTCATGGAGGGACAACGGATCCTACGACAGTTCTGAAAAAGGTGGAGCTCAGATTGGTTGTCTCACCTTCAGGCACGCCCTAAGTGGAGACAAGAGGAAGAAAACCTACAGGTCAATGACCTAGTTATTATCAAGGACGACAGGACAGGTCCAACCGATTGGAAACTAGGTCGTGTTACAGGAAATTACACCCTGGAGCCGATGGGATGATACGAGTTGCAACAATCTATACAGGTTCGGGTACATATAAGCGATCAGTATCCAAGATCTGCAGATTACCCATCCCGAATTACACGGAAGCTAAAGTCGAGGAAGCTAATCTTGAACAATAGTGATACACGCATTTGATCTCACATCCATACCACAGCAAACATTTCACCTGTTTCTTTCAGTTACCATTAGAAGGATGTCTTAATGCTGGACCCAGCATTGAGGGGCGGCATGTACGGTCATTTTCGTTGTCGTAATGATCATTACGTTGTTTGTGCATACCACAACCCTACAATCGATACCTGCTTGATGTCTATCGATCTTGAGACCCCGGTCCCTTTTGGAAAAGCGGGACATCTCTAAGCTTCTTCCTTACGACTTCTAAGCTTCTTCCAATTATTACCCATTACACACATTTTTGAAACACATTTTGTTATACTGCCAACATTGTTTGATCTCTAAAATCAATTCAAATTAAATTCAGTGACATACTTGAAACCAACCCTGTGTTTTTAAAACCATAAAGCAACAGCAAAGTCCCCATAGCAGACTTCTGCTAATCATTGACTCCCGTATTCTATCGGCGCAGTCACAACACTATGTAAGGGATTTAACATATTCATTTATTATACTGGGTTTCCTGGTAGTAGGTTATTAAAGATCATAAAATTGTGTTCATTTTCATTGTTAAGTTTACAACCCTTTACTTTTTAAATCCGAATTTTTATTACGAGGAAACCATGGGATTATCCCATGATGACCTAATCCAGGTAATGCCGCCAATTGGTTCAATGGAAATCCTCCTTCGTTGAATGAACACGTGCAAGGGTTTTCTATTCCGTAACCGGTAGTACAGATATCAATGCAATTTATATGGGTACTGAGGAACTTTAAAATATCAGGTATTACCTTTTTCCTGATTGGTTGAATCGGAATAATATTATCCCTCAAATTTAGGTTGTAAATATTCGTAACACCTAAATTCATAACCCAACAGGTAAAGCAGGTATATAAAAAGATCCTGACATAGGGTAAAACTGTATAACCTTAAAGGGTTAAGGGATTATACGTTTTTTTTTAATATTACCTAACTTGCCTATATATTGAAAAAATCACTAATCCGTAGATCAGTCTAAAAAAAATTTTATCGAGTGACGACGTTACTCTGCCAGTTGAAATTCAGTTAATTTAAAGTGCGTGAAAAGTATTTTTTGCCAGTGTTAAATTTAAAGAGTAAAAGTTTTATTTTTTACCAGTGACAAAAAGTGTGTGTTTAAAATAAAAGAAATAATTCTTAAAACATATATTTTGGTAATTCTATTCCCCTAAAAGCATCCCTTGATATGAGATTTATGAAGAAGGAATTTAATCCTTTGTAAATTTCCATTTCCATTTCCTATTTCCATTTTTTACCATAATTGTGAATTCCATAATTGTAAAAATAATTTAATTTGAATTTTTTCCAACAGCACGCAAAAAAAATGCCACGTGTTTCCCGCACATCCCAGGAGCAACGCCGCCAAGCTGCTTTAAACCGCAGCAGAGCCCGCTACCAACAAAATGCGGTGGAAATAAGAAGCAGGAACTCGCAACACATCGCCAATGTACGAGCAAGCAACCCAGACTTACAGGAGGAAAGTCGTGCGCAGAATTCCGCAGCACGGGCTCAGAGGAGACGCAGCGAAAGGATTCGCAATCTAGAGCGCCTTCGGGATACTGCAGCACATGCTGATCGGCGACTGGATCTTCAATTCCGTGTTCCAGAGAGGGTTCGGGACATGGAAGCACGTGCGAACCGTCGGGAGAACCCGGAGGAACGGCGACGAGAGCAGTTGCAAAACACTGTTGACCATTCTACCCGGAGGGCTAATCCAGAAATACGTTTCGCAGAGCGGATTCGGGACGCAGAATCGCATTTTGATCGTCGACAGAACCCAGACTATCGTGCTTCAGAGAGGATTCGGGACATGGAAGCACGGGCGACCCGTCGAGGGGACCCCGAGGAGCGGCGACGAGAGCAGTTACAAAACACTGCTGACCATTCTACACGGAGGGATAATCCAGAGCACCGAATTCCCGAACGGATTAGGGACATGGAGGCACACTCGGCCCGCCGAGAGGACCTTGAGGAGCGGCGACGAGAGCAGGTGCAAAATACTGCTGATCATGCGACGCGGAGGACTATTCCGGAGTACCGAAATCCGGAAAGGGTTCGGGACGCCACAGCCCGTGCTATTCGTCGAGAGGACTCCGAAGGGGGGGAAAAAAAGAGGGGGAAAAATACTGCTGACCATGCGACGCGGAGGACTATTCCTGAGTACCGAAATCCGGAACGTGTACGGGACGCCACAGCGCGTGCTATTCGTCGAGAGGACTCCGAGGAGCGGCGACAAGAGCAGGTGCAAAATACTGCTGACCATGCGACGCGGAGGACTATTCCAGAGTACCGAAATCCGGAACGTGTACGGGACGCCACAGCGCGTGCTATTCGTCGAGAGGACTCCGAGGAGCGGCGACAAGAGCAGGTGCAAAATACTGCTGACCATGCGACGCGGAGGACTATTCCTGAGTACCGAAATCCGGAACGTGTACGGGACGCCACAGCGCGTGCTATTCGTCGAGAGGACTCCGAGGAGCGGCGACGAGAGCAGGTGCAAAATACTGCTGACCATGCCTCTCGGAGGACCAATCCCGAATTTCGAATTCAAGAGCGAATTCGGGACGAACGTGCCAGAAGAACGTGCAAGGGAACAGGAAAGGAACACTGGAGAACACCGACAGCGTCGAAGGGATACGGAAGACAGGCAGCGAGAACGGGAAAGGGACGCCGATTACAGGAGAGCAACCAGGAGAAATCCCATCGCAAGAACACAGGAGCAACGGATAAACACATCACAACGCCGGGAAACACGACAACAGCGGAGGATTCGGGAAGAACAAATTCGGCAAATGGCAGAGGATCGATTAATAAACTTCAGGATGGACCCCCAAAATCGACTGGATGCCTCCCAAAGGCAGTCGCAACGCAATATGGACGCAAGAGTTCAACTTTCGGAGGACGAACTGGATCAGGAACGAGAACAACAGCGAAATAGGATTCGAGCAACAGCAAGGGATCTTTATCACAGGAACATAAAGGAAGGACCAACGGAAATTTGTATTTGCTGTGGAGGAACATGGTTCCGTTCGCAGGTAAGTGGATTATACATCCTGGCTATCTCCTCTAAATTTCCTCTCCTAAACGTTGGCAACGCCTTTTATCTGTCAAGGAAGTTTCCCAGTCCGTCCGGTAAATATAACCGGAGAGTTAAAAGAGTTCCGTCTCACCACAGTTACCTTCGGAACAGCATCAGCGCCATACACAGCGATTCGGGTGATCCACCAAATAGCTCAGGACGAACGAGAAAATTATCCGCTAGCAGAAAAGGTACTGAAAAGGGAGATTTATGTTGATGACGTACAAAGCGGACGGTGCCATTCGAGTGCGAAACGAGGTCATAGCAGCGCTCCGCTCGGCTGGTATGCATCTTCGAAAATGGGCAGCGAACCACCCGGCGTTGCTTAGCGATATTCCTAAAGTAGACCTCTGCAACCACTCAATCTTTGAAATGGACAATAGAGACAGCATTAAAACGCTTCGACTGTACTGGCAGCCAAACCCGGACGTCTACGGATTCAAAATCCATTTCTCGATCAATCCCACACTTTCGAAAAGGGCTCTTTTATCAACAGTGGCGCGGCTCTTCGATCCATTAGGATTTTTAGCACCCTTGATAGTCATGTCAAAAATTCTCCTCAAGGACGTATGGAGCTTCCGTATGCAGCAAACTGATGGCACTTACCGTGCACTCGATTGGGACGACATGCTACCAGAGTCTTTGGCAGCGCGTTGGCAGCGATATCTCGAACATCTTCCAGAAGTTCAACACATTCGCATACCACGCTGGTTCGGTTGCGATTTCAGCAACGTGATATCTCTTCAATTGCACATGTTCTCCGATGGGTCGTCCCTCGCGTATGCAGCGTGTGCCTACCTTCGAGTACTCGAAACTGCTGGAATTATACATACACACTTAGTCGCAGCTCGCACTAGGGTTACACCAACAAAGCCTCTCACCATACCGCGAGTGGAGCTTTCCGGAGCAGTTCTAGCTACCAAACTCGCCACATGGATCCAGCAGCAACTTCACGTGCCTCAGATGCGGGTCACAGTGTACTACTGGTCAGACGCCATGATCGTGCTTCACTGGATATATGGAGATCCATGCAGGTGGAAGACTTTTGTAGCCAATCGAATTGGCAGCATCCAAGAGGTCAGCTCTGCTTCCCAGTGGGGTCATGTGTCTACGCAGGACAACCCTGCGGATTGTGCAACGCGCGGTTTAACCCCACTACAGCTTGCGCAGGATAAGCTCTGGTGGAGCGGCCCAGACTGGTTGCAGGAACCCGAAGATCATTGGCCCAAGGTAACTCTTACTTCTCCAGATCCGAGCACAATCTGCGAGGAACAGGCAGCAAAAGTTATCCACGCTCACACCTGTGCATCCACTGATTCCTTTGTTGAGTCATTTTCGTCATACAGTCGACTTGTATTTTCCACAGCATTCATTAATCGCTTTATCCATAATACTCGCTGCAAAAGGGAGGCTCGGCTTTCCGGACCAATTAGCGTAAAGGAGTTTTCCAAGGCAATGTATACTCTGGTTCGCGTTGTCCAACAGGAAGCATTCTCTCACGAACTGTCCAAGTTGCGAGCAAACAAATCGCTCTCAAAATCTAACAAGCTTAGCCAACTGTCGCCATTCATAGATGCCCAAGGGATCCTCAGAGTGCGGGGCAGACTTCGAAACGCTTTGCAGCTCACCACTCAACAACGCACGCCCATCATCCTACCGAAGTCACATCATTTTACGGACCTCGTCATAAAAAACGCCCATCTGAACACCATGCATGGGGGAGTGCAACTGACCCGTGCGATCATCCATCAGCAGTTTTGGATCATTAATGGCAAACAAGCGGTAAAAAGAGTTCTCCGACAGTGTGTGGCTTGCTTTCAGCATCGCCCTAAACCCTCTCGACAATTAATGGGTGATCTTCCATACCATCGTGTTAATCCGCCGAAAAGAGCGTTCGAAGCTACAGGTGTGGATTACACAGGATCTATCGATGTCAAGGCCTCGAGGTTCAGAGGACACACTACATACAAGGCCTATGTTGCAGTATTCATTTGCCTCGCCAGTAAAGCTATCCATTTGGAGCTGGTGACAGGACGCACAGCACAACATTTTCTCTGGGCTCTCCAACGGTTCATTGGACGCCGCGGTTTTGTGCGGCACATGTACAGTGACTGCGGCACAAATTTTATAGCAGCAGATAAATCCCTACAGTTGTGGTCTAACGAGTTCCGGCAGGAAATCAACCAGACAGTCGTCCCAGAACTCACAAAGCGCTATATTCAGTGGCACTTTAACCACCCACACAGCCCAAACTTCGGAGGACTTTGGGAGGCTAACGTCAAAGCCGTAAAGTCTCATCTTCATCGTTCCTTCAAAGGATACCCAATGACTTATGAACAATTATCAACCGTTCTTATCCAGATCGAGGCCTGTCATAACTCTCGGCCATTATGCCCGTTAACCGCGGATATTAACGATCTGCAAGTATTGACTCCAGCTCATTTTCTCATCGAAGACTCCATGCAATCGCTTCCTACCCCCAGTGACAAGGACAAGTCGCTCAACACACAGTTCATGGAGGGACAACGGATCCTACGACAGTTCTGGAAAAGGTGGAGCTCAGATTGGTTGTCTCACCTTCAGGCACGCCCTAAGCGGAGACAAGAGGAAGAAAACCTACAGGTCAATGACCTAGTTATTATCAAGGACGACAGGACAGGTCCAACCGATTGGAAACTAGGTCGTGTTACAGAATTACACCCTGGAGCCGATGGGATGGTACGAGTTGCAACAATCTATACAGGTTCGGGTACATATAAGCGATCAGTATCCAAGATCTGCAGATTACCCATCCCGAATTACACGGAAGCTAAAGTCGAGGAAGCTAATCTTGAACAATAGTGATACACGCATTTGATCTCACATCCATACCACAGCAAACATTTCACCTGTTTCTTTCAGTTACCATTAGAAGGATGTCTTAATGCTGGACCCAGCATTGCGGGGCGGCATGTACGGTCATTTTCGTTGTCGTAATGTTCATTACGTTGTGCAGTACCACAACCCTACAATCGATACCTGCTTGATGTCTATCGATCTCGAGACCCCGGTCCCTTTGGAAAGCGGGACATCTCTAAGCTTCTTCCTTACGACTTCTAAGCTTCTTCCAATTATTACCCATTACACACATTTTTTGAAACACATTTTGTTATACTGCCAACATTGTTTGATCTCTAAAATCAATTCAAATTAAATTCAGTGACATACTTGAAACCAACCCTTTGTTTTTATAAAACGGCAACAGCAAAGTCCCCATAGCAGACTTCTGCTAATCATTGACTCCCGTATTCTATCGGCGCAGTCACAACACTATGTAAGGGATTTAACATATTCATTTATTATACTGGGTTTCCTGGTAGTAGTTTATTAAAGATCATAAAATTGTGTTCATTTTCATTGTTAAGTTTACAACCCTTTACTTTTTAACTTTAACTACTTTTTTATGGAAATCCTCCTTCGTTGAATGAACACGTGCAAGGGTTTTCTATTGCGTAACCGGTAGTACAGATATCAATGCAATTTATATGGGTACTGAGGAACTTTAAAATATCAGGTATTACCTTTTTCCTGATTGGTTGAATCGGAATAATATTATCCCTCAAATTTAGGTTGTAAATATTCGTAACACCTAAATTCATAACACAACAGGTAAAGCAGGTATATAAAAGATCCTGACATTTTATTGCCATGACGAATAGGGTAAAACTGTATAACCTTAAAGGGTTAAGGGATTATACGTTTTTTTAATATTGCCTAACTTGCCTATATATTGAAAAAATCACTAATCCGTAGATCAGTCTAAAAAAAATTTTATCGAGTGACGACGTTACTCTGCCAGTTGAAATTCAGTTAATTTAAAGTGCGTGAAAAGTATTTTTTTGCCAGTGTTAAAATTAAAGAGTGAAAGTTTTATTTTTTACCAGTGACAAAAAGTTTAAAATAAAAGAAATAATTCTTAAAACATATATTTTGGTAAGTCTATTCCCCTAAAAGCATCCCTTGATATGAGATTTATGAAGAAGGAATTTAATCCTTTGTAAATTTCCATTTCCTATTTCCATTTTTTACCATAATTGTGAATTCCATAATTGTGAAAATAATTTAATTTGAATTTTTTCCAACAGCACGCAAAAAATGCCACGTGTTTCCCGCACATCCCAGGAGCAACGCCGCCAAGCTGCTTTAAACCGCAGCAGAGCCCGCTACCAACAAAATGCGGTGGAAATAAGAAGCAGGAACTCGCAACACATCGCCAATGTACGAGCAAGCAACCCAGACTTACAGGAGGAAAGTCGTGCGCAGAATTCCGCAGCACGGGCTCAGAGGAGACGCAGCGAAAGGATTCGCAATCTAGAGCGCCTTCGGGATACTGCAGCACATGCTGATCGGCGACTGGATCTTCAATTCCGTGTTCCAGAGAGGGTTCGGGACATGGAAGCACGTGCGAACCGTCGGGAGAACCCGGAGGAACGGCGACGAGAGCAGTTGCAAAACACTGTTGACCATTCTACCCGGAGGGCTAATCCAGAAATACGTTTCGCAGAGCGGATTCGGGACGCAGAATCGCATTTTGATCGTCGACAGAACCCAGACTATCGTGCTTCAGAGAGGATTCGGGACATGGAAGCACGGGCGACCCGTCGAGGGGACCCCGAGGAGCGGCGACGAGAGCAGTTACAAAACACTGCTGACCATTCTACACGGAGGGATAATCCAGAGCACCGAATTCCCGAACGGATTAGGGACATGGAGGCACAGCTCGGCCTCGCCGAGAGGACCTTGAGGAGCGGCGACGAGAGCAGGTGCAAAATACTGCTGATCATGCGACGCGGAGGACTATTCCGGAGTACCGAAATCCGGAAAGGGTTCGGGACGCCACAGCCCGTGCTATTCGTCGAGAGGACTCCGAGGAGCGGCGACAAGAGCAGGTGCAAAATACTGCTGACCATGCGACGCGGAGGACTATTCCAGAGTACCGAAATCCGGAACGTGTACGGGACGCCACAGCGCGTGCTATTCGTCGAGAGGACTCCGAGGAGCGGCGACAAGAGCAGGTGCAAAATACTGCTGACCATGCGACGCGGAGGACTATTCCAGAGTACCGAAATCCGGAACGTGTACGGGACGCCACAGCGCGTGCTATTCGTCGAGAGGACTCCGAGGAGCGGCGACGAGAGCAGGTGCAAAATACTGCTGACCATGCCTCTCGGAGGACCAATCCCGAATTTCGAATTCAAGAGCGAATTCGGGACGAACGTGCCAGAAGAACGTGCAAGGGAACAGGAAAGGAACACTGGAGAACACCGACAGCGTCGAAGGGATACGGAAGACAGGCAGCGAGAACGGGAAAGGGACGCCGATTACAGGAGAGCAACCAGGAGAAATCCCATCGCAAGAACACAGGAGCAACGGATAAACACATCACAACGCCGGGAAACACGACAACAGCGGAGGATCTCCGGAAGCAATCAAATTCGGCAAATGGCAGAGGATCGATTAAGTAAACTTCAAGGATGGACCCCCAAAATCGACTGGATGCCTCCAAAGCTCGTCGCAACGCAGCACGATGGACACCAAGCAGCTCACTTTAGGAGGACGAACTGGACTCAGGATACGAGAACTCTTGTAACAGCGACAATAGGATTCACTGAGCGACATTTAGCAAGGGCATCTTTATCACAGGAACGATAAAGGAAGTGGACCAACGGAAATTTGTATTTGCTGTGGAGGAACATCAAAGGTATCGTTCGCAGGTAAGTGGATTATGCATCCTGGGTATCTCCTCTAAATTTCCTCCCCTAAGGTGACGTTGGCAACACCGGAGATCTGTCAAAGAGAGTTCCGTCCACCAGTTACCGTCCGGTACAGCATCAGCGCCATACACAGCTTTGGTGATCCACCACATAGTCGTCGTACGATAAAATCTTTGGGCAGAAAAGGTCCCAAAAGGAGATCACTCTTGATGCCTTTCTAATGGGCCATTCGACTTCCACGGACGTGCCATTCGAGTGCGAAAATGGACATACACCCTCCGCTCGGCTGAAGTATGCATCTTATTTCGCCGAGAATACCTTTTATGCAGGATAAGCTCTGGTGGACGGCCCAGACTAGTTGAAAGGCAACCCGGAGATCAGTGGCCCAAGGTGTAGTAACGTTCCAATTCTCCAGATCCGAGCACAATCTGCGAGGAACAGCGCAGCTAAAGTTCACCACGCTCACACCTGTGCATCCACTGATTCCTTTGTTAAAGAGTCTATTTTACGCTCATACAGTCATGACTTGTATTTTCCATCAGCATTCATTAATCGCTTTATAACCATAATACTCGCTGCAAAAGGGACCGAGCTCTACATCCGGACCAATTAGCGTAAAGGAGTTTCACAAGGCAATGTATCACTCTGGCTCGCGTTGTCCAACAGGAAGCATTCTCCACGAACTGTCCAAGTTTTGCGAGCAAACCAATCGCTCTTAAAATCTAACAAGCTTAGCCAACTGTCGCCATTCATAGATGCCCAAGGGATCCTCAGAGTTTGGGGCAGACTCCCAAACGCTTTGCAGCTCACCACTCAACAACGCACGCCCATCATCCTACCGAAGTCACATCATTTTACGGACCTCGTCATAAAAAACGCCCATCTGAACACCATGCATTGGGGGGGGCCCCTGACCCGTGCGATCATCCATCAGCAGTTTTGGATCATTAATGGCAGACAAGCGGTAAAAAGAGTTCTCCGACAGTGTGTGGCTTGCTTTCAGCATCGCCCTAAACCCTCTCGACAATTAATGGGTGATCTTCCATACCATCGTGTTAATCCGCCGAAAAGAGCGTTCGAAGCTACAGGTGTGGATTACACAGGATCTATCGATGTCAAGGCCTCGAGGTTCAGAGGACACACTACATACAAGGCCTATGTTGCAATATTCATTTGCCTCGCCAGTAAAGCTATCCATTTGGAGCTGGTGACAGGACGCACAGCACAACATTTTCTCTGGGCTCTCCAACGGTTCATTGGACGCCGCGGTTTTGTGCGGCACATGTACAGTGACTGCGGCACAAATTTTATAGCAGCAGATAAATCCCTACAGTTGTGGTCGAACGAGTTCCGGCAGGAAATCAACCAGAACTCACAAAGCGCTATATTCAGTGGCACTTTAACCCCCCACACAGCCCAAACTTCGGAGGACTTTGGGAGGCTAACGTCAAAGCCGTAAAGTCTCATCTTCATCGTTCCTTCAAAGGATACCCAATGACTTATAAACAATTATCAACCGTTCTTATCCAGATCGAGGCCTGTCTTAACTCTCGGCCATTATGCCCGTTAACCGCGGATATTAACGATCTGCAAGTATTGACTCCAGCTCATTTTCTCATCGGAGACTTCATGCAATCGCTTCCTACCCCAGTGACAAGGACAAGTCGCTCAACACACAGTTCATGGAGGGACAACGGATCCTACGACAGTTCTGGAAAAGGTGGAGCTCAGATTGGTTGTCTCACCTTCAGGCACGCCCTAAGTGGAGACAAGAGGAAGAAAACCTACAGGTCAATGACCTAGTTATTATCAAGGACGACAGGACAGGTCCAACCGATTGGAAACTAGGTCGTGTTACAGAATTACACCCTGGAGCCGATGGGATGGTACGAGTTGCAACAATCTATACAGGTTCGGGTACATATAAGCGATCAGTATCCAAGATCTGCAGATTACCCATCCCGAATTACACGGAAGCTAAAGTCGAGGAAGCTAATCTTGAACAATAGTGATACACGCATTTGATCTCACATCCATACCACAGCAAACATTTCACCTGTTTCTTTCAGTTACCATTAGAAGGATGTCTTAATGCTGGACCCAGCATTGCGGGGCGGCATGTACGGTCATTTTCGTTGTCGTAATGATCATTACGTTGTTAGTGCATACCACAACCCTACAATCGATACCTGCTTGATGTCTATCGATCTTGAGACCCCGGTCCCTTTGGAAAGCGGGACATCTCTAAGCTTCTTCCTTACGACTTCTAAGCTTCTTCCAATTATTACCCATTACACACATTTTTTGAAACACATTTTGTTATACTGCCAACATTGTTTGATCTCTAAAATCAATTCAAATTAAATTCAGTGACATACTTGAAACCAACCCTGTGTTTTTATAAAACGGCAACAGCAAAGTCCCCATAGCAGACTTCTGCTAATCATTGACTCCCGTATTCTATCGGCGCAGTCACAACACTATGTAAGGGATTTAACATATTCATTTATTATACTGGGTTTCCTGGTAGTAGGTTATTAAAGATCATAAAATTGTGTTCATTTTCATTGTTAAGTTTACAACCCTTTACTTTTTAAATAACACCCGAATTTTTATTACGAGGAAACCATGGGATTATCCCATGATGACCTAATCCAGGTAATGCCGCCAATTGGTTCAATGGAAATCCTCCTTCGTTGAATGAACACGTGCAAGGGTTTTCTATTGCGTAACAGGTAGTACAGATATCAATGCAATTTATATGGGTACTGAGGAACTTTAAAATATCAGGTATTACCTTTTTCCTGATTGGTTGAATCGGAATAATATTATCCCTCAAATTTAGGTTGTAAATATTCGTAACACCTAAATTCATAACACAACAGGTAAAGCAGGTATATAAAAAGATCCTTACATTTATTGCCATGACGAATAGGGTAAAACTGTATAACCTTAAAGGGTTAAGGGATTATACGTTTTTTTTAATATTATCTAACTTGCCTATATATTGAAAAAAACACTAATCCGTAGATCAGTCTAAAAAAAATTTTATCGAGTGACGACGTTACTCTGCCAGTTGAAATTCAGTTAATTTAAAGTGCGTGAAAAGTATTTTTTTGCCAGTGTTAAATTTAAAGAGTGAAAGTTTTATTTTTTACCAGTGACAAAAAGTGTGTGTTTAAAATAAAAGAAATAATTCTTAAAACATATATTTTGGTAATTCTATTCCCCTAAAAGCATCCCTTGATATGAGATTTATGAAGAAGGAATTTAATCCTTTGTAAATTTCCATTTCCATTTCCATTTCCATTTTTTACCATAATTGTGAATTCCATAATTGTGAAAAATAATTTAATTTGAATTTTTTCCAACAGCACGCAAAAAATGCCACGTGTTTCCCGCACATCCCAGGAGCAAAGCCGCCAAGCTGCTTTAAACCGCAGCAGAGCCCGCTACCAACAAAATGCGGTGGAAATAAGAAGCAGGAACTCGCAACACATCGCCAATGTACGAGCAAGCAACCCAGACTTACAGGAGAAAAGTCGTGCGCAGAATTCCGCAGCACGGGCTCAGAGGAGACGCAGCGAAAGGATTCGCAATCTAGAGCGCCTTCGGGATACTGCAGCACATGCTGATCGGCGACTGGATCTTCAATTCCGTGTTCCAGGGAGGGTTCGGGACATGGAAGCACGTGCGAACCGTAGGGAGAACCCGGAGGAACGGCGACGAGAGCAGTTGCAAAACACTGTTGACCATTCTACCCGGAGGGCTAATCCAGAAATACGTTTCGCAGAGCGGATTCGGGACGCAGAATCGCATTTTGATCGTCGACAGAACCCAGACTATCGTGCTTCAGAGAGGATTCGGGACATGGAAGCACGGGCGACCCGTCGAGGGGACCCCGAGGAGCGGCGACGAGAGCAGTTACAAAACACTGCTGACCATTCTACACGGAGGGATAATCCAGAGCACCGAATTCCCGAACGGATTAGGGACATGGAGGCACACTCGGCCCGCCGAGAGGACCTTGAGGAGCGGCGACGAGAGCAGGTGCAAAATACTGCTGATCATGCGACGCGGAGGACTATTCCGGAGTACCGAAATCCGAAAAGGGTTCGGGACGCCACAGCCCGTGCTATTCGTCGAGAGGACTCCGAGGAGCGGCGACAAGAGCAGGTGCAAAATACTGCTGACCATGCGACGCGGAGGACTATTCCTGAGTACCGAAATCCGGAACGTGTACGGGACGCCACAGCGCGTGCTATTCGTCGAGAGGACTCCGAGGATCGGCGACAAGAGCAGGTGCAAAATACTGCTGACCATGCGACGCGGAGGACTATTCCAGAGTACCGAAATCCGGAACGTGTACGGGACGCCACAGCGCGTGCTATTCGTCGAGAGGACTCCGAGGAGCGGCGACAAGAGCAGGTGCAAAATACTGCTGACCATGCGACGCGGAGGACTATTCCTGAGTACCGAAATCCGGAACGTGTACGGGACGCCACAGCGCGTGCTATTCGTCGAGAGGACTCCGAGGAGCGGCGACGAGAGCAGGTGCAAAATACTGCTGACCATGCCTCTCGGAGGACCAATCCCGAATTTCGAATTCAAGAGCGAATTCGGGACGAACGTGCCAGAAGAACGTGCAAGGGAACAGGAAAGGAACACTGGAGAACACCGACAGCGTCGAAGGGATACGGAAGACAGGCAGCGAGAACGGGAAAGGGACGCCGATTACAGGAGAGCAACCATGAGAAATCCCATCGCAAGAACACAGGAGCAACGGATAAACACATCTCAACGCCGGGAAACACGACAACAACAAGGATTCGGGAAGAACAAATTCGGCAAATGGCAGAAGATCGATTAAGAAACTACAAGCGAAGGACCCCAAGTCACTGGATGCCAACACAAATGGGAAGCTCGGCGCCTTCTGCAGCACGATTCCACACCATCGCAGTCCTGAAGGAGGACAGCCCAACGACTAAACTCAGGGTAGTCTACGCACGCCTCTTGTAAGAGCTCCATAAAGGAAATCACCGAATGGACATTTGTATGTGCTGTGGAGCTCTACAGAACGATTTGGGAGGAGGATAATAAATCTGGCGTTGTTATCGCTATATTTTCGGGCGGACATCCAAAGGATGTACCGATGTATCGAAATGCATCCAGAGGACTCTCAATTCCAGCCCATTTGGTGACGTGACAAAACCGGAGAGTTAAAAGAGTTCCGTCTCACCACAGTTACCTTCGGAACAGCATCAGCGCCATACACAGCGATTCGGGTGATCCACCAAATAGCTCAGGACGAACGAGAAAATTATCCGCTAGCAGAAAAGGTACTGAAAAGGGAGATTTATGTTGATGACGTACAAAGCGGCCATGAGACCACGGACGGTGCCATTCGAGTGCGAAACGAGGTCATAGCAGCCCTCCGCTCGGCTGGTATGCATCTTCGAAAATGGGCAGCGAACACCCGGCGTTGCTTAGCGATATTCCTAAAGTAGACCTCTGCAACCACTCAATCTTCGAAATGGACAATAAAGACAGCATTAAAACGCTTCGACTGTACTGGCAGCCAAACCCGGACGTCTACGGATTCAAAATCCATTTCTCGATCAATCCCACACTTTCGAAAAGGGCTCTTTTATCAACAGTGGCGCGGCTCTTCGATCCGTTAGGATTTTTAGCACCCTCGATAGTCATGTCAAAAATTCTCCTCAAGGACGTATGGAGCTTCCGTATGCAGCAAACTGATGGCACTTACCGTGCACTCGATTGGGACGACATGCTACCAGAGTCTTTGGCAGCGCGTTGGCAGCGATATCTCGAACATCTTCCAGAAGTTCAACACATTCGCATACCACGCTGGTTCGGCTGCGATATCAGCAACGTGATATCTCTTCAATTGCACATGTTCTCCGATGGGTCGTCCCTCGCGTATGCAGCGTGTGCCTACCTTCGAGTACTCGAAACTGCTGGAATTATACATACACACTTAGTCGCAGCTCGCACTAGGGTTACACCAACAAAGCCTCTCACCATACCGCGAGTGGAGCTTTCCGGAGCAGTTCTAGCTACCAAACTCGCCACATGGATCCAGCAGCAACTTCACGTGCCTCAGATGCGGGTCACAGTGTACTACTGGTCAGACGCCATGATCGTGCTTCACTGGATATATGGAGATCCATGCAGGTGGAAGACTTTTCTAGCCAGTCGAATTGGCAGCATATAAGAGGTCAGCTCTGCTTCCCAGTGGGGTCATGTGTCTACGCAGGACAACCCTGCGGATTGTGCAACGCGCGGTTTAACCCCACTACAGCTTGCGCAGGATAAGCTCTGGTGGAGCGGCCCAGACTGGTCGCAGGAACCCGAAGATCATTGGCCCAAGGTAACTCTTACTTCTCCAGATCCGAGCACAATCTGCGAGGAACAGGCAGCAAAAGTTATCCACGCTCACACCTGTGCATCCACTGATTCCTTTGTTGAGTCATTTTCGTCATACAGTCGACTTGTATTTTCCACAGCATTCATTAATCGCTTTATCCATAATACTCGCTGCAAAAAGGGAGGCTCGGCTTTCCGGACCAATTAGCGTAAAGGAGTTTTCCAAGGCAATGTATACTCTGGTTCGCGTTGTCCAACAGGAAGCATTCTCTCACGAACTGTCCAAGTTGCGAGCAAACCAATCGCTCTTAAAATCTAACAAGCTTAGCCAACTGTCGCCATTCATAGATGCCCAAGGGATCCTCAGAGTGCGGGGCAGACTTCGAAACGCTTTGCAGCTCACCACTCAACAACGCACGCCCATCATCCTACCGAAGTCACATCATTTTACGGACCTCGTCATAAAAAACGCCCATCTGAACACCATGCATGGGGGAGTGCAACTGACCCGTGCGATCATCCATCAGCAGTTTTGGATCATTAATGGCAAACAAGCGGTAAAAAGAGTTCTCCGACAGTGTGTGGCTTGCTTTCAGCATCGCCCTAAACCCTCTCGACAATTAATGGGTGATCTTCCATACCATCGTGTTAATCCGCCGAAAAGAGCGTTCGAAGCTACAGGTGTGGATTACACAGGATCTATCGATGTCAAGGCCTCGAGGTTCAGAGGACACACTACATACAAGGCCTATATTGCAGTATTCATTTGCCTCGCCAGTAAAGCTATCCATTTGGAGCTGGTGACAGGACGCACAGCACAACATTTTCTCTGGGCTCTCCAACGGTTCATTGGACGCCGCGGTTTTGTGCGGCACATGTACAGTGACTGCGGCACAAATTTTATAGCAGCAGATAAATCCCTACAGTTGTGGTCTAACGAGTTCCGGCAGGAAATCAACCAGACAGTCGTCCCAGAACTCACAAAGCGCTATATTCAGTGGCACTTTAACCCCCCACACAGCCCAAACTTCGGAGGACTTTGGGAGGCTAACGTCAAAGCCGTAAAGTCTCATCTTCATCGTTCCTTCAAAGGATACCCAATGACTTATAAACAATTATCAACCGTTCTTATCCAGATCGAGGCCTGTCTTAACTCTCGGCCATTATGCCCGTTAACCGCGGATATTAACGATCTGCAAGTATTGACTCCAGCTCATTTTCTCATCGGAGACTCCATGCAATCGCTTCCTACCCCCAGTGACAAGGACAAGTCGCTCAACACACAGTTCATGGAGGGACAACGGATCCTACGACAGTTCTGGAAAAGGTGGAGCTCAGATTGGTTGTCTCACCTTCAGGCACGCCCTAAGTGGAGACAAGAGGAAGAAAACCTACAGGTCAATGACCTAGTTATTATCAAGGACGACAGGACAGGTCCAACCGATTGGAAACTAGGTCGTGTTACAGAATTACACCCTGGAGCCGATGGGATGGTACGAGTTGCAACAATCTATACAGGTTCGGGTACATATAAGCGATCAGTATCCAAGATCTGCAGATTACCCATCCCGAATTACACGGAAGCTAAAGTCGAGGAAGCTAATCTTGAACAATAGTGATACACGCATTTGATCTCACATCCATACCACAGCAAACATTTCACCTGTTTCTTTCAGTTACCATTAGAAGGATGTCTTAATGCTGGACCCAGCATTGCGGGGCGGCATGTACGGTCATTTTCGTTGTCGTAATGTTCATTACGTTGTTAGTGCATACCACAACCCTACAATCGATACCTGCTTGATGTCTATCGATCTCGAGACCCCGGTCCCTTTGGAAAGCGGGACATCTCTAAGCTTCTTCCTTACGACTTCTAAGCTTCTTCCAATTATTACCCATTACACACATTTTTTGAAACACATTTTGTTATACTGCCAACATTGTTTGATCTCTAAAATCAATTCAAATTAAATTCAGTGACATACTTGAAACCAACCCTGTGTTTTTATAAAACGGCAACAGCAAAGTCCCCATAGCAGACTTCGAATCATGCCCATTTATCGGCGCAGTCACAACACTATGTAAGGGTTTAACATATTCATTTATTATACTGGGTTTCCTGGTAGTAGGTTATTAAAGATCATAAAATTGTGTTCATTTTCATTGTTAAGTTTACAACCCCTTTACTTTTTAAATAACACCCGAATTTTTATTACGAGGAAACCATGGGATTATCCCATGATGACCTAATCCAGGTAA
This sequence comes from Drosophila parabipectinata, assembly GCA_018153455.1. Classification (NCBI taxonomy): domain Eukaryota; kingdom Metazoa; phylum Arthropoda; class Insecta; order Diptera; family Drosophilidae; genus Drosophila; species Drosophila parabipectinata. The sequence continues at coordinate 1,712 of JAECYA010000334.1, read as the reverse complement.
TGCCGCCAATTGGTTCAATGGAAATCCTCCTTCGTTGAATGAACACGTGCAAGGGTTTTCTATTGCGTAACAGGTAGTACAGATATCAATGCAATTTATATGGGTACTGAGGAACTTTAAAATATCAGGTATTACCTTTTTCCTGATTGGTTGAATCGGAATAATATTATCCCTCAAATTTAGGTTGTAAATATTCGTAACACCTAAATTCATAACACAACAGGTAAAGCAGGTATATAAAAAGATCCTTACATTTTATTGCCATGACGAATAGGGTAAAACTGTATAACCTTAAAGGGTTAAGGGATTATACGTTTTTTTAATATTATCTAACTTGCCTATATATTGAAAAAAACACTAATCCGTAGATCAGTCTAAAAAAATTTTATCGAGTGACGACGTTACTCTGCCAGTTGAAATTCAGTTAATTTAAAGTGCGTGAAAAGTATTTTTTTGCCAGTGTTAAATTTAAAGAGTGAAAGTTTTATTTTTTACCAGTGACAAAAAGTGGGTGTTTAAAATAAAAGAAATAATTTTAAAACATATATTTTGGTAAGTCTATTCCCTAAAAGCATCCCTTGATATGAGATTTATGAAGAAGGAATTTAATCCTTTGTAAATTTCCATTTCCATTTCCTATTTCCATTTTTTACCATAATTGTGAATTCCATAATTGTAAAAATAATTTAATTTGAATTTTTTCCAACAGCACGCAAAAATGCCACGTGTTTCCCGCACATCCCAGGAGCAACGCCGCCAAGCTGCTTTAAACCGCAGCAGAGCCCGCTACCATAAGAAGCAGGAACTCGCAACACATCGCCAATGTACGAGCAAGCAACACAGACTTACAGGAGGAAAGTCGCGCGCAGAATTCCGCAGCACGGGCTCAGAGGAGACGCAGCGAAAGGATTCGCAATCTAGAGCGCCTTCGGGATACTGCAGCACATGCTGATCGGCGACTGGATCTTCAATTCCGTGTTCCAGAGGGTTCGGGACATGGAAGCACGTGCGAACCGTCGGGAGAACCCGGAGGAACGGCGACGAGAGCAGTTGCAAAACACTGTTGACCATTCTACCCGAGGGCTAATCCAGAAAATACGTTTCGCAGAGCGATTCGGGACGCAGAATCGCATTTTGATCGTCGACAGAACCCAGACTATCGTGCTTCAGAGGATCGGGACAAGCCAGGACCCCAGAAACAGTTACAAAACACCGACCATCACACGGAGACCAGACACCGCCCGACGGATTAGGGACATGGAGGCACACTCGGCCCGCCGAGAGGACCTTGAGGAGCGGCGACGAGAGCAGGTGCAAAATACTGCTGATCATGCGACGCGGAGGACTATTCCGGAGTACCGAAATCCGGAAAGGGTTCGGGACGCCACAGCCCGTGCTATTCGTCGAGAGGACTCCGAGGAGCGGCGACAAGAGCAGGTGCAAAATACTGCTGACCATGCGACGCGGAGGACTATTCCTGAGTACCGAAATCCGGAACGTGTACGGGACGCCACAGCGCGTGCTATTCGTCGAGAGGACTCGAGGAGCGGCGACAAGAGCAGGTGCAAAATACTGCTGACCATGCGACGCGGAGGACTATTCCAGAGTACCGAAATCCGAACGTGTACGGGACGCCACAGCGCGTGCTATTCGTCGAGAGGACTCCGAGGAGCGGCGACGAGAGCAGGTGCAAAATACTGCTGACCATGCGA